>OX401417.1:2893826-3088826 GCA_947846245.1 Cerastoderma edule | reverse complement strand
ATCGCATCTCAATATACACCAGCCGACAAATTACATCTCAATATACACCAGCCGACAAATCGCATCTCAATATACACCAGCCGACAAATCGCATCTCAATATACATTCGTAATTGTCTGACAAAATAAATAAAAAGGGGACGGGGCTTTGTCGACTACACCATTCAAAAAGGCCCATATTGGTTTGAATTTCGTCGGGTATCTGCGACTTATATTTCCAGTTTCATTGACGGGTGTATTTTAACAACCGTCATCCTGTTAAAAGCAGACGACTTTGATTTACAACTAGTGGTAATCTTCTTTATTTAGTTATCATTCATTATCATTGGCAGTCAAAATCGCCTTTACAACACAAAACTTTATTGCATAATGGTACAATATCACTTCGTTATGGAGTTATAAAAAATAAATGTAACATATGAAAAAACATGAATGACATATTTGACTAGTTTATGAATTCACGTCCATTTCTTTTTCAAAACTGTGCTCAAGTCATCGAAAAGAAATTCCATGCTCATTAGTAGATGTTCATTTCGATGCATTTCGACGATTGTATATTTCGCTAAATCCCTTAAAAGTATACTAGCGCTCAGAAACACTGCTAAACTTGGTAAAATGAACATTAAATTATGAAAGAATATGTTGAAACATAGCGAAAAACCACAGGATCATGACAATATAACACCTGCACTATTTATTATCTATTTTTCAAAGTGCTATTTCTTAAATTTGGTGCTCACCAATTTAACTTTATTGCTTACATTCGAGTAACATCTAAAGTAGCAAGGAGCGCTCCGATTGATGAGTGGCGATCACTTGGTTATAAAAATAATGTGGAAGACATAAAAATACTGTAATTTATCTACTTTTAACAACGTGAACATTCAAAATGAAGAATTTCTTGAGTTTTATTGGTTCCCAACGTTTCTCGGCTGACCTTGTTTTATTGCTAATTGTAAACAAACCTTATAGTATTCACTTTTTTATAAGCATCATGTGAACGTGTTACAGTCTCAATTCCTATGTATAATGGAATTTAAAGTACTTTTAAGATAATTTTCAATTATCCTAAAACTTTTACAAATTAGGTGTAATGAGCACAAGTATGGCTTTAAGAGGTGCTTGCTTACAGATGTGAGGACATTTTGAAGGCAAAAATTAATTTCTTTGAAATTACACAACAGTTGTAATGTTATGTGATACGCAATGAAGAATAATCATTTAAAGCAAAGTCAGACCATTATCAATTCTATAAAGAAGGTTTACATGTACAGTGAATTAACATGCATTTTAGTCCAAAAGCATGTCATCGCCTTTGAGATCTACCGCATATAACATGAACATACCTGGATGCATTGACGCTACGTTAATAAATCATGCTTTCGATAGCTACTTTAAATTGTATATCAAACAACAATACAAAAATGTATTGTTTCAGCGACAATTTTTAATGTCTTTCAAATTTTCTCTTCTATGAACAAGCACCTTAAATAAACAATACAGCGATTTTTCATGAATGCCGCACGTGAGGCAATTATTATTCATTCAATCTTTTTTTTTTTAAATTGATATACGATTTTTCTTCTCGAAGTGCGAATAAAGAATTGTTTTATATTCAAAGGCGCCCATTTGCTGTGAAAACCTGACAGAATTGACACCATATGCATATCTTGCACTTTAAGGAAATAATTTATCACACGTCGTCTTAATGAAATAGCGTTTGGATATCAAACTCAAAGCAATTACAGTGAAGCATCGTTAATCTGGACCCCGATTATCCGAATGTCTCGCAATCCGAACGAAATTGCAAGGGAACGGAATTATTTGACCAGTTTGTTCCAGACAACTTTTGAAAACATTTTGGGTAAAGGAGAAATTGCTCGTCACGAGCAATTTCTCCTTTTCCCACAATGTTTTCTGCCATATCAGAAGACTATTTTTGTATTTCATCACGTTTTGAAATGTCGTCTGCAGACTCTTTCAATTTGGGACGGTCGAAAATTCGGCGTTTGCTAAAGTGTTATAAGTATACACGTGCATACAGACCGTTTATGTCTTAATGTGTATAAGAACATGCTCTACTTCATTAGGATGATTCGGTAATCCGGACATTTTGTTGGGAATCGTTCGGATTAACGAGACATCACTGTACACTTGTCGTACTCAATTATATCTCACATTGTTCGCATCTACTGCAGAAGATTTAAGGTAGTCTAACCCTGATGGAAAAATTGTATTCCCTCTGGAATAAATGGAAATGTTATTCATGAAAGAATTTATCATTTCAAAGCCATTCACCATTCCACTTTTTCGAACTTGTCTGATTTTGAATTTACAATTTACATTTACAAAATGAATATCAATAATTATGTCATAAAACAACAGAAATTACCTCCCCTGAACTATCAATTTTTCATTAAAATTACACGAATGAAAGGTTGCAAATAAAAGATACATTCATTAAAAATGCTTATGATATAAACTTGATTTTATAACGGCATTTGTTCTGTTAAATGTTTTGACTTTTTACTCTTCTCCATCAGGTGTGAAATACGTTAGGAAATCACAGTGACAAAAGAATGAATTAACAAAATGTATCCGAATGACCTAAGAGTAGTCGTTAAAATACTTTAACCCATTGACATTTTTATTCTATTTTGATGATTTATTTTAATCGTTTGTTGTTGAAAATTTGATGTTCGGTAAAAAATAATTAAGGAAATTTCCATTGGAAACACATTTTTTGTATATTTTATTTGTTTGAGTCTCATTCATGTACAAGTCATAATGAACATAATTCATAAAACAAATATTTCAATAAAAGTACATGACCATTCATTTATAGAATTATAAGAGACCATCATATTTCACTTAAAAGCAACATGTATATACATGTATCATGTTTAAAACTAAAAGAATGCATATACATATACAAACAATAAAATACCAAATAATGTCTGCAGATACTAATCTAATTGTTGCTACATTGAATATTGCCTCAACATAACAACTGGTATGGAGTAAGTTTAAAATCAATGCAATTGAATTGCTTTTAAAAAACGTATATGATTTGCATTTAATATAAAATTATTGAATATAAAGATGTTACAGTTAAGTAAAATCAATAAAAGCAGACACTTTTCGGAATTTTAGAAGAACATGTCGTCTGGTCAGGTCAAAACTAGTTCAAGTGCTGTTAAATCTAACAACATCTAAACCAGTTTTGCGCCGACCCATTGATGTTACATAGTTACAACCAGAGCAATAGAAAACTAGCTTATTAGGACAAATCAGAAGATAGACTGGAAAGAAATTAGCAATTTCTCACAATGAGCAATTCTCCTTCCCTTACAATATCCTCTCTTATGATGAATCCAGAGAACATTAATTAAAGGATAACCCAATTTTATTGATTATTGAAGTCTTGAAATAATCAAAGGAAAGGAAAAACCACCCATTATGAGCAATCTCCCAAGCTCCCACAATAATTTATACCAAAAAAGGATAATATCTTTTAATTATTTAACACTTAAAGTTGCTGTCTAGAAACTCATTGAATGAACCAATCAAATTGTGTTGTTTATTAAAGATTTAACTTAATCAGCAAAGCCGCCAAGTAATCGAATGCTCTGTAGTTAGTAAAAGTACGATGCAAACCGGCTCAGTGAAGTGTTCATATTTTATAAACACCACAATGAGCCAATCACAACACGTTCACTGCATCTCTACTATATAACATGTTATTCCTACATCTTAAAATATCAAAGCAGGTTTTTGCTATATTTCTTATCAAATCTGGGTGGGTAAAAAGCTCTTTAAACTGTCTTTCTTTGCTAAAGTTTTCAAAGTTATTTACTCTAGACTTTGCCTTTTCAAATAATGAATATCTTTCATAATTGTACAATGGACAATCAACTATGACATGCATTTCTGATTCTATTGATTCACAACCAAAGGGGCACAGTCGCTCATTCTCAGGTAGTCCAGTGTATCGACCGGTTTCTAGCCTTAAAGGCGCAACACCACACCTAAATTTTGCCAGTGCAGACCTGTGACCTTGCGACATATGCATTTTACAATACAACTCTGTATAATACTCTTCCTTAAACAATCTGTATGTTCTTAGTTTGTTTCTTCCAGAGCCATTCATCGCAGAAATTCGATCAATATCAATTGTCCATTGCGCAATATGTTCATTAAGCAGTATTGAGGATATGTTGTCAGTTAGTTTCTTCTTTGAAAAGGGCAATTGCAAAAAAGAAGATAATCCTATTAATCTGAATTTTTCTTTGACAATGTATTGCCAATTTTTACAGTTTGCACTACCTTTAGATTGAGACCATCTAAATATCCGGCAATTGAAACGTGCATCATCATACTTTAAACATCTATAAAAATATTGTCATTAACGGGAATCGAACTTGGATCGCTGGCGTGACAAGCGAGAGTGTTTTCCATTAGGCTATCGAGGCTTGTGACACAAGAAAAATCAATGGTGAGGTATTTCTTTCTCCACTTGGTTGTTAGATGTCAATACTTCTAGTGATATCATTAGGCCTACTGGATCACGTAGTGTGTAGCACTCTGATGTGTGAACGTTCTTCTCTCACAATGTTTTAACGCCCTTTACAACAAATATTTGTTTTCTCTATGGGTTTCAATGAAGTTTGCCAGGTTGTTGAATACATCGGTTTTACATCGCATCAACATTATTTCAGTTATGTTACGATGCCAGACTCTTAATGATGGAGGAAGACCCCAAATTCAGCTGCTCATAAGGAATGGACAAGCAAGGTAAGATCCATTGGCATTCTGTTAGTCAGTCGGGGGACTGCCTCTCATGAGAATTCAAATACCGTCACCAGGATTTGAAACCACGCGGAGAGGGGCCATGTGATTCAGAGCTCTGTACTCTAACCACTAGGTCACGGAGATGGAGAAATATGACATCACGAGGAACAACCCGGATCTATTACAACGTTTATGATACAAATTATTTCGTCTTTGAAATGTTCTGGTTGTACTATTTTAGCTCTTTACTCTATAAAATCTCATGTTTGATGCATATGCTACAGAAATCTGAGAGAAAAAGAGCGTTAACCCTAACTGCACAATTCATTTCTTTCGTTACAGTGGTTTAGATCAAAGATCATGAACAAGCAGCCTCTTTTCACGATTTTTACCTGCTTGATGCCGTTTCCGAATTCAACCATTCACATATCTCCATATAGGGTGATAGAGTTAACCCTTGCTTCTATTACAGACCCATGAAAACAATGCATAGTTTGTTTTATATTACTCATAGTAATTAAGTTGACATGCTGATTTATCGAAACAGGACGCATGGCAAATCCCCAGAAATAATAGTCTGGCCATGTCAATACGGTCAGAGTATCCGTCCATACTCCTGTCATTGCTTATCAGTAAAACACAAAAATCTGTTCGAGCCATGGATCTCTTTCCCACATGAACAGGCAACGAGCGAAAGACATTTTGGTAGCTTGTACATTGATTTAGTTAATTATTCATTATAATGTATTATAAACGTACTACATGTGATAATAACTCCGTCATGGTCGGTCCTAAGTTCGAATGGAGGAGGGTTGTGCGCAGGACCAGTAGTCCTGTAACGTAAAAAACAGCAATCTACCGAAACAAACACCAGAGAAATCAACGATGCAGGGATAATGATGGACGCACGCCAGGCAACTGGAATTAGGACGGGTGGCAGTCAAACATCCCGATAGCAAATATCCTTGGGCCAAAGACAACATGAAGAGTGGGCTGCTGTTTTGCCGACATATTTTAAGACGAGATATATTTAACTAACTATATTGCATTGCATAATAGAAATTGCATGTAATATAGAAAATATCAAATTGTACAATATTTCATTGAACAAACATATTGCATTTCTGAAAAAGGAATGTGTTTAGTACTGCGTCATAATGTTCATTTGCCGAACTCATGATTGTTTTTTAATGCTAATCTGTATTTCTGACTCAATCTACAGCTATTTTCCTGTAACCGGAAATTGTGATGCTGAAGCTACGCAGATCTCATCAGCTATGATTACTCCATATCAGAACGACTGTGTTAGGCAATTCAATGCAAAATATTTTCGAGATTTATGTCTGGTTTTATTTGTTGTTCTTTTATTTTTTTGTGCTCGTTTGTTTATATACATGTACCCTTTTCAAATGTAAGAATCCCATAATCCTTAGAATGCTGAGTAGTTTTCTAAAGATACATTTTTTTGTCGTCTGATTCCAAAACCTTACCTTTTTGCTTTGTTTTGATAAGGAAAGATACGTAGAGAAGAAAATGGGTTAGATCATAAGCCAGCCGCCAAATTACTTGGCGGCTGGCCTGGATCTAACCTGCTTGCATATGCATGAAGTCGGTTCAAGCAGTATAAGGGCTAAGATTTGATTTACGATCATACCAGTTCTGTAAGTTGTAAGATATATATATAGCTTACATGTTTACGCTCGGGAACAAAACTTTTTATCTAAAAATAAATTTCCGTCTTTTACACCCCTTTTTAAATCCAATACGTATCAATTGATGTTTTGTGCAGTCAATCTAATGTTTCTTCAGAAGAAACACGTAACTCATAAAAGTTCAATGGCATATACAATTCACTTCACCAACTAAAGCTTCGTCATTTCAACGAAGGAACTATGAACTTTTTCATTTTGGAAAAGTGCATCTTAGAAATGAAATACAATTATACATAACATTATTGAAGCCTGATGTTGGAAAACTGGAGGAAATTAAACTGTCCACATACCGGATAAAAGGAGAGGGCTAGATTGGAAAACATGTAATAAATATTGCAGAAAAACATGAAAATCGCATTTATATGGCTTTTATGAGTTTCCCAAGGAAGCATAACAAACTGCGTAAATGCGCAATCTGGTACCTTTCTTTGATTTTATTGCTCCCATCATTGCTAATAGACTCACCGAGAAACTAGACGAGCAGCGCCTGTATACACACCGCTATTTGAACACAATGTTTTACGTGTATGGATTTTATTTGGACTTAGCGTTGTGATAAAGATAAGCGCAATACCTCTACATTTTCGTATTCCGAAGACTTAAGCTTGCATAACTTTTAATTCTAAAATCGCCAAATCGTCGATTTGAAATGATAAGATGTTATGCCTTCATTAAAAGAAAGGCAAAGACACATTTTCGAGTTATGGGGATGTAATTTAGTCTTTTAAATTTGGCTGTATTGAAACACGTTTTATGTTGGTGTATACAAAGCATTGTGACTAAATGATAAGAATGTTGATAGAAGCAATTTATTATTATTTAAGAATGCTTTCAAAAGACCTCAGTTGGAGTTGTGTCAAATTTAGCTATCATAGAGTAAGGGATGAGATATGAAATAAACTAATTGGCATAAACCTGTAAATCTCATCGAAGGAGGTCAGTGGTCAAGGGGTAGATCGTCGGCTTCTTGACATGAGGGCGATGGGTTCGAATCCCGTGAGTAGCTGAATCTGCCTTACGAACTTTAATTACGCCGCATTCGGCGCGAGTACTGTTTATGTATCCAGGAAGCAGAATCGATAGAGATTAATCTAAGTTGTAAGAACTTGTTTTAAAATCGATGTAAAATAAATAAGTTTAAACTAATGCTCATCAAATTATTTCCTGAAAACTTTAGTAAACACGGAAAACCCACAAAAGTTCTGTTACGAAATTGAATTGAAAGGAAACAACAAACAGTTGTATGCTGAAACAATTCCCGAGGTTGCCTATGACAGGAAATGGATGAAAATAAACCAAAACTGTTATCGGGAAATTGTTTGAGGGCTATTGACATTTTCCGAGATTGTTGCAAACTTCAGGGAACTTTCATTTGACAATTTTCTTTTCGTTTATACAGACGTGCCTCTTACTGGCGAAATATACTCGTTTTTGATTTCTTAATGATTGAATTTCTGAACATTTTAGATGTTTCATAGATATCTTGCTTTTTCTAAGTTGGCACAGGACTCATTTATTAATTTTGCTTTTGGAACGTGTGCATTTCAATATCGGTTGCTGATCGTTACGTTGAAATTTACTCTATATGCCGAGGAATAATGAACATCGATTTAATTGAGATGCATCAATCCGCGTTGATGTAATCGTTAGCGTCGACGCTAAGAAATGGATAAATACGAATATCCGGAGACCACAGTGAAACTGGCTCTGTGGAAATACATTTCGCCAGCCGTAATCCTTTTCGGTACATTCGGAAACATTTTGTCCATTTACGTGCTCAATCGGCGCCATCGTACAGCGACGTCGACGTCAACGTATCTGACGTCACTCGCGGCGTCAGACATCGTAGTGCTGCTGACGGGTTTACTACGTCACTGGATTTATCACGTGTTCGGACTGGACATCCGAACACTTAACGACTTCCTGTGTCGAGGTCACGTGTTCGTGGTGTCGATGTCGTGTCAGTACTCCTCATGGTGTTTAGTTATTGTGACGGTAGAGAGGGTGCTGTGTGTATGGAAACCGCACGCCGTCAAGGTAGGCTGTACCAAAAAGTTAGCACACATCGTCACCTGGGCACTGCTGTTTGTGCTGGCTGTCCTCAACGCCCACCTGTTGGTTGGTTTCAGGCTAATAAAACATTTGAGCCAAGCGGGGAACAATTCGAGTACCAACCATTCGATACAACCGGAAGTTTCGCATTCCAGTTTAAAATGCGGCGACGGACTTAATCAGCTGTACGCCGAATTCGCCCATTATGTTTGGCCATGCATCGACGCATGCGTAGTGTTCGCACTTCCGTTTGTGATTCTGCTAATCGGTAACGTTGTCATCCTGAGGAACATCCGTCACAGTCGACGCTTCCATCGACTGGTGTTGGCTTCCCGCCAGGGGCGAACGACCTTGACAGGCACAGCATCGTCTCGGAGGATCCAATTGCTGCCAATGAAGACGATGTTAGTGATGCTGAATTACATCTTCTTCTTAACTGTCGGGCCGATCACCGTGTTTTCGATCGGACAGTTTTACTGGTGGCCCCATGATATACCGGAAGGACGTGAGATGGAGATCGCAACTCTCACGTGGGCCATTATAAACATCCTCATGTACTCTAATAATGCCGTGAACTTTGTTCTCTACATCATGTGTGGGTCCGAGTTCCGGAAGGAGGTGAAGCGTGTGTTTACGTCGTGTTGCCATGGGTACGGCGGACTAACGGCGACAAGGTCCGCTAGAAAACGGATGGACTCTCGTGTAAGATGGTTTAGAAGTTCAACCGACTTTACGAGCAGTTTTTGAATGTTTGTTCTTTTATTTCATCATCTTTTCCCTAAATTTCTCACATTTCACAATGTGTCCTATTTAATGTTAATAAATGTCCTCAAAAAGCCTTTAAACTATTTGATCATATGTGTATTTTATGCGCACACTTACTGGATAGAGTGTTTATCGCATGTGGTATATACCATTAGTTCAGGTAAAGAGCAACATACAATGGAAGTCATGGATTTCCTTCATGGTATCTTGCTTAACCAATGCAAAAGTTAAAATCAAAAACATACCGAGTTGGGAACCTTAAACCATATAGATAAACATGTATCTAAAAACTGTTTGAAAATGTTAATCAATGATTTCGAAGTATGTGAAGCCGTTGTCACAACGGAACATGCTCTGGTTTTTTGGATATGGCAAACAGATTCGACAGTTTAACAAAATCTGAAACGAAAACCATTAATTCTGCAGATATATCTCTTTGATAATCCTAATTCTTTGCTCAACAACAGAACCCGATTAGTACGAGTATAATCATACCAAAGAATCAAAGATAGTGTTGTTATGAGCTTTAGAATTATGAAATACATTGATTTGCTGAGTTGATACATCCGCAGATTTTAGCAACCTTTGTTTCACTGTTTTCGAGTTTTATTTTCATTTTTTTTTGTTTATTCGAATCCATATAGGTAACATGATATGGTTAGTGTCTTAGAATGTTAGAATGTTATCGGGCTCGGTTTCGGATTATTTTCCGATTCGCCTTCCGCTCACCGGGTAATATTCCTACACATTGCCTGATAACATTTCCGCTTCACTACAATAACCACCTGTTCTCTATGTGAGGTTTTGCGGTATGTTCTTATTCGGATTTCAATTTGAGGTGGCTGAACCATAGATAGCGAAAAACTCCATGAATGACCTCGGTTATAAGGCCATCCAGAGGAAAACTATTGATGCTCGCTGAAACCGCTTCAGACTTGCCCTATTATAAGCGTAAACAAGTAAGTTATAAGGAAGATGCACCTGTTTGAAAATCCGAAGCGAGGTTCTGCGGCCATTTCTTCCCGCAAATCTGACCACGTGATTCCCACAATTGATACTGTTAAATGATGAAAGATATTGAACGCAAAGTTGCTTCAGAATGTGGCAATATATCTAAGTATGTAGAAACGTCATGCGATGGATTTCAAAAGGATGCATTTATATGAAAACATATGTATTCATTGTAAAAGTATTCTAATGTATTAGATACGAACCTATGTTTTACTTCCATTCTCCATTACGTCTCATTCAAAATTACGCCTGTTATACGGTTCTAAAGAAACACAATTTTGTTGGCCTTGTTTCCTCACGTCAGTGACCAAGATACTTAACCCTTTACCAAACGCCAAATTTTCGACTGTCCCAAATTGGAAGAGTTTGCAGACGACATTTTACAATTTGATGAAATCGAAAAATAATCATCTGATAGGGCAGAAAACATTGTGGGAAAAAGAAAAGTAATTTTTCCTTTTCCCACAATGTTTTCCAGAATCGTCTGCAAAAGCTTGTCAAAAGTCGTTATTGTTTGGTAATGAGTTAATACCCACCATCAGAAACAACAACAACAATAAATCGGTATATCGGTTACACATCGCATTACCATGGCCTTGCTTTAGGACAGACCTCGAGCACATTATGACCAACGTATACGAGGACATTATGACAATAATGGGGAATGAGCAGGATGGACCGACGTGGAAAGGTTACTGAAGGATGGTAATCTTTGCAATTCATCTTCTCATAAAGCGATGTACTTTTTTAACTAGGGCACGATATACGAGCCATTTCCTTTTCAAACCACAGTCATTCATAAAACGTGTTACGTAGCTGTTACAGAATAGTCCAGCAGGTAATGTTGACACATGAGAAGCGGAGACTAGATAGACAGATCATACACGGTTTATAGGCAAGCCTTGCTTATTGGTACGCATTTGGAAACCGTTTCTGCCTGATTCTCTATGACATTATTGTTTGGTAACGGAAATTCTGTTGCGTTGAGATTCTTCCGAAGACTGTAGGTGTAAGACTGTAAAGTGTCCCTGTCCCATTAACTATTTAAGAATTGAACAAGTGAAGAGACAAACATATTATATTTTTATCAACACTTTTCCAAACGCCAAATTTTCGACTGTCCCATATTGAAAGAGTTTGTAGACAGCTTTTCAAAATGTTAGAGGATTGAAAAAAAATCTTCTGATACGACAGAAAACATTTTAGGAAAAGGTGAAATCACTCGTTACGAGCAATTTCTCATTTTCCCACCATAATTTCCTTCGAGAGTGGTCTGCTATAAACTGGTCAAATACTGTTATTGTTTGGTAATTATTTAAGAACCTTTATTACATAATACTTAAACGTAGCATCTAAACACAAATGATCTACTAGATTGCCTTTATGTATATGGTTGACACATATGTTGTTGTAGCAAAGAATCGTTACTGAAACAGCAACTGTTCAGCATGAAAAATGATTAATACATGGACAACTCGAACATTAAAATGTAAGCACCGTTACTTGACGTAGACAATAGAAACGACGGGGTCGTCATCTATGCGTAGGAAACCCCGCGATCATATTTACAGTTATACAACAATCGTCTGATTATCTATACAGTTGGTACCAGACAAAACGCTTTTTGAGTGATAGTGGTAGTCTCTATTACCCCATAGACACTCGCTTAAAGTTGCTTGTTAACAGTTGATAAAAATTGAAAGTCAAAATAAAATGCCGTGTAAATAAAAAGCTAAAAAGCAGTTTTCATTGTTGCATTTGATACAATTAAAAATGGCTATTGAAAGCAACACCGGTTCAGAAAGCGTCAATATTGATAAGGACGTACAGTCTTTAGGCGATAGATCTCAAAATCGTTGAAACAATAAGTCTCAAAAATGCTCCAACGATTTTGGTTTTAAATTCATAATACTAGTTTCATATTGTAAACGGGCTCTTGAAACTTAGCTAAGAAGTTACGTTGCGTCTAACGTCTATTCTCAATTGCATGTCATACAACAGTGCAGCTATCAAACAGTCTTAAACAGAATTTAAAATTTAACTTCCAAGTTTATTTGTGAATGAGCAGCTTTCAGCGCTTCTCCTGAAGAATACCTATAGATGTGTTCCGACCTAAAGAATGAATTGTCATTTCACGCAATTTCTCCTTTGGTCACAGCGGCCATCAAATGTTTAACACTAAGGATGTTGGGTAATTTAATATTCTGAACTTTGTGTTATTTGCTTTCCAGAGATCATAAGCGTCTGTTTAATATGGTTGAGGAAAGATATTCATGGTAGCAAACAGGTTAGACCACAGGCCAGCCGCCAAATTACGCCAGTATCTAACCTGTTTGCATAAGCATGAAGTCGGGTCCAGCACTATAAGGGTAAATAAGAAGGCATATGTTTATACTTTTTGTCACCATAAGTTGGTGGATCTTATCTGAAATAAAATGAAATCGTACAATTCTGTATGAGGAAAAAGGCTTCAATACATTTTGTCACAAGTAGACTGGTTAATAAACCGTATGCTGTTACGGAAACGTCAGCTCTGATGTCAAGATGTAAAAAAAATCTGCATTTTCATTTACTCTGTCAAGTCTTGATTTGCATTATTATGAGACGACATGAATATAAAAACAAGTCTTAGACGACAACCATTATACAATCGGTCTGTATAGAATCAAATACGGGCTTACAACCGTGCCAAATAGTGTAAAGGTTTTGTTTGTTATAGTGTTACCCCTATTGAAAGGGCCAGCCAGTTTTGGCTTATGAGACACTTCTCACTTATCATACCAAGAACCTTACAACTTCTACCACTATACCAGGCGCCTAGGTGATATTAGTCGGTAACCATCAAATTTAACTAGCTCGCAGCTCACAAACCGGCCATTTCAGAACAGGTTCCACAAGAAACGTTCTCCGGACAAATGCCTCCCATGGGGCTTGAATCTTCGACCTCCCGTCCCGAGGCGGACGCCTTAACCACTAGGCCACGTTGGCGGAATTATATGTGATAACAGATGTTTACAATTTAAATCACTAATCCATCTAAGGAAAACATGTATGTTGTGTCAAACTTATTGAAGTTGAAGTAACAAGAGGGGTGATCACGTGACCAATGTTAACGAAATATGTCTTAACAATATAGCCGCGCCGCAGGTATATTTGCTTATTTCAGCAGATTACTTTTGTTTTTCACTATTTCATATACGCCATGTTCCGACCATAAACATTCCGGTTCTGGTGGTATATGATAACCCATCGTTTATTAAGGCGTTACGTCTCACACTCGGCAGCAAACTTGCAGTCGATGGGGGATATTTTAGGTCATTTGCATCCCTTGACTCGAAATTCTCTGCAGGGTCTTGGAGCGAACGGCACGGCCAAAATAGAAACAACATTCACCGGCGGTTGATCGTCGGAACATGGCGTATATATAAATAGTGGCAAACAAAAGTAATCTGTTAAAAAATACATGGGTGCCATCATTCGGAACACCTCGGCCATTTCTTAAAATAACCTCGGAGGAAATGGGGAGCCATTTTTGAAAGTAGGTCAGCAACGAAGGGAATGTCCGTTTGCAATCGTATCTACTCGGAAATTGGAGATTGCCGAAAAGAGCCGATTGACAAAATATGGAAACAAGATGTGTTGATATGATCATCTTTAATGAAAAGGGTAAAAAAAAACCCATTCAATTGTGATATATAACCACTTTGTGTGTATTTAAACACATATTTAGTGCCTGTGTGCATTTTGCGTTATCCGCCGGAAATAAGGCGAATTACCCCAGGATTTCTGGTGTATTCATGTACTGCCTACGATCAATCGGAACTACTCGGGTATTTCCGTGAGCTGTGAAATACACCTCGGATATAAGTGTAGGGTTACAATTTTTCGGGTAAATTGGCATCCGCCGATGAACACCTTTTCTAAGCGTGCATGTTAAGTAGTTCAATGTGTATGGAAGTGTTGGATATCCTTTTTAATCACTTTTGATCAGTTACTCATACCAAATGGCGAACGTGTTGTTGTGACATGTATACTTGTTTCCTCAATCAAATTTAACGACTTTTTGGATTTTACATTCAAGATCTATTTTAGAAACGAAAGAAAGTGACGTCATTCTCGCGGGAAACAATATGGCGTCATCCCTATTATTTCAGAGGTGTTTTCTATTGGATAAACCCGATGTGTTCAGATTGGCCTACGATGTATATCTACCGACTTGTTACGGGGATTGCCGAGTAGATACGATTGAGGTGCCTGCTCATTCAAGGGCACAGCCATCTGCATTCAGTTTTATATCGTAAACATTGATCACGTGATTACACCACCTGTTAAAAGTTGCGTACAATTCGAATCCGAGTCGATGTATAGTTTGGAACGCTTTTCTCTTTTTATAAACGCAGCCGGTCATCATGCTTTACGATCAATTAAATGCATTTTTCCATTAATATCACTCATCAAACAATCTCGGAATTAAACGAGTCGTATGCGCTAGACTTGCGAAATTGTTGCTTAATCGGTGCAAGTGATGTAATATGAATAGCTTTAACTTAAACTTATACTTTCTATCAATTGAAAGAAAACATAGGCGTTTCGATACTAAATGCCGTCTCCTTCCCCCATCAATTTGGGCATAACGATGCATGTGTCGTCAGGTGACGAAATATACACCGTTTGTGTTGCCCAGTCTAGGTGCATTCAACTAAATTTATGACTACCTTACATTTCCACAAAGTTTAATTAGGTGATAAAACATCTTGTTCACTGCAATATGCGCCATTACTCATCCTGTTAGGTAGCCTAGGATTGAACCATCTCATGTAGACGACCTCTAGAAAATACTGTAATAGAAAATTAATTTGCTCGTCACGATTTAATTCTTCTATTAGAAATGTCTTCCGTATAATATAAACGCTGTACTTGGTCAAAAATATATTTTGTACTTCTGGTGCCTTTATTCTTGCCTAAAAAGTTGTTTACTTATAGTCTATTCGAAGAATGTTTCACTTATCTATCAAAATAAATGATAGTTCATTCACTGCAACAGAAGCAAGCACTTTTGGCAAGTCTATCATGACTAGCACATATATATTTTGGTAGGTAGTCGGAAAATTGGGAAGACACGGGTCCAGAGCTAGAGTGTCGGCCTCCGAGGGTCATGGGTTCGAATCCCGTGAAAAAGCGGGTTTCACCTTGCGACCTTTCATTTATACACATTTGGCAGGAGTATTGGTTATGATCCAGGAAGCAGAATCGAGAGAGATTAATATATGTTGTAAGAACTCGTTTCACAATCGATGTAAAATAAAAAGGTTAACAAGAAAAAAAGAAGATGAGAGGAATCATTACTTCATTCTTACCAAAGAAAATCGAACTGCACCTTTATACCCAATCTACTAACCATCACTACATAGAAAACGACAATTTGCATTTTAATTGAAATCTTTAAAAGATCATTACCACAGCATCCCCTTTTTAATCTAAAACAAATCACTTCTTTCTTCAAGTGCAAACTTTTCACTCTACAGGTAACTTGGTAATCTTAATGATTTATTTATCTTAAAACAATAAAACATTTTATGGTACATAGATTACAAGCATTTGAGCACGTCATGGATACACATGAACTTGTTTCCCCTTATACGTCAACAACCCTAAAGTTTATCGTTAACCATCATAATGCTGGGTAATTTTCTAAAAAAAATTGTGTTGTCTGCTTTCCAACCCTTGAAAATCTGCTTAATTTTGTTTAAGAAAGATACTCAGTGTAGCAAACAGGTTAGATCTCAGGCCAGCCGCCAATAAACTTGGCGACTGGCCTGGATCTAACCTGTTTGCATAAACATGTAGTTGGTTCCAGCACTATAAGGGTTAAGTTTAATGTGTTGTATTTGAATCATATAAATCGTCTATGAAATATCAATGCGCATTTTCTATTACCTAAATCTTCTACGACATTCAATGTTGCATTTTCACTCTGATTAATCTCTATGTGATGAATGAACTAACTCATCAATAAGCTTTCAACGTATTTATTTATCTTTCTTACAGACGTCATTAGTTGTTGAATCAGGCTTCAATGGTTGGACTTGAAAATGGTCTAATTTGAAACTAGTAGCGGCCGAGATCAATCATGTATGAAAAACAACATCTCTGTTTTAAATGAATTCAGACCATTGTATAAAGAGGATCATGACTTATAACGAGCAATTTCTCCTTTTCCCACAATGTTTTCCAAAGTCGTCTGCAACAAAGTTGTAAGATGTTGTTACTGTTTGATTATATGCTAATAAGCTCTGATAAACCCGTCATTAACCTTAAACATACATGTTTATGATTTATTTCATAACAAAGATATGCAGTTAAATGAGTATTTGGTTCGAGTTAGTGTTGAAAAATGACGTAGCTTATTGTCGACAGCATCTATATTCTGCACACAATTAAATGTTTTCAAAACTACACATTAAACATTTTGATAATCGTTAGCTTTCTTGGACAAAATGTTGTATGTAGCTAGCTCGCAAAGGAAAATTCATCTGAATATAAGATAGAATTAGATGCCTGTAAATAATGATAAAACACATAGGTCAATCTTGGTAAGTACAGTGTATCCAGCATTATCAACCTTTCATGTTTACAAAGTACAGTACATGGCGAGATCTTTCAGGAACATCTTTACCCGTTCAAGACACAGATGCATCCGACGGGGGCCATTAATACTCAGACATTCTATTTTGAGGAGTTTGGGTGTCCCATATGTGCCAAGATTTTGGACTTCTTGAATTGAAATATCATGGTTTCTTTGCGTGATGACGGTCCAGAATAGAGTGCCCTTCACTTCAACATGGGCATGCCTTTATGCCGAATTATGAAAGGAATAAGAAACCCAGAGGCTTTAACATCGTAACCTTATTTGTCTAACATCAACTTATATAAACTCATATCCAATTTGAATAAAGTAACATAACAGGATTTTGAATGAGTCTATAAACTACGTCTGATGAACTCGACCAATCTAATTGCCCATCATCTTCTTCATGCTTAGTACACTCCTTTAGAGCAGTAACACGAAAAAAGCTCCCGATTTGCATTTTTCGTATAGCTTTTGCCTTTTAACGATTCCATCAAAATCAATTATTAAGAGGGTTAAGAGTACCTCATTACCGATCCAATTTTATCGTTGGTAATGACAATTTTACGAGAAAGGGATTGTGCCTATTCCACCGGCTAGGTTACGCAAGACACAGAGTATCAATGTGTATGCTCTAAAGGGAACACTTTGTATCAGAATCGCCTTTGAAGTGGGACTATAGATATTTCAAAGAACAACTATCTTTTCTACAACGACCCGGAAGTGCTTTCACACGTTATTGAATGTATTTCTTGCTCTATAAATAGAACAACAATACCCTGTCTCTAAAACACGATTTATATTCATGGTGCAAACTCATTAAAAACGTAACCTTTAGTCCCGTAGTAAACTTTACAAGCTTTCATATCACACGCCAGTTTACAGAGATATCTAACTAACGAAGGTGTTTATTGAGACGAGATGCACCGCCAATCAATCACTGTCGCTTTTATGTCTCTGTAATAAAATAACGGTTTTCTTTTAGATTTGGTTCAACCACCTTTTGTATTAGCGGTTACACAGTTTATATCCTATTGATAGCTTCAAAGTTAAAACATGAACACGAAACAGATCTACATGTACTTACAAGCTTGACAAATTAGTAAATGTCCATAACCATTTTTCTTACTTAATTTACTATACGAAGTAACTGGAAATCTAGGAATTATCTCCAACAAAAGAAAAAGGAAATGCTGGAAGCATTTCAACCGTTTCGGTTGTATCACGGCCAATGACACGAGTTTGGTGCACAGATAAGTGTAATAATTGTCATACTTGTTAAAGCTTGGTCAACTTACGATTACCAAACCGTTCATTCACGATAATGTAAAACTATGGCTCGGAAAACATGGCCTTGACAACCTAATGATTCTTAAACGGTATGATTCTTAAACGGTGTCCCGTGTCGATTGCCAGACAACTATGTTTACATGCAAATGTTTATCCTATATGTAACCAATTATGATCGGGAATTGCATCCGCTGGTTTAGATGAGAAAATAGTCACATGGTGAATATAGTTGTAGAAGTAGTAGTAGAGATGTTCACATTGCTCTTTCATGTGTGTAATCTAATGTCCTCGACAGATACAACCTGCAGTGGAGTGATACCTCATGTAGAGATGATCTTGGAGTCGCGTACCAAATATAGTAATATCATGTTCATACAACCCTTAGACACAGCCGACCTGTATGCAGCCAATTATGGACTTAATTCTCATGATCACACAGCCCTTTCCTGTGTGGAACCAAGTATAACCGACAAATGCACTTTCTGGCACAAATGAGAAAGTAGTCTCTTGTCGTATTAAGAATCACCATATCCGCATAAATTTTTAATGTGGACGATCAGACATCGCCGACAAAAGCAACTTCTTATAAAGATGAGCTGGGAGAAAGTTACATCTGGTAAAAAAGAAATGAGAGTCGTCTACCCAAAACAGTATCATACCGTTCGTAAAGCCCTCTCATGTTTGTTCATTGAACCATATAATGCAGACAAAGGCAACATGTAGTAAAGATAAGTTACGAGAATGTTTTCTCAGCAGAGATGCGCTTAGAAAATGTTACATCTGGTAAAGAAAATATTGGTGTAATGTTCCCAGATAGCTTTCATCCCGTTCGAAAAGCCTTTACCTCTCAAATGTGTACTTTGAAGCAAGTATTGGCGACAAATGTAGTAAAGATGATCAAGTAGAATGTTACCTCTACTAGAATTAATATTGAAAGTATCATCTTGTTCGTAAAGCCCTCTCATATGTGTACATGAAACCAAACTTTGGTGACAAATACAACATGTAGTTAATCAACCCTTTCCCAAACAATAACGACATTTGACCATTTTGTTGCAGACGACTTTAGAAAACATTGTGGGAAAAGGAAAAATTGCTCGTTACGAGCAATTTTTCCTTTTTTCACAATGTATTCCGCCTTATAAGACTAGTATTTTGCAATTTCATCATATTTTGAAATGTCGTCAGCAAACTTTTCCATTTGGAACAGTCGAAAATTTGTTGTTTGGGAAAGGGTTAAGACGAGCTTGGATAATTCTACCTTTAGTGAAGAAGATCTGAGAGTAATGTACCCAAATATTATAATCATGTTCATTAAACCCTAAGACGCAGGTACACTGTGCCTTCAGATATCTTCGACAAATGCAACTTCTATAACCCTTTCCCAAACAACAAATTTTCGACTGTCCCAAATTGAAAGTGTTTGCAGACGACATTTCAAAATGTGATGGAATTGAAAACTTTTCTTCAGAAAGAGCAGAAAACCTTGTGGGAAAAGGAAGAATTGCTCATTACGAACAATTTCTCCTTTTCCCACAATGTTTTCTAGAGTAGTCTGCAACAAAGTAGTCAAATGTCGTTATTATTTGGGAAAGGGTTAAGAGAAGAGCAAGGAGAATGCTACATCAGGTAGAGAAGATATGGGATTCATCTACCCAAAATATTATCATTCCGTTCGTAAAGCAATCTAATGTGTGTACAGGGAACCAAATTTTGGCAATAAATGCACCCTCTAATAGAGATAAGCTGGTAGAATGGTACCTCAGCTAGAGGTTATATTGGAACCATGTTCCCCAAATGGCCGCATCATATTCATAAATTCCTAAGACGCAGTTACAATTTGTGCACATAAATAATGTCAGATTCAGATTCAGATCGTTAATTGCATTTAAGTCATGCGGCCCATACACAAGAAACAACATATATACAAATAATAACATTTCTAAAAAGTGAGTTTAGGGTTCCATAGATACAAAGTCCAATAAATACGGGCCACAAAATAATCCCGACAAACTCATCTTCTGGCAAAGATGAAAAGCGACTAACTTGCCGAATATGATATCATATTCAGATAACTGTTTCATGTCTGTAACCAAATATGGCCAACAAATGCAACTACTGGTATAGACGAGCTGGAAGTCACGTGCCAAATATAGTATCATCCTGTTTACTGAACCGTGAAACTTGGCTTTCCGGTGTGTAATTCAATATGGCCGTACACGCTTGCCAAAAAAGGCGTTCTTTTAAACCCTTATATAAGCCACTTCTAGTTGATCTAAGTCTCATTCAGCATTATTTTTGCATGGCATTATTCGCACAGTTAGTGATCGGAAAGAGGAATGTGCAGTCCTGGCGAGGAAATATCCGGAACATGGAAAGGTTGAAATATGAAAACGATGCTCTAATGATGGAACAGACTTCTTGTTTATGCAAACAGGTTATAAGCATGCCAGCCGCAAAATGAATTGGCGGCTGGTCTGTTATTTTACCTGTGTGATACTCTGGGTATCTTTCCTTATCAAGATTTAGCAGATATCTATGTGTTTGGAAAGAAGACGAAGAAAATTACCCCGTATTCTTAGGGTTTAATTCTTCTTCACACTGTTTGTGATGGCTGTGAGTAACCTATCAAAAACACATAATTGGATAGTTTCTCCGTGTCACAGCATGATAGTGTATTATGCAAATACGGAAACGATACTTACTATCTCCTAAGTCATGAATATAAGTGTGAACTTGAGCACATTGATGAATGAAGATTAAAAGCGACTTTTTGTGTGTTTGGATGAAACAAAATACACCTAAAAAAAAGACACGGGATACAACCTGTGTCAATCTCCTGGCCAGGGTCGGATCATTTGAATTATGTTATAATGGAGCGTACTTTTAACATATGATTTATACAGTCTGATCGTTCGGTGGGAAAGCAGTCTTTAGTTTAACCCTTTCCCAAACCCTTTCAATGTTCGACTGTCCCAAATTGAAAGGGTTTGCAGACGACATTTCAAAATGTGATGAAATTGGAAAATAATCTACTGATAGGACAGGAAACATTGTGGGAAAAGGAAAAATTGCTCGTTACAAGCAGTTTCTCCTTTCCCACAATGGATTCTAAGGTCGTCTGCAACAAAGTCGTCAAATGTCGTTATTGTTTGGGAAAGCGTTAACACATACATGTACTTTAATCATCATTATAGATATATGAACACAACGATACATATTTATACGATAAACTGATAGAAAGGATTCAAACGATAGCTAGGCTTTTAAAAATCTTCTCTTCTATATCCGGTTTACTAACAAGTATACTTGATTTTATACTGATCTCAAATATTCTTTAACACAATGAGATAAATAATATGAGAAAAAGGAAAACTTTGGATTTTTTATGATTCTATCTTTATACAGTTTATGATTAATATAGTTTTGCAGGGGTTTGGGGTTAGATAGTCTTTGCGAGGGACTGCCATTCAAGAATTGGCCTCCACAGCCACAGCAGAAGATGTTCTAAACAAACAATAAGCGCAATCCATCGTCTACAGAGATGGACGGAGGCCGATGATGATGGGTGATGATCTGGATATTATCTCGCTGTGAGGCTCTGATGAGGATAGGTTATGGAGCGACCGGTTTTAAACGACCAACATTGTTTACTGTAACACTACGAAACTACGAAACTATAACTTTATCTAAATAATATATTCTCCATATGATTTAAACATAGAAGATTCAAATAAATGTATTAGTAAACATGAATTTAAATGAGATGTAACCTTTCGACTAAGTTACGGAATGCCTATTTAACCTGTTTAACCCGGCTGGAATCGTCGTTATCGGTCGTTTCACTCGGGATGCGTTGGATGATACCCTATCAAACGAACAAATCGTCATCTTGTAACATCTTTGTCGCACCCCATTCATGAAGAAATAGGGTATAGTATAACCAAGTCAAGATGGTTATTTCACAGAAGACCAGATTGGTTAAAGGACACTTATATTCTAATGAGTCAATTAATTTCTAACACGTCTTTAATGATCTTAAAACTTTATTACAACCACTTTAAGAATAAAATACCAGATATGAAGTCATTTTTTGAATTCTCGTATTAGTAAGACATCACAAGCAGTTTTGAAATAAAGTACGAGACCATAAGTAGTTACGTGATACGTACCAAATGTCTCACTCTTTGGTGGATTTCCAATTTGTTTTGACATGTAGATGTGTTTTCTGGTCGAATTAAGACAAAAATTGCCATTAATGAATGGTTTTGAAATTTGCTGATAGGTAGCGTGCTAAAATTCCCTACAGAATTGGCCAAGGTATAAAGATAGAACAAATGGAAAAAGGTAAGAATCAACTTCATATTTGAAGGCCAGGGTACCTGATGTATCCATTAAAAAGTATGATATTGTTAAAAGATGCAATTTAGCTAGTTCGGAACTAAAAGGTCATGACCTTTCTACTCCATGCCCAATGTTTATTCCCAGGATTGTCAATGTGGCGTGTAAACGGTCTTTGTTAATAAGTGTCTATTGAAATTGATATAGGGCTTACACTTTGAAATATTGTAAAGAAAAGTAGAAAGAAACCATATACTTGTATATACATTCACAGCTTGCATGATGTTTTGCGTACACTAATAGCAAACAAACGACGGGCTATCTTCGCATTTTACTATCTGCAACCTTTTGGGTGAAAGCTGAAATGATGTATTTGAAAGCAATTGTACCGGCTTGTAAATATTATATTTTTATCATTTTTTGCAGCCCTAGGCTACATAATACAACAACTAGTTCGTCCCACTTCAGATAGACTATAAAGGGTGATATTTGTTTTGAAGAGGGTTTGTTGTCGGACAGGAGAAGATAAGACCCCATAGACCCTGTGCTACTATCACAATGGGTTCGTTTTGACTTGTAGAGGTGTTTTCTAGCCAAGTTTATAGTAGCCCCTTTTCATTTAGAAAGTTGAACGTCCCCAAGATTCAAACAGCAAGATGGACTACGAATTTCTCTCCTTCAGCCTTCAAAAAGAGACATTCTCGCACGTCTTACTTCAATTTATCATAGCCCTTTATCTTGTTAAACTAGTTTGATGTGATAATAACCGTTAAGGTATTTAACTCCTGATTGAAACTTGCATTTGCTTTGGTTAAAGACGAAATTGAAATGTAAATCATGAAAGTATTTATCATTTCAAAGGGATTCACCAATTCACTTCTCGAATGTGTCTGATTTTGAATTTAGATTTACCAAGTGAATATCAATAATTTTGTTATTAGATCCATAGTAAAAACAACCCCTTAATTATCAATTTAACATTGAAATTATAAATACATGACTGATTGGTAGGAAATAAACATCTTATTCCTTAAAACAAATTCTTGTGATATAATACTTGATTTATAACGGCATTTGTCCAGTTAAATCTTTGCCTTTGTTATTCCGACTTTCTCCATCAAGGGTGGAATACCTTAATGTCAAATCTGAGACGTGTCGATTGTAAAATGGGACGCCGAGGAACGACCAACGTTAATACATCATTCACGGTATAAGCCGACGCGATGTTATGACGTCACACGTGTTACTGTAACGTCGAATATAATCCTAATTTTATCATTCCACATTTAATACTTCCTCACACACCAGCCGTTAACGTACTTGATATCTGATTATCGACGATATCTAAGTCAAAATGTATTTGTATGTGAACATGACGATGTACCATTTATTCCTAAAAAAATTGTATGTTCCGTTCCATTCTGTTCTGTTCTGTTAAAGCCTCGATAGAATGAACCCTATAAGCGCAACACTAATCGCGTAAGTTTTCTTGATTCATCCAAATTCTGTATGCAATACGGTTAACGTGTGTTTAACATTGTTTTAGGTACACGTATACTGCATTTTTCTGAGATTCTCCAAATAACAGCTGAGACTCTTAAGTAACATGTGAAAAGAGTCATGTTCAAAAGACTCTCTATTGAAACCAATGGTACGAGCCGACGCGATGTGATGACGTCATACGCATTGCGTTTACGTTGAGTAAAATCCTAATTTATCATTCCACTTTAAAACGTCCTCTCATACCATCCATTATAGCGTTTAACATGATATTGTAGAAGAGATATGAAGCCACAATGGAAAGTGCAAGAATATCACATTAACGTGAGATTTAGCCCCGACAAAATGAACTAGTTCATCGCAATACAGTTCTATGAAATTCATTATTTAATTATATGCTTGTATTGGTTTAACGCGGTATAACCATCATTATTACGCAGATAGCCTTACGCATTAGATCACCAGTTTTGAGATGTTGCAGCGAATTGTCATGGACTCTTGCAATCCGCCCAAAAATAATGAAAAGATAAAAAAAAAACAGCACTGGTAGGGCTCAAACAAAGGACCGACCCAAGAGCTACAAATCCGCCAAATTAACCAGGGAGAACCATAAGAGTTGAAGAGCCGCGATACAAGAGACTAGTATATTCTGCTTAATCCCCCAGTAAAAAGTTAGGAAAAAATGTATTGTCGTAGGGAGATGGTAGCTGTTATCACAATTCAAACAGGGGACCTTTGACGACAACCATAACATCACTGGATTCTTTCTTTACAGTCGATGATTAACTTCATATTGTCATGTTGCAAAGTATGAGCGAGAGAAAACTTAACGGATTAGCCTTTATAAGGAATATTACCATATTTCATATATATAGGAAACACTATCGACCTCTTGTAACGTGGGTCCAAGGTTCGATCACCGTTAAACGAGGTGAGAATTGCCGGGGCTAACCCACACATCGGCGAGGAAACTGGTGTATTATCCAGGAAGTAGCCATCGAAAGTGAATTCCATAAGCTTCAAGCTTCGGTGACAATCGTCACTTAGCCGTGTGTGTTTGGCAACTGCACGATTAGTTTAATACCATAGTGACGACCAACATTACAAAGAAAAGATTTTTCTTCTACACTCATGCGCCTCAACAAATTACACTATCTATTATACGCCATGTATGACGAAAAAAAGAAATGCCAAATATTCATTTTGAACTACTTTATTTTGTTTTCGTAATCAAAGTAAATCGTTTTACACATCTGTAATCTGTCAAGTTATGTTTAGTCCATAACATACATCAGTAGTTCAAAAGTGAATCCTATAAAAGTATATGATAGATTCATTTAACAAGCAAAGAAAATTCATGTTATCATGCTTTGCTAACCGTTGTTACTTCTTCTCTTTCATCTTCTAATGAATCGATGTCTCTATTCAATGTGACAGATTTGAGAATTTAGATTTGATCACAACGCTTCTTGAAATAATTATGTTCGGTTAAAGCAGTATATATGGCATTGTCGCTGTTTCATGTCATTTGCAGCTTCGTTTAACCGAATTAGCATAATGACAAAATATCCGTAACATCGGCATAAAAGATTAATAAACTTTATAACTAATGTAAGAATTTAACAAGAGTGAGAAAATTTGTATTTCTTTAAATTATTTCGCAATAAATACTACATTGAATATATGATATGAAGTGATGAGACCTTTATAATAGAGAAAGACGTTATTCACCGTGAGCGGATTTCTTTCTGCCTTGCGGGTGTTTTAACTCGGTGAAAGTTCCGTTTGTCGTGATTTACATGTATTAGATATTAAGACTCTTACAACTAGCCAATTACATGAACCCAATACAATTTGACACTTTTCCTGGTTAAAACAATCTATAACCGGTGTTATTCAATACACTTTTAAAATTAACAAACATTCATGAAACATGTTAAGTTGGTCAATAATGATTAATAAGAATGGAAAACAGATATAGATATAGAAAGCATTATGACAAAGTATGAGAAATTTCTTAAAGTCAAAGATTTTGTTATTTACTAATGTTCTGACATGATGTGTGCTACAATTCCTCTAGATTCTCATGTTTTGGGGAAGAGTAGGCCAAACGGATTAAGTGACCCAATACATCTTCATTCATAAAACATGGCTGTCATGTTTTGACTCGGTAATATCCTAATTTATCTTTCGCAGAGTACCCATCGAACTTTGTGTGGTCTAATTTTATGGGATTTTATATTGTTTCTCTTCGTCTATTGTATCAGTGTGAAAGTTTACACATGTTTAATAGGCAATCTATCAGTATCAGTGCCAGGATAGGAAATTGTAGACTAGGACCTCGTCTATAGAATGTAGAGACTGGTGCAGTACAAATCTACCAGGCAGAATCTGACTGGTAACGGCAGAAACGAAAACAACACGTTCTCCATAAAGACGAAAATTTGTCGATTCAAAGTAAAAAAATGAATGCCTGTCGACAGACGAAGGTTCCTTTACGAAATTGGTGGTCAGCGAATTTATCAAAATCTGTCAACCGTGATTCAGAGGAAACAACCGTGTAAATTGATGTTTTCTTATCTTGGAACGTTGCATTCTGACCCCTCAATTCCCTCAGATTATGTAGGCATTCCGTTGTCTATCTTGTGGAAAATAGTGGAGCCAGTAAACAGCGGGAGACCAGTTTAAGGAAATTGCTTCTTGTCCAAGTTCCTTTGTCAGCGAACAGAAAAGGATTTCAACATCAAGCCTACATTGCACACTATCAAGATTTTCAAGATATCAAGGTCTGCCGACTTATTAACAACATGCCGTTAGTTCTACCCAAATTGACAAGCCCCTTTAAGCTTTCGGGTATTCCTCCACCGTTACAAGTCGGACTTCACGGTATAACTGGAATAATGTTGATACAATTTTAAATACCAATACAAAAGAAACACTTTTATATACATTTATAACGAATGGCTAGATAGCTATACACCATATAGTACCAGGGAACAGCGAGTGGATTTATGTTAATTTTTATCATGTTACTTTAACGCTGTATAAAAGTTTATGTTTGAGGAGAAAAAAAATGAGTTCAGCCGGAAAAGGCGGATGCGATTTATGGCTTTCGCAATAATTAACATACGATTATAATAAATATAAATTATGTATTAACAAGAGGGTCGGATCTCGACTGCATGTCGTCCCTGGCGAGAACTTATGTAAGAATTCAGACCGCCGACTGAACACTATGTGCTCATTAAGACTAGGTTATAAGGTTTAGCATCATTTCAACAATACTTAACTCAGTTGACTATTCTTATTAGGATAAAACAACTAATCCAAGTTTCTCGAATTTTATCACAGTAATTGCATAAGCCTTTTAACACCGAAATTATTGGCTTATCTTTCGCATGAACCGAACTGTTATAGGGTTAAAGACGTAAGAGATATTTTCACTCTGACTTCATAAAACGGATACAGTATTGCTCAAGTCGGGCCGAAACTCTGAAGTGATCTATCACCGAAATATGAATATAAACGAGAGTTGACCTTGTCCTTAAGATGCATAATATTAATGAGTTAATCAATTAAAACAAATGAAAATGTTCATAGCTTTTCATTCATACAATATGTTGTAATAATCATTCGTGAAAAGGGGTAACGATGGATGACAAAATTACATTCGAATCAAACCTTCCATACTATATTGACACACTTCGACCCGCATTGATGCATCTGTACTTAAATGCTTAAGAACCCTTTTGTGACAAAGAAAGAAGGAAAAAAATTGCTCGCATCGAGTATTTTCTCCCTCGTCAGATGAACATGCGTTCCTTTTGCCCCCTGAATCATAGTCAGAAAATAAAATGTGTCGCTTTCCGAGTATTCATGTTCGTTGTCGCTTTCAGTTTGGTTCGCGTGTGGCTTTACAGCGCTTACGACGTTTGTTATTCCGTTTTACCTCGTTTTTTCCTTGATTTAAATTAGGGCTCTTTTGTTTGAACCTGAAACTGTCCTTTCGGTCATGATGCTACCCCTGCTACTCACAGAGGATTGAAGGGAAAGAATACTTTGTATTTAATTCTTGTAACCTGGCATGATAATCGAATCAACTATCTTAAAACAAGAAGCGACTCGACACATATGCATGCACGGTGGCTGGTCCGTTTGGTCTGTTACACATCTTCATCATATGAGGGCATTAGACGGTTGCCGAACTGTCTAAATCAGTTATAGGTGTAATGTTCTAGAATATAAGCCCATAAAAGTGCTTGCTCACTGATGTGACGAAACTTGGAAATTGAAAAATAATTTCTTTTGAACTGCACAACAGCTTTACTGTTGTATGATAAGTACTGAAGAATAGATATTGGAAGCAAAATTATATCGTTTTTAATCCTTTTTAACGTGTATTAATCCAAATGCGTGCCATCGATTTTAAAGTCGATCGCATATTAGGTGTGCATATATGTACATAGCTTGAGACTTCCTGAACTAATGTTTCCTTCAATAGCTTCTTCTAATTGTAAATAATGATAATAAAAAAAACTAAAAAACAGTGTTATTTCAATGACATTTTATTTTGACTCTCAAATTTTCTTTTCTGTAAATAAGCACCTTTACCTTTGTACAGTTAAGCTCTGAAATGATATACAGTTTCACAGAGAACGATTAATAAGTCGCATATTCCATAGCTTGGGCATAAATACTATGTTTCAATACATAAAGTGAGTTTCACAACAATTTGTAGATTCTTCACGTTTACAAGTAGAGGAGTGGTGAGGTATAAAAGAGACAGTTACTGGGTTTCTATGTCCACTAGTTCGATCCCCTGTTAGTTTTGACTGGGTTTCTATGTCCACTAGTTCGATCCCCTGTTAGTTTTGACTGGGTTTCTATGTCCACTAGTTCGATCCCCTGTTAGTTTTGACTGGGTTTCTATGTCCAATAGTTCGATCCCCTGTTAGTTTTGACTGGGTTTCTATGTCCACTAGTTCGATCCCCTGTTAGTTTTGACTGGGTTTCTATCTCCACTAGTTCGATCCCCTGTTAGTTTTTTTGACTGGGTTTCTATCTCCACTAGTTCGATCCCCTGTTAGTTTTGACTGGGTTTCTATCTCCACTAGTTTGATCCCCTGTTAGTTTTGACTGGGTTTCTATCTCCACTAGTTCGATCCCCTGTTAGTTTTGACTGGGTTTCTATGTCCACTAGTTCGATCCCCTGTTAGTTTCTATGTCCACTAGTTCGATCCCCTGTTAGTTTCTATGTCCACTAGTTCGATCCCCTGTTAGTTTCTATGTCCATTAGTTCGATCCCCTGTTAGTTTCTATGTCCACTAGTTCGATCCCCTGTTAGTTTCTATCTCCACTGGGTTTCTATGTCCACTAGTTCGATCCCCTGTTAGTTTCTATGTCCACTAGTTCGACCCCCTGTTAGTTTCTATGTCCACTAGTTCGATCCCCTGTTAGTTTTGACTGGGTTTCTATGTCCACTAGTTCGATCCCCTGTTAGTTTCTATGTCCACTAGTTCGATCCCCTGTTAGTTTCTATGTCCACTAGTTCGATCCCCTGTTAGTTTTGACTGGGTTTCTATGTCCACTAGTTCGATCCCCTGTTAGTTTTGACTGGGTTTCTATGTCCACTAGTTCGATCCCCTGTTAGTTTTGACTGGGTTTCTATGTCCACTAGTTCGATCCCCTGTTAGTTTTGACTGGGTTTCTATGTCCACTAGTTCGATCCCCTGTTAGTTTTGACTGGGTTTCTATGTCCACTAGTTCGATCCCCTGTTAGTTTTGACTGGGTTTCTATGTCCACTAGTTCGATCCCCTGTTAGTTTTGACTGGGTTTCTATGTCCACTAGTTCGATCCCCTGTTAGTTTTGACTGGGTTTCTATGTCCACTAGTTCGATCCCCTGTTAGTTTTGACTGGGTTTCTATGTCCACTAGTTCGATCCCCTGTTAGTTTTGACTGGGTTTCTATGTCCACTAGTTCGATCCCCTGTTAGTTTTGACTGGGTTTCTATGTCCACTAGTTCGATCCCCTGTTAGTTTTGACTGGGTTTCTATCTCCACTAGTTCGATCCCCTGTTAGTTTTGACTGGGTTTCTATCTCCACTAGTTCGATCCCCTGTTAGTTTTGACTGGGTTTCTATCTCCACTAGTTCGATCCCCTGTTAGTTTTGACTGGGTTTCTATCTCCACTAGTTCGATCCCCTGTTAGTTTTGACTGGGTTTCTATCTCCACTAGTTCGATCCCCTCTTAGTTTTGACTGGGTTTCTATGTCCACTAGTTCGATCCCCTGTTAGTTTTGACTGGGTTTCTATGTCCACTAGTTCGATCCCCTGTTAGTTTTGACTGGGTTTCTATCTCCACTAGTTCGATCCCCTGTTAGTTTTTTTGACTGGGTTTCTATCTCCACTAGTTCGATCCCCTGTTAGTTTTGACTGGGTTTCTATCTCCACTAGTTTGATCCCCTGTTAGTTTTGACTGGGTTTCTATCTCCACTAGTTCGATCCCCTGTTAGTTTTGACTGGGTTTCTATGTCCACTAGTTCGATCCCCTGTTAGTTTTGACTGGGTTTCTATGTCCACTAGTTCGATCCCCTGTTAGTTTCGACTGGGTTTCTATGTCCACTAGTTCGATCCCCTGTTAGTTTTGACTGGGTTTCTATGTCCACTAGTTCGATCCCCTGTTAGTTTTGACTGGGTTTCTATGTCCACTAGTTCGATCCCCTGTTAGTTTTGACTTGGTTTCTATCTCCACTAGTTCGATCCCCTGTTAGTTTTGACTGGGTTTCTATGGCCACTAGTTCGATCCCCTGTTAGTTTTGACTGGGTTTCTATGTCCACTGGTTCGATCCCCTGTTAGTTTTGACTGGGTTTCTATGTCCACTAGTTCGATCCCCTGTTAGTTTTGACTGGGTTTCTATGTCCACTAGTTCGATCCCCTGTTAGTTTTGATTTTGGATTTTCTTGGGGAATATACTTGAATGCTTTAAAAAAAAAAAGTCAAAAGTTTTATCAAGTATTTTCTTTTAACTAAAACCTTTTTTTAATATCTCCACTGAATTATGTATTTATGTACGTCTATACATCTCTATACATGTCTACATCTTGATATAATCGTCGATCGAGGAACATGAATGTTGTTTCGTGTTTTATTTTTACTCAGTTTGGGCTATATGACATAGCATCTACATGCTAAATCGCTTAAACTATCAAATCATGTTTAGAAAGCATGTTGGTTGAAAAGCGTTCTGACTCGGGTTGATCTGTAGACAGTAGCTATAATTGTTATATTGTATATATATAAAATACTATACAAACCATCGCCAATTTATTAGCTCCCACTGTAAAATACGCCACCGACAATCATTTCGGTGGGAATTCGACGACTGGTCAATAAAGCCCTGACTAAGACTCAAACCTTCGACCAATACCGCGGAACCCTTACGATTGCTCGAAAACACAAGAGCTACTTAAAAGAGTTGCCTAACTCTCGTTGCTTTGTTCGTCTTTTGTTACACGTATTGTCTCTGCCGCTCGACGCTTTAAATAGAACAGTATCACTTTCTTCTGAATATGAACTCTAGTATATAGTCTACCTTTTAAAACATACCTGTATCAGTTGAAATCTGCAAGTTGTGTCTCTAGCAGAGTGACCACTAAATGCGAATGTTTTGTGTCAAATTGGTTTCGGTGTTATTACACCAACAATTCAGTTTTGCATTTGTGTATATTGTCAATTTCAAATTTCTTCTTGTCCTTTATCTTGTTATCAAGGAAGGGTTGAAGCTTTAACAAGGAAATCGCTGTCCAGTTTTTATTGAACTCATTAATTGGTTGATTGATTTACAACACGGTGCTTATTGATGGCCGCCTAAACTGGTAACCAGGTGCTAGACATCCTTTTGGTGTCATAAAACAATGGACACTTTGGAAATATTGCATCAAAAGATTATTTTCCTACCATGAAGTTTCATCTTGCTGTATTTACATGTGATATACTAAAAGAGTATAATATATTTGTTTGTAAATCGTTCCAATTTAAAATGACCTTAATTTGGATAGATATCACTGTAATACCGTTGTAGCACAAACCGTCAGCTGCCTTACAGATCATTTTCATCAACATAGTATAAATCAAAGAACGGGTGTTCAATTTCGGTGATTGAAATGTATTTCAGTTAAAGGTGGTTTTCATCTGAAAGTCATACATGTACAAGCTTACAACATGACAAGCGATATTTTGAAAGCTTTTAATTATTGTATCGCAAACAATGGTTAGCGTTGGTCGCTTAAAATAATGTTGATGGTACAAAAACGGTACTGCTGCATTTATAATTTTTAACAAAGATTGATTTAATATCATTATAAATCGTTCATTAAAGAACTCAATGGACATGTCTTTAATTGCAGATTCATTAAGAAAGGTTGGAATAAATGAATGCGAATGGCATGTTAATATATATTGATGCGCTTTCATATCCGTTGTATCAATATCAAAGTATAATGCAGGACGTATCCTAGCCGCAAAATTTACTCTTAGAATGCTTAATTGCTTTACCAAACGCCAAATTTCTGACTGTCCCAAATTGGAAGAGATTGCAGACGATATTGCAAAATGTAATGAAATTGATAACAGTCTTCTGATAGGACAGAAAGAATTGTGGGAAAAGAAGAAATTGCTCGTTAAGAGTAATTACTCCTTTTTTCACAATGTTTTTTCCAGAGTCGTCTGCAACAAACTGGTCTAATGTCGTCATTGTTTGGTAATTTGTTAACAAAGCTTTGATTGTGCTGTTCCATTTAAGACAAGGGATGGGAACGGCTCTCTCTCCGATGCTTGAATGAATACGTTAAATCTCTATCCAGCCAATGGAAGAGCCGCTTATAAATTACTAGTTCATCACTGTTCCTTCTGGTCTATACTCATGCTTAACCCTTAGAATGCTGGGTAATTTTCTAAAAATATTTTTTTTGTCGTCTGCTTTCCTTAATCATAAATATTTTTTTAATTTTGATGAAAGATAATCAGAGTAGCAAATAGGTTAGATCACAGGTCTGTCGCCAATTTACTTGGCGTCTGGCCTGTGATCTAACCTGTTTGCATGAGCATGAAGATAGTTCAAACATTTTAGGGGTTATCCTATTTCCTATTTCGAGTTTGTGTAGCAGGTGACCTGAAAATGACAAGTCGAAGTGTAAAAAGGTTATGAAGAACTACACAACACAATTAAGGATTAAACACGTAATTCACAAAGACACATTGAAGCAAAAGCATGACGAGAAAATGTGTCGTTTAGCACAATACTGCCAACTACAGTTTGTCGAAAAGGGGTGCAAGGCATTTGTATTATTTAGAGAGATAAGTTAATTTGTAAGTAATCTTTGAAGAACATTCATGTCAACTTTTTGATTTCATCAAATATTAATATCAAATACATTTTACATGATACACCAAGTAAGCTGTCCATATCAACCAGATTCGAGATGAACTACAAGTTCAATACGTTAAATTTTGCATAAAAAAACCTGGTTCTCATGACTTTAGCCAGTATTGATCTCGATTCGATATTGAATATCTTAACAAGTTATTAATCGCTGATGGAATCCAATGTACAAACACAGTATACAAATCACATGGTAATACAATAAATTGTCGTTTTTTGTATCAAATGATATCATGGGGTCAATTCTCGCCAATTCACGGAAACGAACATACCGGGTCGGGCGAAGCCACAGACTGCAGTAGAGATGCATGTCGGACTATTGCAGAGGCTTCGCCACTCTATTCGGTGGAATTAACGAATGTCTGTTGTAATTACATTGCATCCATTAACATTACAATTATCATTAACGTCAGACGTATTATTGCAAACTTTTTTATTTATCGTTATTGGTAAACTCTGTATTTTGTCTCATGTTTTCTGATACAAAAATTACATTACTCCTCTTTATGGGGGAATATGAACCGTTTATCTCTTGAAACATTCAGTCGCTAATCGTTTGGGACAGCAGTTCGTCATTGCAAAAACAGATGCCGCATCTACGTAGATATGACAAAAGATGTATCGTCTTCAGCCTCTAGAGTAATGTCTCTGTGGACGACAACAATAAATTGCATCATACAGGGTACTTTTTATGATTTTCTGTAGAAAGCACTTTTCTGAAAGGATAGCTCGTTAATTTTGAAAACACTTTCTTTTCTCACGTATGTCACACGCACTGAGTGTATGCTTTTCAACTAGGCACACTCAATGTAAAGAAACTGTTTGAGAGACTGTGTCAGAGTCATGGACAATTTGTAGTGCAACCAGCCTTTGCAAATGAAAAGCCGTTCCTTCATAAGGAATTTCGTGTTTTGTCATGTAAGGAACAAAAGACAAAAAGCAATCACAAAGAATTAACGAATACAGAAGTTTAATAGTATGACATGTACATGTTGTGCTTACATAATTACATATCGTTATGACAAGCACTATAAACGAAAAACAATACAGTAAAGTATTTCTGACCATATACTTTAAGTCCGTATCATCCCTGCAGGAGAAATGCGTGAAATAAGCTCACCATTAACACATGTGTTCATAGATGGTTGGCAATTTTACATGGAAAGACATGACATTCATTTTGTTACTAGCTTAACATCTTTAAACCTGTTTAGTTCGGTTTCCCGAATTCTAACGAGCTTAATATAAAAATGTACTTTCACCGATCGCCTCGCAGGATAACTTCCCTTTGTTACACTACCGCAACGTTATCTCTTTGCCTACTGAAAGGGGAGATGACTGTGTAGGAGATTTGATTTACCGATAAGGCTATGTGTCCGTTTCACTGATATTTGAAAAGATACGAGATGACAAATTCGTCATTAGTTACTGATCATGTACGCGCAGTCGTCTGCTTGGAAAGAATTTCATCCAAAACTGTTTACATCGGTAGGTGCGCTGGTGGCAGCAATATCACAGAAATGATGAAATTAAAAAGACCCGAATTTAATCGTTTGAATTTCTATGTCCATGTGTACATGTATATACATATGCATGTATAGTATTGTCACAGTACCCAAGTTGGACTGATTTTGCGATTGCTTTCACCATTCTAAAAACAATTTCATAAATTATACGGGGTGTTCAAAAGGTATCCGGAAAACGTTCACAACTTACGTGTTAATGCGAATATTGGAATAAAATTTTCAAAAGTGATACTTTGATAGTTCATGTTCATTATCCAAAATACTCTGATGCACAATCCGCAGTCACCGTGGCAACGTCGGGTAACTTTGAGAGGACAACTTACTCATGAATGAAATACAGTAGTATAACATCTGCAAAATCTGTATAAAACAGTAGAATGTTACATCTTTTTAAAATATTCTCCTTTACATGGTCCTCACTTCTCCCACCTACGTATCCACTTATTAGAGCATGGCCTGTGGAATTATACGAATGGTTTCCCTGACAACCGCGTGAAGGTCATCAACGTTATCAAACCTTCTGCAGCGCTACACTTATTTCAAGGTTAGGAAAGGGTAGAACGAGTATAAATATATATTCAATTATAATATGAGTTTACACAATATAGGTTTAAGATAATACATAAAAAAGCAGCAATTATGTCTTTAAATCAGAGCTCTTCTGTTATGATACATTGGGTCTTCTTCCATCACTTATCTTATGTACAGAAATAACGCAACTCCACCACAGTATAATGAATAAGATACTGTAGATTTTGACGAGTATTAAGCGAACTGTCATCTTCAGCATGACTGTTTGAGTGAATACCCCGAAATTAACATTACTCATGACGATCAACATGTTGAAAACAACAACAGATTTGTGGTAAAAACGATAAACATGTTTTTGAATATCCTTCATCACAGTGGGTTGACACCCATTCGTCTTCCCGAGAGTTTATTCACATCGTTCTACGCGTAGATCTATGGTGATACTGAGTGTGCTGCAGTTGCAAAATTTCTTCTAGTATATTATTTTCTCTGGACTGTTTTATCATGCTAAGACTACACGAACATGGGTTAACTTTCCGAATTAATCTTAGATTCGTACACACAACGACATTGGCCAATTAAAATTCTTTCTCAGTGTTGGTTCTGATAAGCGATCTTTTCCTTACTTCGTAATCCATTTAAAGTAGAACTGGGCAAAGCATAGTCGCATCCGATCAGAAAGAAACGTTGTTGTTCATTTATCAATGGCAATATTATCAAATATACTCGCATGTCCTCTTTAACATTTGAAAGTTTGATTTAACATTGTGTAGGCTCTCAAGTTTGATATAACATTGTGTAGGCTCTCAAGTTTGATATGCGTATACGTTAGAATCGGCTCGCATGTCCTCCTTAACATTGTGTAGGCTCTCAAGTTTGATATGCGTATACGTAAGAATCGGCTCGCATGTCCTCTTTAACATTGTGTAGGCTCTCAAGTTTGATATGCATATACGTAAGAATCGGCTCGCATGTCCTCCTTAACATTGTGTAGGCTCTCAAGTTTGATATGCGTATACGTAAGAATCGGCTCGCATGTCCTCTTTAACATTGTGTAGGCTCTCAAGTTTGATATGCGTATACGTAAGAATCGGCTCGCATGTCCTCCTTAACATTGTGTAGGCTCTCAAGTTTGATATGCGTATACGTAAGAATCGGCTCGCATGTCCTCTTTAACATTGTGTAGGCTCTCAAGTTTGATATGCGTATACGTAAGAATCGGCTCGCATGTCCTCTTTAACATTGTGTAGGCTCTCAAGTTTGATATGCGTATACGTAAGAATCGGCTCGCATGTCCTCTTTAACATTGTGTAGGCTCTCAAGTTTGATATGCGTATACGTAAGAATCGGGTAAAGGACTGAAGAAAGAAATATCACAGTAATGAACTGCGCTCGAACTTCGGCAACATACATATTTATACATGACCTACCAAAGTAAGACCTTTGCATTTAATTTTACTATTTTATCCGTTTTAAATGACGTATGTAGAAAAACGCAAGACGTCGGAATCGTGTCATTAAACATTAACACAAATGATATAACTACTGGTTAGAAAAAAAAAACATAACAAAATAAAAATCGTTTCCTTCGCGCGAACGGGTTTTAATGTTTAAATGCATCATCAACAGGTGGTTTACTGTGAACATATGTGATATATGCTGATAAAGCCCAAGATGAGCAATTTCTTCTTTTGCTATCGTCTTTTTTTACCAACGTTTGTCCTGCATTGCGTTGCGGTTGTGGTGAACTTGTAACACTTGGCTCAAATGTCGACTCCGGCGCTGGTTTCTCATTTCCTTTGACATGATCAAAAATCATGTGCTAGTATTATATATAGACTGGTACCCTACACTCTTTAAGATTACGCTAGACAATGCTTCACAATGGCGACTGCTAGTGAAAGTAGTGAGTAATAAAAGTTATTATCTTAACTAATCATGCATTTATCGCGTTAAAAAGTTAATTCAGTCCCTTTTATATTTAAATGGCTGCATTTCTCTCACGAGACACTTTGAACACGTATTTTATACGTTCAGAAAAGTGACCAGACATTGTCGAGATGTAACGAAGGAGTAGGTGATGTAACTCCAGACTATGTCCTAGTTCTGGTGAATGGATTAATTATATGACTGAAACGAGTAAACCGCCATGGTAAACCACAGAGTCTTCTGTGGAATATTTCATGGCGATGTTCTGTCAAGATACATCACCGTTTTATCATTTGTTGGTTTAAAGAAATGAATCCTCACTGCTCTCAAGGTGATCTTCAGCTGTCTGTTTAGCGTTGAGCGTTATCGTCTTGGAAAACACATAACATATCTTATTAATGAGCATGTACTTGTTTTATACGAACGATCGAACGAATAAATATATTATTATAGTCACATGCGTTAAGCATAAACAGTGAAGTAAATATATAGTTATACAACATCGGCCACGTTGGACCTATAGATCACTTTTTCAACACCAAAAATTACTTAAGAATAAAAGAGAGAATATACAATGAAAAGAAGAAGTAAATAATAATTATCCCTTTGTGCTTTTATTTGAACATTTCGTCATAGCTGCCTTATGTCAACTTCGAAATCCCATCAAATTTGCTGCCTTTGCAAGAATACATAAAGATCGTTTGTCTCAAAGAGCGGTCGACAGTGCTACTTGATATAAGTCATTTCGCTGTTTAACCCTTAAAATGCTGGGTAATTTTCTAAATTTAGATTTGTGTGCCATCTGCTTTCCAATCCTTTCAATATCTGCTTAATTTTGACTAAGAAAGATGCTCCGAGTAGCAAACAGGTTAGATCACAATTTACTTGGCGGCTGACCTGGATCTAACCTGTTTGCATAAGCATGAAGTCGGTTCAAGCATTGTAAGGGTTGAAGTAACTAAGATATTATCCTAGACGTTGATGTCAGTTTCACTAATGTATTTTTAAATAGCTATCGTCAGCTGTATATATAATAGATGCATGGTAAGGATATATGAATTGAAATAACAGGAAGAGGGTTGAAAATGGTACACCGACGACTGAATGAAAAAATAGATAATAACAATATAAAAAAAAATACGTTGGAAAGTTATACTCGAAACCTGTGCAACTTCTTTTCCTCCCTACTTGCGATTTAAAAGTGTCATGTTTATTGTTGGAGTTCATCTGTTGCATTAAGCAATATTGAGAGACATTTTCCCGTTATCTCATCCCTAAAATTGGATTTTGTTCTTGAAAAGCAACTATAGCCATTATTCATAAACCTTTAACATGATATTCCATTTGTTATATTGTGTAAAAAAAACCTGTCCCAACCTAGTCAAATTAATCCATGATTAATAAATATATCATATAAGATGATGGTCTTTCAACCCATTACCGAACAATAACGACATTTGGCCAGTTTGTTGCAAACGACTCTGTAAAACATTATGGGAGAAGGAGAAATTGATCTTAACGAGCAATTTCTCCTTTTTTCATAATGTTTTCTGTCCTATCAGAATATCATTTTCAATTTGATCACATTTTGAAATGTCGTCTGCAAACTCTTTCAATTTGGTTTGGTAAAGGTTAACAACCCAGCGTCGCTGCAAAACTAGTGTCCTTGACCGGTAATACACCACGTGTAAACCATGTGCTGTTTTGGCTGATACTTTTCCTCAATGTGGTCCAATACAAATTAGTTGGATAGCCATGAACAGCCCATCCAAGTAACAGGCAGAATCGCTAATAAACCACATGTAAAATGGAATAGCATAATCAAAGCAGTGTGAAGATAGAGTCGTCGTTTCCAGATAAACCATTTATTTTCAATAAATTCCATTTTAATGATGAAGTATCCGAGGAAAAATGCACCAAACTAAAGTGAAAATGATCATCAGCCGTCAAACATGAACATTTCTGACCGTTGGATGAAAACCAAAATTTAATTAGTCCTATTGAGAAGAATTGGTCTCATTGCAGTCAAACGTATGCATGGTTACGTTAATCGATACCGCTTCCGTACCGCCTCGTTTTTCCGGACCCCGATTATCCGGATGTCTCGCAATCCGAACGAAATTGTAAGGGAACGGAATTATTTGACTAATGTGTTGCAGACGACTTTTGAAAACATTGTTGGTAAAGGAGAAATTCCTTTTCCCACAATGTTTTCTGCCATATCAGAAGATAATTTTTGAATTTCATCACGTTTTGATATGTCGTCTGCAAACTCTTTCAATTAGGGACGGTCGACAATTTGGCGTTTGCTAAAGGGTTATAAGTATGCACGTGCATACAGACCGTTAATGTCTTAATGTGTATGAGAACATGCTCTGCTTCATTAGTCCGGATGATTCGGTCATCCGGACATTTTGTTGGGAACGGACGTGTTCGGATTAACGAGACATCACTGTATGTTTCATTCATAATACAAAGTTAATTTTGAGATTTAAGAGTTACGATACTTTTGAAACGTAGACGTAAGATAACGAATCTTTGTGAGGCAGGCCGCTGGGTACCGTTTTCTAAATTTATGTGGTTAGAATTTGCATAAGTTCAGTATTACATTGTCTCTTATTACAATATTGAGTTTATCAATATCACAAAGTAGCACATCATTGGAGTCGTCTCTCTGATCTGCTTCCATTAAAGTGTCGCATTGGAATATTGTGCTTCCATTTTGGATACTATGAATGTTAATCAGTTTTGACCTACGCAAATATGTTTCTAAAGTTGCTTTGTAAGACGGCACCCTGGTCCGTATCGAATATATCATTCGAAACGTAAAAGAAATTTTCTGCTGATTTTGATATAACAACAGAGCAAATGGGACCGGACGCAAGATAATGCAAGTATAAGACATCTGGCATGTTTCTCCGCAAACTTGATAAGCTGGGAATCATGTGACATACCGTAAAATTGTGTTTCATAATACACGTACACGTTGTTCTGCAAACACGATATGGGCGGGGAAACGTACATCGAAACGTTAAGTCTAGTTCCATGATATAGGACAGAGTTGGTCTGTAAGGAAAAGAGGCATGTAGAGGATGGTGACCTAGGGTAGAGCTTTGGCCTCGGTAAACGAGGATTGTGGGTTTGAACCCTACGAGAGTTTGGATGCACTTTGTCACCCTTTATATATCCATATACGGTGCAAGTACTTTTTATGTATCTAGTAGATATAATCTACAGAGTATAGGCATTTTACAATCATAGATAGATAGCATGGTACCATGTATCGAAACATAAAGTCTGGTTCCATGTAACACGATAGTGTTGTCCTACACATAAGATAAACCGAGGATCAGCTAAGAAACGTATTTAATCTGGTTTCACGATACACATCAATGTAGTTATTATTACGTTATGAGCCATGTACCATGTAGTGACTTATAAAATATGGTTCCATGATACACGCTTGCGTTGCACTGGACACAATGTCAGACTTGGTGACAGTTGTAAAAAGGTAGAGCGTATGCATCGGGGCAAGAGGTTCGTTGGTTCAAATCCCGTAAGCATAACTATTAACTTTGTGGACTTTCCTTAATCCCAATTAGTCACGTGTATTGGTTATGTCTCCACGAAGCGGAATAAAAAGTGATTATTTCAAATTAATGAAAGTTGCGAGCACTTACTTCACAATCAAGGTAAAATACAGTGGTCCAGTGGTATAGTGTTGGTTCCCTGTAACAAGGGTCCCGGGTTTGATCCCCGTTAGGATGGATAATAAGTTCCGGGACTAATCCACAAATCGACGCTAGTACTGGTTCAGAATCCAGGAAGCAGTCATCGAGAGTGGCTTTGAACAATCTTTAAGCTTCCTTTACAATCGATGTTAAACAAACGATGTAAACCAAAAATGAATTGATATGAATTAAATCAAATAACCATGTATATGCCTTACGAGAGGTGTAATGTGGTTCCCTGTATCAGACCAACGTTGTCTTCATCAATGTAGATGATGCAGGATACCAGGTGAGATAAAGGTGATGCTCATTCGGATACGCTTGACATCGTTTGTTGTACCTAGATACATACACAATGTGACACGTGATCCGAGAGGGGGAGGGATTTATGAAGTAGCAAGTCTATTTATAACTCCTTTCTTAATTAAACGAGACTTTTACTTTGAACAGAAACTGTCTTGCAGGCATTTATGAAGTTTGCTGCACAGTGCAAAGTTATAAATTCATCATCATATAATTTTTTACTCGATGATTAAAACATAAAATGATTAATTAAAAAAGCATGCTTTTGTACGTCGCGATATTGTAACGGGCCATTTGCACCTTTTTCGCAGCACACTCAACAGACGGAGTGCGTAATACCGTTTTTGACAGTCTTTCATTTATGTTAATGTGCTTCACGAGTTTATATTTATTGAATTTAAGAGGGGTTAATTTGACAGTTTATTAGAATATGCACGCAGAGGTTAGCGACAGTTGCGAGCTAATATTCGTGCGCGACACACCGTTACGGGGTGTCTTATTGTAATAAGATAGTTGTTAAAACGTTTCTTCTTACTTCTATATAGCCTGTAGTAGTTGACAATTAGTTGACGGATATTTTAATAGAGGACTTTTCTTGGAGTGCAGTAAGAGGAGCTAGCCAAGGTATCTATGATCATTTACATTATCATCTTCTTTTATCATTACTTGTTCTAACGAAGCGACAACCGAAAATACATATTCACATATAGTTATACAAGAAGGGAAATTTGTGCAAAAAAATAAGACAAATTGCCCAATAAAAGTCTTTCGACACATTCTGTAACAGAATATAAGATAAAATACTTCGATATGAACCAGTCCTTTTATTCCAGGTGAAGGAATGTATACGGACTCATTTTTCTTACACGATGCTACATCAAGAACTTGATACCCAACTTAATACAACTTTTATCAAGGAACGATCTCCTTTAAGACATGCAATGCTTGAAGCAGACGGTGCTTAAAACACAATATGACACATATCAAAATTTCTCCTTAGCTTAGGATTATTCTGTAATTTGCCACATGGCTTTATGTGTTATTTAACAAACCTTCTGACGATTAGAAGTACATCTGTACTTAGAATGGTTCATTTTTAACGCCGTCTGATGAAGGTTGTAGCTTATACAGTGAAATACAAAAAATACTCATTGCCTTCGACGTTTATCATTTTTACACCAATACGAAAGACTGATTAACATTGATGCATGTCAGGCTTGGGCATTATACCTTTTATATATAGTATTTCACAATAATTGTTCATTATCTTGTCGTCTGCTGCAAGTTGCATAACTCTTGTACTACAATGCTATGATTTCAATGCCACAACATAATAATCGTCCAATCGTCACATCATCATAAAACAGCTCTATCCCCTTGCTCATTAAAAAATATTTACATCTTCAAGACCTTTAAGTGATGGTATGCAGATATTTATCAGATGATACGAAACATATAGTGGGCGAATGACACGCATGAAGTGCGAAACCCATACTTGACGAATCTTGTAGGGTTGATATGTCCATCTTAGAGCACAAAAAGTCTATTCCAACGAGATTTGCCTAGCTTCTACAGCTATCGCCTTAAATTTCACAGACCGTTTTTTTTTATTTCGATAGTCTAATTAATGCAACAGTGTAGCATAAACTTGTCTTTTCGTTTTTATAGTTTTCCACCTTAGCCTCGGTTTATCTTCGTATGAGTTTATATAGCAACACATCATTTCCAGAATGTTCTCTCTATAAATTGTTGTGTAAACTGTGAGTGTGGATTTTTGTCGCTTTCCAAGTCAAGCTTGATGTCACTCTAAATTTCAATTACAAACATACCGTGCAATGTTTTCTTCAGAAACTGTATATAGCCACATAAACCTTCGAATCAAATGTTTTCAAATCATTGAAGAGAGTGAGAAATTGATCGTTCGAGTGTTTTAATTCATTTTGGAAAATATTCTTGTCATAGAAGTTGAATATCAACCAGTGCTTTTTTGATTTCCGGTTTTGATATAACCTTTACCAAACACAAACTTTTCGACTGTCCCAAATTAAAATAGATGGCATTTCGAAATGTGATGTAATTAAAGAAAAATCTTCTGATAGGGCAGAAAACATTGTGGGTAGAGGAAAAATTGCTCGTTAAGAGCAATTGATCCTTTTCCCACAATGTTTTTCAGAGTCGTCTGCAACAAACTGGTCAAATATCGTTATTGTTTGGTAATAGGTTAAACACGTTTTATAAGGTGAAGGCGCTGAAATACAAGTCGTATAGTTAAGCGTTGACGTATTCCGTTGAATAATGAAATGTTGTCTGTCTTATACCGCGTTAAAATGATGTATGAAACTGTGACGGCTTAATGGCTGAGTGCTGCTACGGGAATACGTTAACGTAACTATGGCGTATATGTGACGTTCTCACGTCGACACTTGCCTCTTTACGCAGAAGACTCAAAGTGGTAGACACTAATTAAAGAAAACATTGGCCCAAAAGTCAAATACATGATGATTTGTTACCACGGAATTATGTTAACGTTTAAATGGATTACATTTGACGTTCTCACGTCGTCGATTTCCTTTTAAAACAAAAGACTTAGGACAGAAGCCATTTTCTTTAAAGAGACCCGTAACAACCCATACTATAAGCTTAAACGTAGACAAACCGAAAACGTAGGAATCTCTTAATGTGTTATGATTTGTTACTACGGGATTGTGTTAACCTTATAATTATGATCAAGGGTTATATCTGGCGTTCTCACGTCGGACCTTTCCTCTTCATGCAGAACACTTTGAGAAGGCATTTGTTCTAAAAGAAACACAAAAGAAGCGCCAAAAACGTAGAAAACTTCACGAGCATTATGACTGGTTGCTACGGAACTATGTTAACATTAATATGGGTTAAATATTATGACGTTCCTACCTTGGAGGTTTCTTCTCCTTTAAGCAATAGCCAGATTTCAAAAACACGGGAGAAAAACCAAAAACAGAAAACTCAAATTGTGTGATAATTGCTTACTATGGGATTGTGTTAACGTTAATAATTTGCTTACTGTTGACGTGCTTACGTTGTGGCTTTCCTTTCTATGCAAACTACTTCAGTTCAGACAGAAGCCATTTTTTTAAGAAGCACTGAACAACAGCCAGTTAAGTTTGAGTTGTCATACATTAGTTATGTGCTGGGAATCGCAACATACCGAAATACAGTTGATGCAATACATATCACAATCAAAGCAAACAAACAAATTATGAATCTGAAAAGTTTTGAAATCGGTGTCATATTTGATTCGAATGATTAGACCCTTAAACAGAAAATCCCAATCTCTCCCAATCTGAAGGCTTGTAGGTAACATCTAAGGATGTATTGCATCATATGATTACGGGCATACTAAACAGATACACAATGTTTATCTGAAGCTACCACGTTAAATAAAGATCTTGTCAGTTTTTGATCGTCAGATAACCCTTGTAATAACAACGTAATGAAATTGGGAAGACAAATCCTTTATCTTATTCTACCCTTTAACCCGTGCAGTGCTTGAACCGACTTTATGCTTATGCAAACAGGTCAGATCCAGGATCTAATTTTTTGCTACTATGAGTATCTTTCCTCGAAATTAAGCAGATATTATGGTCTTAGAAAGCCGACGATGCAGCATCTTTATTTAGAAATTAAATCAACATTCTAATGGTTAATAAGGCAAATAATCGTTCGATCTCACGGATCGGTTAAAGAGAGCTCATGCAATTATTGCTTGATAAAAGAATAATTGCTCGCTCTTATTCCCATAACGTTCATTTCCAACACCTTTCTATTAATGGGTCAAGTTGTCCACCAATGCAATGAAAAGATGCGAATCTGTCTTTCACGGTGTTTCTATGATCGCTGCTATGATCTGTGGTTTCATTAAAGAATGATGAAATACAAGATGAAGTGACGAGGACTATTAAAATAAAATTTCTAACGGTTGTTACTCACAGAATAGAAACTTTTATATTGTGCCCGTAAGAGTAGGTGACTTTCAAATACAGTGTACGTAACAAATAGTTTAAATAGAAGAGAATATAACACACGTAACGTTAAGATATAGTTGAGTCTGCATTTTGAGTGTATGTTTAAATCTTACAAGGCAGTTTCAACACAGGTCACCAACTGTCAAAACGTTATGATGTTTTTACCTTTTCTGTTGTGCAAGTTATTAGAACCGTTCATTGAAACGATAACTTGTGTTCGTAGGTAACTAAGAATTCGGTTCTCAAATTTCGAAATCATTGTGATAAAAAGGAGAATTTGCTCGTAATAATAATATTCTTCTTTTTTTTCACAATGCGTTTCAATTCGTGTCCGCCATAAAATGATATATCTTAATTGTCTACGTTGGATAAAGGAAAAGAGACGGAAACTTAAAATAAATCCTAATTAACGGCGTCATATTCTCGTTCTTTCTACAACCTATTTGAGAGACGTGAAGTGTTTTTGTAAATTTGGGTCCTTAAAATTACGTTTTATTTACATTTCGATGCAAGGCTAAAATAGAGAAAAGGCATTAGTTTAACCCATTAGCAAACAATAACTACATTTTACCACTTTGTTGCAGACGACTTTTGAAAACATTGTGGGAAAGAAATAAATCGCTCGTTTGATAAAGGGTAAAAGAGACTATCAGAAAATGTTGTGTGAGTAACAAATGATAACTTCTAAAGATAAAAAATAAATATATGAGATAGTCATTTTCACTGTCCATAAGCACTGGTCAATCTGGGTGAAATGAAAGCCAACTGCGGTTCGTCAGTCGGTCAGATTTTCTTTTCGAAGGATTTTTCATCATTAGCACAGTTGTTGTAGTAAAATGGGGCCGATTTTTCGATCCTATGTGCGTTTTCCCGACACATTACAAAAATAACGAATTTTAAATAACTAAAAATCTGTTTATTACCGATAATGATAAATTTACTAAACCATAACTTAACATATTGCATTCATGTAAATGTATAGCTTCCCTACGGTAATGAGAGACTTATTTTCATTTTGATGTTTACAAAACACAAATACCTAATAATATTTATTATGTATTTGCAAAACACAATGAAAATACAGCGAGAGTTTACATCTATATTGGTTATGTTATGTCTCGTAGCGAACACTGATATCTGACATGCATCGTAACTTGACGGATCGCAAAGTCGAAAGATAGGGTAGTATGTTGAAATCCTTCTGTACATCGCTTATTCCCTTTACTTTTCCTCACAAACCTAATGCGGAAATCATTTTGACGTGACAAGTATATGCTCATAACGACCAGTTCTCTCTTTGTTACATTGGTTTACACCTCATGTTGTCAAAGCGGTTGCTTATGCCTTCTGTTACATGTGAGTCATTCTCAGGTAAGGGTATGCATCTGATAAAAGTCATAATTTACAGAAACACAGATTGGAATAAATAAACTGCCAAGCCAACTGTACAGACAGACGTTTCTGTGTGTAAAGGGTGATTTGAGCGGGCCGTCCGGAGATTATGTCTGAAGTGGGGAATTGATTTGAGTCCTCGATGAATTGATCAATTTTTATCTTGTAAACATCTCCCATCGATGAGAAATTGACAAAGTTATCAGTGAATGGTAATCCTTGGTTTATGTCGAAATTCTGGTCTCATTCGGGATTATCGTATCGCATGCCTAATACTACCACAATTCGCTACATTTCGGACGTATAACTGCCTACTTCGAACGCAATCTGAACGCATTCGGTATAACCAATGAAAACAGTTTTCAGGTAACAGAAATACATGAGTATTTACGATTGCCTAGAAGAAAGACTTTCCGACAACTTTGAAAACTTCATGAGCAATTACTCTTTCATAATACTCTGCCATGTCTCCAACTGCTCTTCCTTAAAACATAACGTTATAAAATCACATGCATTAGAATGAATCACGACTTAAAGTATTAAACAGCAATTTGTCTAATCATGATCAGTACAATGTATTATAGAATGCTTTAATAATGGCATAACGTTTGGAATAAAAAACGATTTGAACTCAATATAGCATAGATTGTTTCTATCTATCAATCTGGGATCTGTCACCTCAGGACTCCGTTGGAAAGTCTGGGTATACAGAGAGTCTGAGAGAGAGGAGATAGAAAGAGAGAGAGAGAGAGAACGAGAGAGACAGAACGATATATCAATTAAATAATATAACAAATGCTATGAAACAAAATGACACATGACACGTCATGTACCGTATGCATAACAAACCTTAACAAAACGAAATGCTGGATCAATAATGATTAATCTCACTATACAGTAGAACTGCCTTATTGTTAAAAGTGTCCAAAAATCACACATGGAGGATGTCGGGAAAATAGTTTAAATGTTCGTCTTGTAACTGTTTCATTCGGTGTGACGTCACAATCTGACCTCGATTTCAAAATAGCATTGATGCGGTGTCGACGACCCTCTGTGGAACTAGAATGACGCGCATTTTACTAATCAAATACATCACTATCGCGGTGACCCGGTTTTCAAGGGTCACAGGTGCACTGCATCCCTTTCAAACTACATGGTTCGTTTATCCGTCATTTCGAAATACAGAAGATTAGATTACTTTTTAGTTTGACATATCCATTGGAAACCTTGTCAAACGCCAAACATGTTGTAATGAAAACGAGAGAGAAAAATTCAAAGACGCCGTTTTACCACGTGTGAGGGAAATGAAAATATTCTATGCACTAGGAGATAAAGCCCATGTGATTCCCTTTCCTACATCGGTAATTCATTTAAGTCGTCTGCAGTTATGGTTTAGACATTTAATTACTAGAACGTCTTAAAAAGGAAAATAATTCGACTAACGTATTCAATTCTATTGTCCGCGATGGAATTTTCGCCAATGTTAAGGTAAAATACCCATAATTTTCCATTTTGAAACTCATTCTGTCGTCGGATTGCTTCGATCGTTCCCGGTTAACCCCGGTCGGGGTCCGAAAATATTCGGCTCAATGTGAATATTTCCGGCGCATTGTGAGGTATACCGAGATCGGCCGAAGTAATTCAACAAATGAGATAGCAAAGGCATGGTAATACAGTGTCTTTTGCATGGCGTGCGCACGTGTATTGGCAGTTATCAGTCATGATTTGACACCAAAAACATTACATATGAATACACAACAGGATGTAGAGTATCCGAGTACGTTTAATTTACTATAAAAGAACTATAAGGGTTTAAGAAGGACAACGCTATCAATGGTAACATTGATTACACGTTATTTATTGGAAAACATTGAAACCACAATAAATCATTGTGAATTCACACATGATAAACATTTTCTTTAAATTGTCATATTTTCTTTTTATCTTAATAAGTTAAGATATAGAGAGGAAATGTTTTAGGTTCAACGACGAGAACAAAATATCCTTTTGTTACAATGTTTTCAAATGATGGACTCTTTTCTCCCGATAAGCTATTGATATTCGGCACAACTTGTTGGTCAAATTGTGAGACCCCCGTCCCCAAAAGGGCTGAACCCCAACGAGTTACGTAACTTGGATTTACATTTCAGGGACATCAGGCAAGGTCGTTGTGTTTACATTACGGAGTCACTGTCAAACGAGGCGATCGTTCTAGGGCGAAGAGGACCGAGTACAAAGGCATCTAGAGACGAAGGAATTTGGTGACGATACGAAACGGGGTCACGCAGTGAAGATATAGATTATTGTCGTATCGTAAGTAACAAACCCCGTCCGTCTATGATAAAAATCAGAACCAAGGACGTTTCTGTTATAACGGCACACGCACCCCGTCTGTCTCGCTGATTATTCGTAGTGTGAAAAAGTAGTAAAGACAGTTTTAATACTGTTATTTGTTAACAAAGATATTTCATTCAAAGATTCATCTGTTTAAAGCTATTAATTTGTGAGTGTAAGCATATAAGTGATACATACGAAACATTTGAGGTTTATCTAAACACGTGCGCGCAGATCTAGTTCAAACAGACGCTCATACTCGACATGCATCTAACGAACGAGATGCTTGCACTTTTACCATCCAATGGGACGCCGTCCACGACAACTACATCACCATCATCAATGACGTCACCGACTATGAGCTGTTACCCTGGAGGAGGTCAATACAGCGCCTTCCCGTTCACAGGGCTACCGGGAAACAGTATCGGTTGCATGCAGACATATGCCGCTGGATTTAACGGTCTTAGCGCGGTTACCGTAAACGCTTTGTTAAACGGCGTCCAAGCACCGTATAACGGTTACAACATGGGTGGGGGAGTTCCCGCCAGTTACGCCATAGCAACCAACGGTATGTCACCAAACGGCATGAATGGCATAAATGGCATGAACGGGGTGAACGTTTCCCCGGTAACGACTTGTACGACGTCTGCTGCATGTAACGCTAGTCCACCGTACAGCGGCCTCACCATTAACGGCGTTCCGTTCGTTCCACCGACGGCTCTGACGTCACCGGAAGTATACGGACTTCCGCCACCATCGATGACGACGGCGACCAAGTCCAGCGCCTCGACGGATTCACCGAGCAGCGGGGAAACAAGCCCGGCCCCACTCTCGCCTGCGGCATCGTAAGTTATTTTCTGTATTGTTTTCTACCATGGTTTAAAGGTGCTTCTTCAGAGTTGAGAATATAATATCTATATATGTATCTATTACGGAGTACTTCTGTCGTAGTACCAAAAAGTAGTCCCATTTAGAAATTTTGAGTGTCAACTTCGGGTGCATAGTTTTGCTGGTAAGAGATGAGCTGGTAGAACACTGATGTGTTTCCTATATATATTATAGTCCTGCAATGGTCAAAGTTCGTTTTGATTGCCTATTGCACGACTTCTTTTTGGGATGCATGAACACAAATGCCGGTACCTCGGCCAGATTTGATAGGTTGTGCAATGAGTTTCGGACGGTACTAGTACACTTTACTCCATAGAAAAAAAAGGAGACGATTGAGGTGTTTATCTTATTTCATAGTTTTGAAAGTTGAATGGACCAACTTGATATATCTGTATATAGCTAAGGCTAGAAAACACTCAGCAGAGTTTTGAAATTGCCTGCTTTGAAACTGGAATCAATGGAAATTCAATATCTCAAAAGTAACAGATGTATGACCAATTGTATCCTATTACCTCTCTCCCTTACAGCATCGTTCGTTATATTTGGTTTCACACTTTAAACGAATTTTGAAAAAAAAAACCCGTTAACTATAGGAATTGACATCATAAAACCGATACCACTTATTGTTGCTTGATTTCACGAGGACATCGTTTTTTTTTGTCCACGGTATACCTTAATTAACTAAATATATAATGTAAGATGCATATATTTGATAGAAAGATATTGCTTAAACATGTTCTAAAATGATTAACATGTGAAATGCACGCCAATTACATGCATGTCTAGCACATTACAAGTTTACTGTACTTGATAATTGAAATGTTTACAAACCAACAAACCAAAGAAATGTTCCTTGTAATGCGCATAGATATATTGATGAAATACTATTTTTACATAAACATTATTATAAATGATTTACACCAGATGATCAGTACATAGACAATTTCTTATTTACTCTTCCGTTTGAATTGTAAAGATGCCTCGCCTTCGATATCAATTTTGGGACATATATCTGCAATATTTGTCGAAGGTTTGTATGACCTTTCGGTGACTAAAACATTACAAATATCATTTTCGACGCGTTTTGTTGACTCAACCTAGCACAGTTAGCCTTATAATAAACTTAAGTTAAGAATCGTTACAACATCCTCAACGCTTTATGAGTTCATACTAGTTTCAGATAGGGCATATCAGTGGTTCTCTTATACCAATATAAGATACCGGGTTATCAATGAAAGTCTCAAAACAATGTAATTAAATCCCTTCGTAAATATTCTTCAAAATGTTTTCCTCTGCACAAATGTTTTAAGCCATGTATATGTGTATCCCGTTACTCTCTATTGGTAGTTTGTACAGTGTGTAATCTTTTGAGGTGGGCCGCTGGCCTAAGTACTTGAAAAGTAATGTCTGCCTGTCAACAAAGGATCGGGGACAGATAAAAGTATATGTCAACAAACTGCAGGTTGCGATTCATATACCATGGACGTTTTATACAGCGGCACATTGCCTTGAGCGACATTTATTATGAACTCAAAATTTTCTAAAAGAATAAAGTCGTAACTCTATGAAACTCTTTAGTATGGTGGCGTATTTGCATATTGACGTTATGTGTTACTCTAAGTCAACTCGTATCGTTCACGGTGTCTTGGACTTGACGGTGCGTACACTGTGTGGAAAAGTCTTGGTGTACTTTAACCCTTTACCAAACGAAAAATTTTCGACTGTCCCAAATTGAAAGACTACAGACTGCATTTCAAAATGTGATGAAATTGAAAAATATTCTTCAGATAGGGAAGAAAATCTTGTGGGAAAAGGAGAAATTGCTCTTAGCGAGCAATTTCTCCTTTTCCCATAATGTTATCCAAAGTCGCCTGCAACAAAGTGGTCAAGTGTCGTTTTTGTTTGGTAAAGGGTTAAACCTTTACTCTAGGATATCTCATACAAAACTTTAGAACCCATCGTAACGACAGTGGTCCATAGCTAAAAACAAGCATTTTACCATTTGGCTCTTTTTGTCACAATGGTTTCTACCTTGTATTTTAATTGGCAATTAATTTTAGTCGACAAATATAGCCATTGAAAAACAATATCTACCAGCACACGTGTATTTGATTGTCGGGGTTTTGTACACCATTTCATTTGGTATACATGAACTGTTATGACGATTCAAATCGAGGTGTATTGGCGACTGGTCAATTGGGACTCAAACACGACTATATAAACCTTTTGACAAAAGGATAAATTGCTCCTTTTTGGCACAGTGGTTTCAACCCAGCTTAAGATATATAGAAATACACATTATTCTCATACTATATAAATATCGTATGCTGTTTATGATTTGGAAATATCACATACGGGAAATGGGCGAAGAGGAATTCGTCTGTACTTCTGTAACATGCTCTGCGATGACATTTTACCAACTCGTTCAAAGGTACATTTATCTATGCGCAGCTTGTCAGATTTAATATAACAAATGATGTAACTGCGCTCAAGGAAATGAATTTACATACATGTTTTAATGAACCGTCCCTAGAATCACGTGGTCCGACAACGCCCCAATGCAAAGAGCAGCATATGTCTTATGGTCCCGAAGCATTTCGGACGTATTTCCGCTCACGAAAGTTACCAAGGTGTCCGAATGAATACTCGAAATACTGTTGGATCATTTATAATGCTTCGGCTTGATATAAGTCTTTATACTAATCAACAAGCATTTGCAGAAGATGTCGTTTGAAAATGCTATGATCAAGGAAGTATTAAAGCATGGTTATTCATAAACGAATTCTACCCTGGACTTCATTTTTACAACGATAATTTACTCTTGTTGAAGCCAAAGTAAAGATTTGACACCGAAATGACATTACAGACAATCAAACGGTTCTGTCTTTACCTGACACAATCATACTTTAAACCCCTTTCTCCGCACCTCTTTAAGCGTATGTTACAATTAAGCCTTTACCAAACGCCAAATTTTCGACTGTCTCAAAATGAAAGAGATTGCAGACGACATTTCAAAATGTGATGTAATTGAAAAATAACATTCTGGTAGGGCGGAAAACATTTTCGGAAAAGTAGAAATTGCACGTTAAGAGCAATTTCTTTTTGCCAACATGTTTGCCAGAGTCTTCAAAAAGCTGGTCAAATGTCCTAATTGTTTGGTAATGGATAAGGGGATGAATAATTCATCTACCTCTTTGTTTGCACATGGACATTTAACACCGTTATTTACCACAACTACATAGTAAAATATCAACCGCAGACCAACCCCAATTAGCATAAGTCCTCGTGAAATGATATACATGTACGCCGTTGGTTTGAGAGTCAGGGTCCCGAGTTAGGTCTGAGTCGCGATTAATGTGCATGTCTTTTGATATTGCGAAATGTAATTTGTCACAAGCACATTGGAAAATTCCATTCGCAAATCAATCTAAGTTAACATCACTTCTTGTGTATTGTAATAAGCGTCAAGGATTTGAGATTAAGCGTACAGGATTCGATCTTACTCGTAGCTAAACATGCATCGTTGCAAAGAAATTTCGATAGACTCTGGTGTCTACCATTTGTTGTTTGTTGACATCCTTCAGTCTTAATGACTATGGATTAGTGTTGCAAGAGGATGAACATCGTTCTCCGTGGCTGTAAAGTCCTATTCTCGACTTGCACCCTCTTCCACATTCTCCACAACGGAAGGCTGATGTCACAATGTATCTACATGGTTGAGATGGGCTGGTCTTTCGTTTTAACCTTTTTCTCGTCGTTAAGCAGCTTCCTTACGATCTCTCCCACGTATAAGCCAGCCGATACGATATGTTTCCAAAGCGCTCTGTTTACCATTATAACATTGTAAATTATTAAACACACGCCAATGTCAGAAAGCCTCGTTTCTGGTGAAGTTGGTAGTTTCATGGATTTGAAAGCCACGATCCCAGATTCGTTTTGACTTATTGTAAATGTCCTTTGACATTGCAGAATGTTAGTTACCACAAATTTCCAACCGTAAATCATTTTAACTTATCATCATCTCCGGTAAAGTTGATGCAGTCATGGATTGTTAAGACAATGCGTCCTTAATTCGATCTTATTCGTGGCTAAATATGGACCACTGCGGATTACTATTGACTTTGCAGGATCTGTTATTACAAGTACATCGTAAAGAAAGCATCTCCTCTGGTATAGTGTTTAGCTTCGTGGATTTGAGACACAGCGTCTTGGTTTCTTTCTTTAGTAAGTAATTATCTAATAGCCGAGGAAACCGTGTATGTTTTAGGAGGCTTGTCAATCTGTCGTTATTCACCGACAATGCTGAAGCCAAAGTTTACGACATGAACATATAACACAGATGCAGTTCGATTCTGTACCGCAATACTGAAAGTTCATTTTCAAACAACACATTCAGTAGTTAGCAAGGAACAAAAGTGGAAACAACTGGTAAGCTGCTTTCAACTCAAATCAATAAGACATTTCTACCGAAATATTGCAAGCCTTTGAAACATAAGAACCTTTGTTAGACAGGCCCCTGAACCTTATAATTTTCGACTCTCCGTTGACCCTAAGTGATTATTAATGTTTGACATATGGATCGGGGCGAAGAAACTATGCTCAACTAACCGTTTTATTTCGCTCATTCCGTAATATTGGATTTTGTGAAGTAAGAACCTATAGAATACAACAACGATACAACGATTATATATGAAAAATGACAAACGTTTTTAAGACAACGGGTAAAAGTCATTGTAATAGAGATAATTATTATCACTCAAAATGGCGTCTCTTTCGTTTGTTTTGCATTTACATACAACGCTTATTTCAAGGACAAACAATCACTTATACATACAGATTTGATTTGTTATTTGGTAAACTGCACGGACAAGAATTAGAGGCATCCATGCTTATAGTTTCAAATAGTTTATTGACATCTACAATAAGTATGGTTTGTTGTCAAACATTAATATAAAATACAAATGCATAAACTGCATAAAAATGGCAATAGCAACATACAGATGAATAGAATGTGAATTTGTAATGAAAACGATTTAAGCATCGAAGGATCTTCCTTTGGTATGGCTCTCAGTGCCCAAAGGCAATGACCTTTTATTCGGACAGGTACTGCATAGACAGTCCACCCATGGTCAAGGTGGTCTAGTTTAGAATGGCGAATCGGATTCGTCAACTCTGTGGTCATTTTAAGGGTTAATGCATATGGTCAGATTCGTTCACTTTATCTTGGACATACTCTTTGATGGTCACTTCAATTCGCCAACTCTTTGGTCACTATAATGCTTAACCCTTTACCAAACGCCACATTTTTCGACTGTTCTAAATTGAAAGAGTTTGTAGACGACATTTCAAAATGTGATGAAATTGAAATATAATCTTCAGATATTGTACAAAACATTGTGGGAAAAGAAGACATTGTTCGTTAAGAGCAATTTCTCCTTTTCCGACAATGTTTTCCAGAGTTGTCTGCAAAAAACGGGTCAATTGGCGTTCTTATTTTATAATGACTAGAGGCGAGTGTATCTTATTCATTCTACGATAGCATTTGGCCCTACATGGCCTGGTGAGTAGAATACTGAACTGACAATTACAAATCCCTCCTTCGCGTTGTTTTGAACTAAGGTAGCAATATGTTTGAAATCATGAGAGGGTGTCCCCCTTCTTAACCTTTCGATTGCCGATGATTATACCCGTTTTGGCTGGCCCATATATCCAGTTTAAATAAGAGGTATCCATTTCTCCGTGATATACGAGACATCGCATTAAAACTGAAGAAAACATGTTGACGCGATGTTAACCTCATTAAGACAAAACAAACAAACTACCTTGGTAACACAATCGGATGGTCACCTCGATACGTCATACCACAGGTCACTTCAATGGTCAAGGTAAACGGGCATCGCCGTCCACTCGACATTGTTAATAGTCCTGTAACTATCTACTCGAGAATTTTAATTTTACACCTGTCCAATGTGTACTGTTATAGATAGCGATGTCTCGCGAGATTTCGAATTAAAAACTGCAGGTAAAGATTGTAAATAAATATGGGTAATTGACCCTTTTCTGATCCCAGCTATTTCTTATTCAGATACCCTAGACACAGGTGAATCATGTGTGAAAACAAAGGTTTAACTCGTTTAGAGCAAATTTTCTTGATATAACATTTGTCTACAACTATTCATTCATAAAAGAAAGTATCTTTTGTCATACTTTCATATCTACATGATCAAAATTCTTAGATAACACCTGTTCATGTACTTGTTGTTAATGGATTTTCAATATTCACATACAAAGGCTACTTTCAGATTGTATTGAGCAATTGCAAGGTCTGTAAAGAAATAAATTCATTCGGTATTAATTATCCTATTCCATCTATTCTTCATTCATTTTGATGCATCTGTGGCAGAAATCATTAACACCCATAATGACGGAATAAGAAAAAGCTGCTTTTCCACGAAGTCGTTGACCCAGCATCATAAAATGATCTTGCCAATATTTTATGAACAGCATTAAGCAATGCAGTCAATTTTGAAAAATATATCAAAGAAAAACCAGTGTACGGATTTTTTTTTTTTTTTAAGAAAAGAATATTTGGGTGTCCAAGTATAATTCTAGAATGCAGAAAACATGCATTATATTAATCACGTATAAGTCGAAACGTTTGAAAAAGAAAGTCGAACAGTGTCTATGGATAATACTTTTGTAAATGATTCCTTTTAAGAATTAAGCATGACTTTGCCATCGCAAATTCAACCACGAACAACATTCTTGTAAGGCATCTTCCAGCGAGCTCTGTCGGTCAGTGTTCTTAGCAAACCGAACCAAACCAGAAACGACAACATTTGACACAGATAACGTTAACCCTTTATCAAAAGCCAAATTCCCAACTGTCCCAAATTGGAAGAGTATGCAGACGACATTTCAAAATGTGGTGAAATTGAAAAGCAATCTGCTGATAGGGTGGAAAATATTGTGGGAAAAGGAGAAATTGCTCGTTAAGCATCATGTTTTCCGGAGTCGTTTGCATCAAACTGGTTAAATGTCATTATTGTTTGGTAGTTGGCTAAGAATCACTTATCACCAATCTTAATGATGATTTAATGGAAAAGTTGACCAGAACGTTTTCACCCGTCGCTTATAATTTACGGGCAAGTTAAACGTCGGTTTACGTTCAACGTAACGTGACCTACGTCATAAGTCACACCGCAGACGTTTTTTATGCGCGACGTAGAGGTGAAAAAACATATGGTACGTGTCTGCCATAAACTCCGACGAATCTGCTAATTTCACGTAAAACAGCATCTTTGGTAATTTGATGAAAACCACTACAACTGATAAATTACGTCATTTAACCTTTTCACGACAACATATACGTTATTATTACTAGAATGATCAAAGTCGCATTCGATCTTATTTAATGACTATCGTCAAATTATGTTCAGGTTAATCTTAATCGCAGTATTTGTAGTTTATTTTTCCGGTTATAATTGAAGTCCCTTCTCTCATGCTGAGGTGGCTGAGCCCTCTATCTCCCATTCATAAAGTCATCTTGATTGTGACTTTTGATACAGACACGCGTTTTGTGAATGGATATATGACCATTTGTATATTATGCGTGACCTACATTTCCCCTCGCACAAGGATATCACTTTTTTCTGCAGTGTCAGAGGAAAATGATCGCCTTTTTAGAAAAATATTTTTTGAGGAAAAAAGGATAAAAGCTAGTTTCTCATTGCTCACGAAAGATGAGTTGTTTATTTTTCAGATGCATACATCATTTGTTGTTTTGTTTGTTGTTGAAAGAGTTTAAGGTTGGTGCAGACGAACGAAACAGAGAAACATAAAATAAATTGACTCTTTATGTGCTTTTTGGTTATTTGTTGCATTCGGCACATGTTCCATTGTAAACTATTGAAAAAAATTAAAACGATACAAGAAACGATGCAAATGTGCGAACAAAATACTCGAATCGTGATTCGAGCATTTTGTTTGCACATTTGCATCGTTTCTTGAGTTCAAATCTAGACGATGGATAAGGATTTTCGTGAGAGGTAGTCTCCCGACTGACTTAACGAATGCCGAAAGTTCAACGTTCTAGTGATTCTAATTGGCTTGATAACCCTGTGTGGGCAGTAGAGTATAGGGTCTTCCTTCATCATAAAGAGTCGTGTATCGCAACATAACAGAAATACTGTTGACGCGATGTAAAGCCCCATATAAGTAGATAAATGCCCATGTGTGAGTGAAGGGGGTAAAACGGGGTCGAAACATCAACAGGAAAACGACATCGTCATTTGTGAATATATTAATTTCTCATTTTCATATTTTGATAATGGAACGGAAGTCTTGAAACCAAACCTTCAGGAAATCGACATAGAGATACCCCGGTTATTATTTCATGATTTGTGTCACACTTACAAAAAAACCGAATACCCTTAAGGATGCTTGTTATCAGATGTGAGGAAATTTGAAGTTGGAATAAATTTATTTAAATCTACGTAGATCTAGCAGCTGTACTCTTTAATTATACTCACTGAAAAATAGTTATTGGAAAAAGATATCCTTTTTTATTGTAATTCTCTAATTTGCGATTTTAGTGAATAAACGTCTCTTTTAACCCATCGCATATAAACTGTGCGTACTTAGACAAATTGACGCTTCCTGTGTTTATTATGTTGTCTTGCTAGGTTTTGATTGCATAGCAAGCAACACTACTTCAAAGAGGTAGATGGATGTATTGCTCCAAATATCGTGTTGTTTCATTGTTGTCTTCTGCAATTGTTTTCGATTTGAATCAGTCAATATGTGTCATGAAGGCACAAGCAATTAAAGCAATTAAGCTCTACAGCTATTGAATGGTGATGGTTTATACTAAAATTGATATTTTTTGCGGTTCTCATTGGTTCGAAGTTGAGTTGTTATGATTCGTCATTTAACCCCTTACCAAACAATAACAACATTCGACCATTTTTTTGCCGACGACTCTGGAAAACATTGTGGGAAAACGGGAAATTGATCGCAACGAGCAATTTCTCCTTTTCCCACAATGTGCTCTACCATATCAGAGGATCATTTCCCAATTTCATCATATTTTGAAATGTCGTCTGCAAACTCTTTCAATTTTGGACAGTAAAAAATACGGCGTTCGGTAAAGGGTTAATGGACTAACTTTTACAAGTGCAGATCCTGGGACCAGATAGAGATTCACAAACAGGAAATTCGAAAGGAGGCGTCGACCTACATCCGGTAAATTTATGGATTGTCTGCCGGCTTAAATTACACTTATTATACGCATCTGGCTGACCTTGCTTTTTGTCGGCTGGTATCAGGTTCCACGGTCATATTCTGACGGTCGTCTGTAGCGATGAACATCGCATCACTTCGGACCGATCTAGCGTTTGGCTTTAACGTTATAGAAGACCCAGTCTGGAATCACGCTAAAATGGTAAACACGTTTAAACAAATTGCAAAACTCCTCGTCATGAGCGATATCATTTTTGTATTAAGGTAGAATTCCCATAAACCGCCATTTAAAAACTCATTATTTCGTCGGACTACATACCTGGGGCCTGGTCCGTACGTATACCCCACACTCGGGTATGTATAGGCCAGGACCCCAGGCTACAGATTACATTGGTCGTTCTCGGTATACATCGGCTTTGGCCGGAAAGCGAATAGTTCCGGCCACAACCGATGTATAGTTTCTTTCCAAAAGCAAACAAAGGTTTCGTGAGCTTTTATGCACCTGAAATTATGCGGTACCATCACACTAGTTCTACCTTAATACATAAAAGGTTAAGGACTAGGTTATAGGATCTCTTTTACTACCATATTTAGAAACAATGCTGTTTCTTTCAACGGTTGTGGGTTCATTCGTTCTACAGAAAATCAATGACCAGTTAACGTTATGTCATAATCGCTGGTTAAGTCCTATTTATTTTTGAAGAGTCGATGCATTCCTGTGTGCACTCATTTAGGCTGTTTTGAAACGCTAAGTTTGTGTCAGTGTCGCCTGAAAGCTTATCTCTTCAACCCTTCAACTCTTACGCCTCCTCATCATACAGCTTTCTTTGTGCAATGGTAAAATCCCATAGATGGAATAACTTAGCTATTGCATGACACTAGCTATCAAATAAACGTGAATTTTATAAAAAATCAGTAATACAAGGGAAACGATTGTGACTGGATAATCATGTTTCCTTATCCGATTTTTTTTTCGGAAATAAAAGACCGCAGGCATTTTTAACTTGGTGTGTGTGCGAAACTTTTATTTTCATGGAGGAAATATCGCGAAAACATGTTACATGCAATACTTTGGATATTATATTTTAAATATCGACATTTTTCAATTTTCGTTTGGATTTTTAAAATCCTGATTAATCTTTATGTGTTTTTTCTTTAGATATATTTTTCTGTAATATCCTTAGAGACTTGAACTGAAGGGGTGATTCTCAACTCCGTTTGTGAAGTTTTATCCTTAATTTCATCGTTTTTAGATTATCACCAAAGCGACTGGTGCAAAGAAGTGTTTAGCATTTCCTCACACGTACTAGTTTTCTTCTTACCAAACCGATGGCTTCTTTCCCACACGAGAATAATCATTCATTATGAACGGGGAGTGCTTGCAATGGAGATATTTCACATTTGATATTTTTCTACCTTCCGAAACTATGACTTGTTGGAAGAGGGATCTTACACATTTGGTAAACACTTCCCTCTCAAAATCATTTTTAGAAAAGAAGTAATGGCGCATTTGCTTTATTACACATGTCCATACAATTATCTCAAAAACCATCTACTGTAGATAGTCTCTATACATGAAACAACTGTTGAAGCTATATTCAGTGTCAACAAAACATCACTGAATACGTTGTTGACCTGACCCAAGCAACATGCCCCGCCAGGTCGACACCTGATATGTACAAATGTCCGTTATAACCGATGGGGGAGTGACCTGTGGTCAAGCATATAGGTTTATTCCCATTCTCAGGATATCTTGCATCATGCATGTTGAAGTAAACAAATTCAGTGTGTTGCTTTATAAGCATATAACCCCCTTCCTCGCATATATTCTTTTTCTACCCTTTACCAAACGCCAAATTTTCGACTGTCCCAAATTGAAAGAGTTTGCAGACGACATTTCAAAACGTGATCAAATTAAAAATAATCTTCTGAAGGGCAGGAAACGTTGGAAAAGGAAAATTTGCTCGATACGAGCAATTCATCCTTTTCCCACATTTTTTTCCAGAGCAGTCTGCAACAAGGTGGTTGAATGTCGTTATGTTTGGTAATGGGTTAAAGCCATACGAAGCAACTGGTTTCATAGACAACACTTCAATTGGATATCAAGATATATTTTCTTTTTCTGTTTCGGCACTGTGATTCTACAAACTTTCTAAATTTCAAGGCAGTTGTTTGTACGATTGTGAATTGCAGCACTTCACCGGCCAAAGACACTCATTATGTCAACGACGGTTTTGGTGATGAAATTCATTCATAAAAGAAAATAATTACAAATGTATGTAAGTGGTAAAATGTGTTACACTGATTCCTTCTCTGTAAATTGTTATTCTTTCCTTCTTTCTTTATTATATAACAGTTGCCATCTTCATTTATTTATATATTGCAATGTACTCTGAGTGCATAGATTTACGGTTTGTACTTGGTAAAAACATCAATGTTTGTATTGATACCAGGACACACCTTGATATATCTGAAACAATGTTAAAAGGCGACAGACCATTCACACAAACAAACTCTTAATGAAATGATGTAGGTAAGACTCCACTCATCTGTGTTCGGCTTGACCTAATGACCAGCCTGTGGCGGTCTGATAAGTTTCACAATATGTGCAACGTTCACTACGATATATAACTGAAGTCATGTTTAAAGAATGTTCGACCATACACACACACGAATGAAAAAATAAACCAAAACTTTCAATGAGATCGTGTAGGTAAGACTCCATTCATCTGTGTTCAGCCTGACCAAATGACCAGCCTATGACGGCCTGATAAATATCACAATATGTGTAAAGTACACCATGATATATAACTGAAATATTATTTAAAGAATGGTTAACCATACACACAAACAAATAAACAAATACACCAAACTCTCAATGATATGACGTAGGTAAGACTCCATTCATCTGTGTTCAGCCTGACCTTATGACCAACCTATGACGGTCTGATAAATATCACAACGTTATCCCTATCACAACCAGAAGGTCGTATCTTATTAGTGTTCATTAACGAGATACGATCATTTGGGTAGTGACAATAGCAAAATGTAAATCATTCATAAACATTAGCTTTACGGTATGTGGGAAATGTGGCGGAATGGGAAACCGATGTTTCCGGTGCAAAAAGGTCAGTTATTGGTTTGGTCAGCTGTTTTGACCCTTATGATGCAGGCACCGACTTCATGCTTTTTCAAACTGGTAAGATCAAGGCCAGCCGCCAAGTAAATTGGAAAGCAGATGACGGAAAAAATTATATTTTTAGAAAATTACCCATCATTCTAAGGGTTCACAACATAGGAGTGGTATATCGTTAGGGTCCTTTTAAAGATGAAAGTAGTCGGGATTTCATTTCCTCATCAATAGGCAGTACGTTAAACAAGTAGACAGATATGGTGAATGTTTCTGAATTTACTCAAACAATCACTCTAGCCTCGGGACACGAGAGCTGTGGGTTCAAATCCCGTTTGTTGCACGATTCTCCTTTCGACCTTTCATTAATCCATTTTTGGTGCGAGTACTTGTTGTGTATCCAGGAAGCCGAATATAAAGTGACACGTCTAGGTTGAAAGAACTTGTTTCTAAATAGATGTAAAATGATTAAGTTTAAACTGAGCTAATCAATTACGCAATCAATCAATCAATCACAAGTCAAAGAATCAAATAACAAAATTGATAAGGTACCGATTTTGACATCCATCCACATTCAGAGCGAGTACTTCTCATAATTCCAGGACCCAGAATTGCAAGTGGTTGATATAAGTTGTAAGAATTCGTTTATTGACTTTGTATGATTGTATTGTGGGCCGGTGGCCTATTTACTTCAAATAAACTTTTGTATTTGTATATTTGTATTCGTTTACAGTCGATGAAAGATGTATAAGTTTGAACTCATTCAGAAAAGTAAGTATGAAACAAACATAAACACACCTCATTCTGGCAGTGTCATCCATAGGGTTGTAAATGGGGAATGGAGCTTGCCATCTTAGATAGCATGAATGAGTTTAAACTTAGTTCAAACTTATTTATTTTACATCGATTGTGAAACAAGTTCTTACAACTTAGATTAAAAACCAGTACTCGCGCCGTATGTTGATTAATGAAAGGTTGCAAGGCAGATCCTGCCACTCGCGGGATTCAAACCCACGACCCTCGTGTCCCGAGGCCGACGCTTTACCCCTTGACCACTGTCCTCCACAAATAATAATGAATGGCTGCACTATCGTTCATGTACTATAACGGGTTTGATCATATCAGTATGGTTACAAAGAAAACAAATTGCCCCTCTGGGCGATTAAGGAAATCGGGACGAATACAATGTTTATTGTGACAATCACGATAACTTTTTATGCTCCAGATACAGATCCACCCTTGAGCTATTTCAGGGTTCAACCGCACTTTGGTTGGTCGATTTTTTTATACCGTTATTAACTGTATGATGGAAACATCGTATTAGGCTAAACAACTGCTCAAATATATAAGCTACAGGGCTAACGAACAATGTCCGCAACGAGGCAAAGGTAGAAAAATGAACTTCGGATTTATAGTTCCCTATAGTTCCACAGGATTGAAAGTCCAAGACCATAACCTCTGAGCTAAAGAGTCGGCTCCTTAACACATTGGTTAGATCTTGTCCTTATTGATTGTTGCTATGCTGTAGCGAGTGAGGCGGTCATATGAAATATGGGGCATTTATATTATTGGCTGGTCAGATTGTCATGCCGTTTTAAACGGTATTTTGGACGAATCGCATTAGGCTTTACAACTGTTTAAATTCATAAGTTGCAACACAGCTTCACGATTCTGTGAATAACTGATCGAAGAAACAGGCTTATATTCCTGACAAATATAGGTTACGTAGTTTGAACACTGCCAGTCGGTATAAGTACATATATATATTTTAATGTAGCAAAGATACATCCTCAAGTAGGTATTGCATTCTTGCACAAAAGTTTCTTTACCCGTTTATCTAATTCGACGAATATGGTCTTGTTGAAATCTATTCGTTTCTTATATTATTGACATAATCGATTTTTACAATTCCATTTTGATAGATATCGATAAACCACCGTTATAAGAGATCGTGCATCTGCTCTTTTTACCAAATTTGGAAAAGAAAGAACGATAACGCTGTTTGTACGATTATGAATGATCTTTTACGAGTTATCTCTCTTACTCGTCAGGAGGTATGCTGCCCAACGAACAAGTCCTTGGCGAAACAAATGGTCTTGAACTTTCTAGGAAGGATAGAGAAAATGCCCACTGACCAATTTGATTTCACAAAGAAAATTTGGGCAGGAAACACACCTGATTACAGTAGGCGACAGATATCCATGAATAATGTAATAGTTACTCCCAGTTCATTAATCTTGTCCAAAAATAGAAACACCATCTTCCCGAAATAGAAACAATCTCAACAAGGACATCACTTAAAATGACACTTTATTTAATATTCTTATTAGACATTCAAACCCTTTACTTTAACGACCACTCTTACATACATATTATGGGGTTCATAAGATATGTTCCTCGCAATGATATTTTTGTTTTATTAAATACGGGGCTCTCTTTTCGAAATGATGAGAATTAAGCATCATTTGTAGGTCTCGGTGTCTGATACTTTGGAACTAAACCATTTACAAGGTGTTTTATGTATATCACCTCTCAATCTATTTTTTTATAGCCTGACAATAGTATCTTCAGTCACATAGGCTTTTGATTCATCATGGTTTTAGTGGTGGGCCAAACTACGGTCAAATCTAATGAGAACTTGGCGAATTCCTGTTTTAATGAAACTCAATCTTTTTTTGTCTTTCTGTCAATGAACCTTTTATACCTGTCAACTCCTTTCATATCTCTTGACTCCTTTTTAATATCGACTCATTTTTACGTACATGTAGTTGAATACATATCAAACGGCTGTAACGAACCTCAAAACGAAATTAATTCACCCAATATCACATGAACAATGCATGTGATATCTTACTTGTCAGTTAACGTAAATTTTGACAGCACCGGTCAAATGCTCCCCGATAGGATATCAACATTGCTATTAGGGCTATCCTGGAGCCTGGCCCGTTCGTATACCGCGAACTAGGCCTAATGCGTGTATGCATGGGCCAGGCCTCCAGGCTATATTAGGGCCTGCAAATTAAATAAAGTAAGACATTTTCCCGTTAGGTTTCTTTTACCGTGATCATGGTCTCAAAACAGAGGTTACCGCTTTATCAAGACCACATTTCAGGAATCAACATTTTGCGATTTTAAAGAAGCTTTACTCTATATTGATACCTGGGCTGCAAGAATTCAAATAATTTATAAACTTATTCCAAAAGTAGAATCATCTTATCAGGCCCAAATTTATTGAATAAAGCATGTCTAAAACCGCTGAGGTTGCATTTTAACATCAAAGGTTTCCGTTAAGCAGGTTTAAACATGTTAAGGCCGACCCGTCACACATAAAGTATAACAGGTTACGTCATATCAAAACCAAACCCCGTAGAATGACTAGAGAGACCACCAGTGGGGTTAGATTTCATCATATCTCTTAGCTTTGACCCATTACAAAACATTAACGACGTTTGACCAGTTTGTTGCAGACGGCATTGGAAAACATTGTGCGAAAAGGAGAAATTGTTCGTGACGAGCAATTTCTCCTTTTCCCACAATGTTTTCTGCTCTATCAGAGAATTATTTTTCAAATTTCACCACATATTGAAATGTCGTCTGCAAAATTTTCAATTTGGGACGGTCGAAAATTTGGCGTTTGGTAATGGGTTAATAAAGGAATACCTTATCTCCGATCAGTTTGTTCATCTTGCACAGGGTAATCCGAAACGCTTCTTTCCACGTGTCAGGATTTTAAAACTAGTTATCATGTAGAATCACTTAGTTTTATTCTTAGGACCCATTGTTAATCAATATACATTGCTTAATTAGATTGTAAATTTATTCAATTACTTGCTCCAAGATTATGCACGTACCTACCGGAGAAAGTGTCACGTGGTGTCTGTGTGCGCGCGCATATCATTACCGGAAGATACGAGACTTCGCGAGAATAATTGACGTCTGTGATTTTCAGTACGTGTCATCAATTATAATCAGCTTTTCACGATTTGCATATTGATTCATTGGCTGGTCTGGGGTCTTTGATAGAGTATAGCAGTGGAAGAAATATTTCTATGAAAATAGTTTAGAGTTGTTCCTTATTCACGACGGACACACAGCAAGAAACTGTTTATATCGTAAACGATATGTTACCATTAACTTTGTATCTAATAAATAAAAAATCCTTTAGGGAAATCATGTCTCGAATGTATTGGATGATTGCTTGATTTTGGTAAAATTGCCTACGCTATAACCTGTTTTATACCTGCAAATCCATAACTATGATGGAATCCTCTTTTCTGAACAAAGTTATTGTGCTCCGCTGTCAAATTTAGTTTGCATCATATACGAACTCTTCTCAAGAAGGGAATCAAACAATACTTTTAATGTGTGTACAATCAATATATATATAATGTACTTACCCTATGGGCGCAATGTTTGCTACATTCATCATAATATGCCCATCTAAATTGATATAAATTGATGATATATTGTAGTAATCGACATATTTCTCTAAACATGTACCTTGCATCCTTGTTGAAATGTACCTCATAGGTAATTTTTGATTAAATAATGGCATTGTTTAACAAAACATGAAACCAATTGAATTTGTAGAGGAGTTTTTTTCACATTGTCACACGTGTGAATTGAATCCCTTTCTTAATTTTACGACGCATCAATAGCAAAAGTCATAAGAAACCGCCGTCATCACATGAGAAAATTGTCGGAAATTATTCGAAAAAAAAGAAGGAAAATCATTTCTTACAAATATCGTATTAAACAAATTTTATGTGTGGGGAATTATTACTATTATGGAAGGACCAAGTAATATTTCTGACGTTGGTTATAGTAATATCTTGCAACAGCATTAGGGGGCAATCTGAACACATCGGTTTTATCCAATGTATTTCTCAGCTCACGGAAATACCCGAGTAGTTCTGATTGATTAGGCGTTCGTTCTTTGGATGTTTGTCCTTTCGGACATTAGACAACTGGTAAGTCACGAGAAAAGAAAAAGGATCATGTTGAAAATCAAATTGCTTTGATGATAAAATTTAAAAACTCATATCCTTTGCAACAATGCTTCATCGAAGACTGGCATTAGTGTCAACTTTAGCATGTTACTTGTATATGAAACACCACTTTTGAATTATTAAAATCCCAATTGAACTTTGATAAAAATGAAGTTCGATTTGATAGGCATTACTTGTTAATCCGAGCTGGATCAACACATCTGATATAAACGCCAGAAACGTCCGGCTTCTGTTTTTGTAAACACTCGATTCGTACAAATGTGTCAGGTTGATATATACATGGATTTACAGATATTTGTTTCCCTCTTTTATATTGGATACAAACTTAAACCGCATGTTGGCACGTACACTGAAGCAGAAGATCATATATATAGCCCATTACTTTACAGATAGATGTTTTTCGCATCACACAAGGGAAATCATCAATCAATCAATCAATCAATCAATCAATCAATCAATCAATCAATCAATCAATCAATCAATCAATCAATCAATCAATCAATCAATCAATCAATCAATCAATCAATCAATCAATCAATCAATCAATCAATCAATCAATCAATCAATCAATCAATCAATCAATCAATCAATCAATCAATCAATCAATCAATCAATCAATCAATCAATCAATCAATCAATCAATCAATCAATCAATCAATCAATCAAGCAAGCAAGCAAGCAAGCAAGCAAGCAAGCAAACAAGCAAGCAAGCAAGCAAACAAGCAAGCAATTTATTTAGTAATGAATTAATCAATCAATCATAAAACAGATCATCTATATATTATCAAATCAACAAAATACTTCCAATCCCAAATAAATCACTTTGACAATCAACCAATCAATGACACAATCTATTTATCAAATGCACAATCTATCAATCAATCAACCATCAACCAATCAATGTTAGGATAATTCGATGATTCGATAAAGGTTAAACAGCTCATGGAATAGACACACCTGTAAAACGTACAAATAAGAAAACACGTAATCAAAGCATGTTGCCCCCTTCGTACATGTACATGAAACCACAGTTCTCAGTTCGACAATTCGCTCGATTTTATGTATCGTTCTTTCCCATTTCCGTCTCAGGTGACATGTCGATGGCAGATATTATAGATCTACCTTCAATAAAAGGCTCAAATAAAGCTTAGCAAAGACATGTTCAGATAAATAAGATTCGTCAAGAGCCGACCTGTGGGGTAGCGCTTAGCCCTGTTCTATGTCTTACTTTGTTTTTATCTTTTAAACGTAAATCCGACTTCATGCATGTTGTCACAATTGTAGAAATAGAATAAAAAATCTGCTTTACGGGGAAAACTAGCACGTAGTCCATTAAATTCTCATTTCAAATAAATGTTTCCAAAAACTCCTTGTCGTGTTAGGTTACTTATCGACCGTATAGACTAGAAGGGTGCATTTTGCCTTTTAGATATGGAATTTGTTGGAGGGAAATGGTTAAAAACTTGTATTCGCGGGCTTTGGAATGAGAAACTACGTTTCCTTAACCCTTTACCAAACGCCAAAGTGTTGATTGTCCCAAATTGAATGAGTTTGCAGACGACGTTTCAAAATGTGATGAAATCTAAAATATTCTTCTGATAGGACAGAAGATAGTGTGGGAAAAGGAGAAATTACTCGTTTAGAGCAATTTTTCCTTATTCCACAATGTTTTCCAGAGTCGTCTGTAACAAATAGTTCAAATGTCGTTATTGTTTGATAATAAGTTTAAAAACAGCGTTATAATGAAGTACACAAGTATGAGTTTTGGATGAATTCTGTTACATCTAATTCGGGCCCGTTACAACGTTTCGTAGATTGCTGTGATGGGTTATACAAAGATAAGAACAAAACAAACAAGTCGTTATTCTTCTTCTGCGATTTATTCGTTTGTTTGAATAAACTTACTTATTTCAGTCGAGGCACGGAAAAACATGTAACTACCCCATCCTACCGAAACATACGACAGTAGCCAACATTGTAAGAAATTTGATGGAATGACATTTTGAATCTCCTCACAAAATCTTCATTCTGTAACATTGTTTCAATTGTTAATCTAAAATCTGTTCAATCATATGGTTTCTCATTTATATTGTCTTGCTTTGTGTATTGATAGTTGGTTTAAATGTGTTCTGCTACTAAATGTTTAAGAGAAAGGAAGCGTTCTTGCATCCGCTAGCAAATTAACATAGACTCTTTCATCACAAAATACTTACATTTAGTAATAATTCGATAGTTTCTCCAAAGGAACATTCACTCAGTGAAAAGTCAAAATACTGCTATTAATTCCCTTGTTTAAAATAAATTAACAAATACAGATTAAAACCATATGCCTATCATTAAAAGCAATTTTGCTTTTCGTGTGTTCAACCAAATACCTAATAAACATGTTTATTAGGTCTTTGGTTCAACATGTTCAAAGCAGACTACGTAAGAAACCATTATGACAAAAACAGACTTTGCTCGACATGTGTAAAGTCTGTTTCTGTCACAATGGTTTCTGTTTAACACTGTATAACACTAAGAAGAAATGAGGATATCTGCTTTCGTCCGATCTCTACAGTTCATACCTTTTTTTCGAATGATCGAACTAACCTCTCGATGATCCTAAGATACAAGCGTAAGGTCACTTTAAATAAGAACTTGGCTGGTTACGTTTACCGTTATTTCGCTTTATATTACTATATCAAGTTGTTAGAACAACGTTGCCCAGATATATCTAACCATGATTGGTCCTTCATTGGTGATTAATGGTTCATTATCTTCGATATTGTACTTAATCCAACCCTTAAAAAAGAAAAATACATTCTTTACGCGAATGTAGAGAACAACAAGTACAGAGTGCTTATTTGTCACTATGAAATCTACTTATATACAGTATACAGTTAATCTTGTTTTAAAGCGACCTTAGTCTACCCTTGACCAGACGTCAAATGTTCGACTGTCCCATTTTGAAAGGGTTTGTAGCCATTTCAAAATGGTACATTGGAAAATTACTTCTGAAAGAGGAAGAAAACATTGTGGGACAAGGAGAAATTGCTCGTTGAGAGCAATTTCTCCTTTTCCCACAATGCTTTCAACAGTCTTCTGCAATGAACTGTTCAAATGTCGTTATTATTTGGTAATGGGTTAAAATCGTAATATCTAAGACAACAACTTTATACGGGTGTTAGTCATTGGGATAACTTCAGTGGAAGCTTCGCAAATGGCAGGCGTCCTGTCTTAAAATAACCAAAGACTGAATAAGTTTTTTATGAAATGTTTTAGAAAGGAAAGCTGATATTTACCATCAAACCGGTATAAAACAACAATAACAACATATCTCATCGGGTGAACATATGGGGATAAATATAGATTGTTCCATGACACGACTTAACGTCCAGATGTCCAAGTAAACAAGTTATAGTGTACTCGTGTATATGGCGAGAATGAGAATAACCCGTTTTACCACATAATCAGTCCAGTTGTCGAATATTTTATGTCGTATTACCATAGATATGATCTGTATCAAAACAGGAAAAACGATGATGATGCTTTTGGGCGATGGTTTTGTTTGCCAGACCTTTTAACCATCACCGTTTCTTTAACATGTTTGTAGTATTAAAACAAATTCATGCAATATTTAACGATTTTTGTCTACCAAAATTGTCGCGCCGATTCCCTTGTGCACCCGTAATGTGTGTGTGTTTTTTTGTGTGTTTTTTTTTCGTTTTCTTTAAAGAAAAATGGGAAGTACGTGAAGTATCTATCCTTTACTTCACAGTGGAAATGATTTGTGAAAAAATCAAAACATTAATTAAGTCTCATATTGATTTCAAAACTTTTCGGCTACAGAGCCATAGATACAAAGTGTTCAAGAGGTGCGTGCTGGCGGTTGGTCAGGTGTTGCCTTGCCTTTGGGACCAGCGCCCATGTACATGCGTTTACTTTACATTTTGAACATGGTCCTGGAACGTTTGATTCGGCGTTTAAACGAATTAAGTTTCGGGTCGGGAGCTGAGCATTAGAATATATGAATAAATCTATGACGTCTTATGTACCGCTATTTAGAACATCGTGTACATGAATTGTAATTATACACGCGTTGAACGGGCTAACGACAGAGGTATTACGTACGTTCTTACGACTTGCATTGTGAAATAGTCATCTATAGCCATTAGTATCGTATTCACCACATCAAGTTTTGTATCGCTTTTAGAACATGATTAATCCCTCGTAATGCAATGTAGCTCGCACCTGTTGCAGGAATCTTTGGGAACAAATATGACAAAAGCATATTTAAGAGGGATAAACACAGAGAAAAGACAAAAACTCAGATATAAAGAGATTCAGAGGAAGGGGATAAGAAAGAAATGGAAACTAACAGGGGTAACGAGAGAAGAGACACAGAAAGTAAGAAAAAGAAAGAATGGAAGATAACAGGGGAAACGAGAGAGGGGGAGAGAGCAAGTGGGGAGAGAGAGATGGAGAGAGAGAGAAAATGAGAGAGAGGAGAGAGGGGAGAGAAAAAGAGAGTGAAAGAGAAATAGTAGGGGTCGGATAGGATGAGTGGGAGAGGAAGAGAGAGAGATTGGGAGAGAGAGAGAGAAAATGAGAGAGATGAGAGAGAGGGGAGAGAGCGAGCAAGCGAAAGAGAATAAAGAGGAAGACACACACACACACCCTCAGGTAGTTATCTAGTCTAACAGGTTGTATGTTTGCATCCCCCTGTGATAATATACAACATATACCCGTTTTACGATGTTTACCCACGCTTTTGTTGACAAAGTAAACTTTATTTGATCTCGCAGCAATAACCATCGGGCCGGGCGTGTTTAAACATGTGATATTGTACATCTAGTACCATTTCACATCGAAATTTAAAAATAAAATTGTGAAAAAAGGGCTTTTGACTTGCTGTTACTTTTTGTCTTGGACATTAGATGCTAACCACAGATGGTGACATCAATGCCTTGTTAGTTGAAGGTATGATGTCACAAAATTTGCTATCGTAACATTTGCATCTTTTTTATTTTTAACTTTGCGAAATAACTTATATTTCTGAAACTGCAGATAGTTCGCCGGCAGAAAATGGGCGATTTCTCGTTATGAGAAACGTTTTCTACATTTCTACATTTTTAGATCAGTGTGTGTTTGTGAGTAAGAGAAGGAGCATCTGTGTGCATGTGTTAGGGATTGGCTACACGATTTTTATCGTCCCATACATTTAACCAACCATCTGTATTGGCAAAATTGACCTTTCCCACGAAGGGGTCAACTCGGGGTTAGATCTGAGAAAAATATCGCTGGCCCCCGTCATACGGCCTGATGAACGTATTTGCATGGACTATCAGGGCCGGGCATACCGTGGTGGCTTCAGAAACTTGAACATGGGTAATGGTTGCCTTAGTGCAACTCAAATTCATACTTTCGCTGAAAAGCAGGGTACCAGATTCTTGTTATTTATGTCACCGACGAAATCAACCTATAGCTGGCTCCCGTCAAATGGCCTGATGATCTTAATTGATTAACCAAACCCAAGACCACCGTATAACACGTAGGACTCGCCAATAACCTGACTAGTATGGCTTGACCGTGCATATAAGGTACATATGCTACGGTCCCTCATTATTGGCTTATGATTATTATCATTTTCACATTAAAATCAAAATTACATGAATGAAAGATGGAAAATAAAGATTTCAATCCATAAATCAAAAATCTTATGATATAAAACTTGATTTAATAACGGCATTTGTTCTGTTGAATTTGTGACTTTATCATTCTGACTTTTATGACCTTAAAAACACTAACTGTTCGATCTTTGGTCAAGAATCTAATAGGAGACATGGACAGTGACCCTATTATATCGTTCTGTTTTTTATTTCGAGGTATCGTATTCTATTTTGCCCTGATCGTATAGATAGTGTTTAATGGGGATTTTCATTACATTTATAGTCCACGAGAAACCCTTTACATCCTGGATGTGAATAGGGGTGAATGGATGCTTCAGTATGTTCACATTGTGCTGCTGTTTTTCAATATTCTCGATAAATATGTTTTCTACGTTTCTACATCAAGTTTTGAAATAAACGATTCCATAACGGACATGATTAACTTAAAAACGCCGTATAGAAATATGATATTAGACAAACGTAAAGGTATTCATTTAAAAGGCATTTAGGAACTATTTGGTGAACGAACAAAAGAGGTATCTCATCAAAATGATGGAAATATGAAAACAATGTGGTCAAGATGAAGTTACTTATATAAGCAATTTCTTCTTTAGTTCTTCTTTAGTCGTGATTCTTTCACATGTAAAGGATTCGTGGGTAATGAAAACCACGTCTACAAACGGGTTTGCTGGTTTAAAGGTATCTGATCAGCTGGTGCATTAATACACTGCAATACGACACTGCCAGGGTCACATCTCGTCTTATATGCCTCCTCACAGGAAAACAGACCCGACCGAAACACAACAATTCTATATCAAAAAAAAAAACAACAACCAAAAATAAATCTGCGAAAAAACCTTCAGTGAACGTTTTCATGCATGCTGGTGATACCTTTCATTGACAAACTACTAAAATATCTGTCAAGTGGCTGCTTTCCGATATCTAAGATTTTGGTCATTTTGAGAGAGAAATATGTATACCATAGACTTATAATAAATTGGGTACTGCAGGTCAATGAAAAGAGCAGTTATTTTCTCCAACGTTTCAAGACAAGCCTAGTTCCTGAGTTATAAAAATATTTCTTTTTGTAATTAAAGATATAAGGATGTATTTGCGAAATGTGTTTAATTCAATGGTATAGACGGGTATTAAAGATATTTGTGTTGCTAGAATATCAGATTACATAAACCCGTATCTGTGGCATATTCCCTTCTTCCACTAGTCCGAATGATCCAGACACAGATTTTCTTTTAACCCAATACCAAACTATAACAACATTTGACCAGTTTGTTGCAGACGACTCTGGAAAACATTGTGGGAACAGGAGAAATTGCTCTTAATGAGCAATTTCTCCTTTTCCCACAATGTTTTCTGTCCTATCAATAGATTATTTTTCAATTTCATCACAGTTTGAAATGTCATCTGCAATCTCTTTCAATTTCGGATCGTCTAAAATTTGGCGTTTGTCAAGGGTTAACACAGTTTTACAGTATGGATCATCCGAGCTATTCTACCCCAAACCCTATCATATGATTGTTAAGTCATCCAAACAGAAAGTAAGAACCCGGGGTATCGACTGATAATAAGTGTGACTTTCTTAAACCTTTACTAAACCCTATTTTTTCGACTGTTCCAAACTGAAAGAGATTGCAGACGACATTTCAAAATGTGATGAAATTGAAAAATAATCTTCTGGTTAAGAGCAATTTTTCCTTTTCCCACAATATTTTCAGAGTCGTTTGCAACACACTGGTTAAATGTCTTTATTGTTTCGTAATTGGCTAAAAAAATAGGAGAGAGGAGAGAGACACCGGAATGAAAAATGGAAGAATTGCTTTTCAAACTGTTTTAGTTTATCATAATGATGTGTTAAGCCTCTTTACCAGGTGCATTTCGAAATGATTGTGTAAATACAGTGCAGTCATACCCAAACTTAATATATATATTTGTATTTGTACAAGATGCATGCGCTTTGGATTTCATGTTATAAACTGACATTTCACAGTTTGTATATTGTAAACAAACCATCACAAGAGGTGTATTAAACAAAAATGGAAACATTTAATAGAGTAAAAAACATTATTACGAAGTCCGTGCTTGGTTTATTTTCGGGTACAAATGCGAAGGTCTATCCTGGTTTCATTAAGTCAAAGGTTAAAAACTAGATGGATGTTACATATAAGGTGATATGCAAACATCTTTATGAAAACATTATTGCAATTTGGAAATTGTGATCTCTACAAAGGTACAAACAAGTTTCCATAGCTCAAATAGAAAAAAACGGGAAATAAAACAAACCTAACCTTATGAGCAAAGATACTCAGAGTAGCAAAATGGGTAGATCATAGGTCAGCCGCCAATTTACTTGACGACTGGCCTGGATTTACCTGTTTGCATAAGCATAAAGTCGGTTCCAGCGCTATAAGGGTTAACAATGTTTTATCCTGTATTTATGCAGAGCAAACACGCTGCACTGTAATGACTTATTTACGTCACGACATGTCACATGGTGAAACTCAATTACATGATCAAGTTGCTGAATTCAAAAATTGTTACAAGATGGTGAGTGAACCAGTTTTAACCCTTATAAAATATGTTGTCAGAAAATTTCCCAGCATTCTAAGGCTTAAACACGACTTGTATTTTGTATCAAGCATTACACCATACTTTATAACCTTTAATGCTTGAGACAGGAGAGTATTGGTGTCTGCTTGAGACAGGAGAGTATTGGTGTCTGCTTGAGACAGGAGAGTATTGGTGTCTGCTTGAGACAGGAGAGTATTGGTGTCTGCTTGAGACAGGAGAGTATTGGTGTCTGCTTGAGACAGGAGAGTATTGGTGTCTGCTTGAGACAGGAGAGTATTGGTGTCTGCTTGAGACAGGAGAGTATTGGTGTCTGCTTGAGACAGGAGGAGTATTGGTGTCTGCTTGAGACAGGAGAGTATTGGTGTCTGCTTGAGACAGGAGAGTATTGGTGTCTGCTTGAGACAGGAGAGTATTGGTGTCTGCTTGAGACAGGAGAGTATTGGTGTCTGCTTGAGACAGGAGAGTATTGGTGTCTGCTTGAGACAGGAGAGTATTGGTGTCTGCTTGAGACAGGAGGAGTATTGGTGTCTGCTTGAGACAGGAGGAGTATTGGTGTCTGCTTGAGACAGGAGAGTATTGGTGTCTGCTTGAGACAGGAGTGTATTGGTGTCTGCTTGAGACAGGAGAGTATTGGTGTCTGCTTGAGACAGGAGAGTATTGGTGTCTGCTTGAGACAGGAGTGTATTGGTGTCTGCTTGAGAAAGGAGAGTATTAGTGTCTGCTTGAGAAAGGAGAGTATTGGTGTCAAAAAGGACATATATCATAATCAAGAATGATGCGAATCATATTCGATTCAATTAAATGTTATTAAACACACCATATTTACAGCCATTAGAAAATTGATACATGATAAGCTTAACACATTCATAGATATCAACAAGAATGTTCAGGATAAGAATAAGACAGAGAAGGGTGAATGCATTTCTTTATAAGTAAGATTGTTCCACGATAAATGAAATAATGTTAACCCTTTACCAACCGCCACATTTTCGACTGTCCCAAATTGAAAGAAATTGCAGACGACATTTCAAATTGTGATAGGGAAGAACACAGTGTGGGGGAAAGGGAGAAATTGCTCGTCGAGAGCAATTTCGATTAACCACAACGTTTTCCAGAGCCATCTGCAACGAACTGGTCAAAGGTAGTTATTATTTGTTACTGGGTTAAATAAAAAAGAGAAGAATAGCATCCATATTTAAAGTTGCAAATCTGTCTTGATAAAGGGTCTCAGAAACCTGAGAAGCGACTTTGTATGAATAAGTGCTGAAAGTAGATGAATAAGACATTTTTTACCTGGTGTTGGACACACTTTTCCTCCTAAATACGCACTCCACCTTCGGTAAGTCGTTTACCATGTATGCTAAATAACAAACGTTTATCATCTGCTAATTTAAAAACAATTTAACAAATTTCATAAGTTTGGTAAAAGGTCCAAATTAATAAAAAGAAAATACCTGAGGCAGGCATTTTACATACACAAAACGATTTTATTTGTAGTATGAAATTTAAAAAAGATTCTTTATTATGTATGGTGTTTAAAAACGATTTGCATTTCACTTGAGAGCAAAAGTCTAGTCCTTGTGAAAATGAGGAGAGTCGTAATATAACAAAACAATGTTGACACGTTTATAAATTCAACTTTAATGAATGGTAAGCAATGACGATGACTTTCGTGAATACATTTTGTCACAACTGTAGACTGCGTTGTTCATGAATCCTTCCCATACACACTTATCAAACAGGATCAAAGATGGATTTTTGGTTGCCCCGGCTGAATGTTGTTATTCTATTTTATTTTGTTTTTGTATTTCAATAATCGGGAAAAAACGGCAACACTCGTAGAACAGGATACTCTAAATAAACCGGTATCTTGCTTTTGTCAGGCTTGGTTAACCTCAACCTTATCACAATTTTTATAGGAATCTAATGCAATTTCAACAATATGTCAATTTCATTTCAGCAACAGTCCACCACGTTCCAATGCTTTGACGATAGTGTATCGGTTCTTGGTTAAGGGCTTAAATAATCAGCTTCAGTAATCCGAGTAACTAAAGCATCTTTCTAAGGCCAGTTCAGATTCGTTGGACATTTCCCCTTTATAATCAAGATTCTATGTTGTAAGGAGGACAATTTTCGAACTGAGATCACACGAAACGTGTTTGAAACCCCGTTCTGTATATTACCAGGTACTAATTATTAAACAGTTGGGATGTCACGCACGCTTTGGGTAACAAGTTGATCTATGTTCCGACATATAACATGTTCTCGTTTATCTGGACCTTTTTTTTATTTTGTCTTATCACTTGCAAAATAAACTATGACGTGTTTTTACACATTTATTTTATTATTGCCCCGTCATTACGCAAGCCTCTGCTCGTTGTTTTAGGGGGCTAGAAAATTCGAAAATAAAGACGTGTTGGCTCGTGTCAATTTCAATTGATTTGCAGGAGACAATGTCTTTTGTTGCAATATCAACTGGCTGGGTTGATAAGAATTTTACTCTGTTTCAACATAATGTAGGCCATATTATGGCGCACAGTGCTTCTTTCGATGCTCCTGGTATTCCCTTTTTATCGAACATACGAGACTTAAAACCCGGGATGCCATGTTTAAACCCTTAGTCAATGTGCTATCTTATTTCTAGTAGAAACGACGTTAAATATAAATATGGCATCACTGAATGATTAAGTGTATCCGAGAAGAGGACAGTCGTTTAGAAGGAAATATCATGCAATACTGATCAGGACGTATCATGATTGGGTAAAGTTGCCATGGTGCCCGGAATGTAAATGAATCACAGAGCTCAAAATCACATGGCCCGTCTCCGCGTTAGTTCATATCCCAGTTATGGCATATGAAGAGAGAGAGAGACCCATGTAAATGAAAAGAAAATGCACTGGCTGCCGGGATATTAATAAATCATATTTGAAAACATTGATAATTCACAATAATTTAACAATTCTGTTCACCTGAGACCAATCGCATGATCATAGTTGTATACTGCGTAAATAGTAGCTTCGTCCATAATACATTACATTATACTTTTTATACATCGGACGTGGAAACTTATGTGCGAAAATAGCCTGTAAAGATCCGGTATTGGGGATATGGTTGGATGGCTTTTCGTAAATCGATACAATTCTCCATTTTTCGCGATACACATGATTAGCGAGAATCGTTTATACATTGTCAAATTTCGAAATGTTCCGATTAGAAATGATTTGAAGACGACAATCTTAACCAGAAAGTTCATCCTTATATATATCCATTGATAGGGCAAGATAATCATCTTTTTTCTTCATATTTCAAGTATACAAAAAGTCGCCTGCAATTTAATCGTTAACCTCGAAATCACATAGTTTATAGTACATAATTTGATTAAAGGCAGGGGTGAATTCACGTGTAACGTAGCCTCCGTCGATTTAAAAACTGGGACAGTTTACTCGCTTTCTGTGTGACATTTGCAGATTAAAACTCGTTCTACCGTATGTCAACAGTATTTTGTCCTGTAGGTGAAACGGGTATATAAATGTATTTGAAACTGACGCGTTCATTTGAGGGGTATTTCCAGATCCCATAACCAGATAAATTAAATATGTGTTAAGTGAGACGACATTTTCGCGTAGTATGGTGAATGTGTGTTTTAAATCACTGTTGAGATCCGGTATAGTGTTTAATAAGACCTTTTTATGTGATGGGGTTAATTTTAATAAGATACCTGGTTCTCTGTTTTAATCCTTTACCAAACGCAAAATGTTCGACTGTTCCAAAATTGAAGGAGTTTGCAGACGACATTTTTTAATGTGATGAAAATGTGATGAAAATGGAAAAAAATCTTCTGAAAGGGTAGAAAACATTATGGGAAGGGAAGAAAATGCTCGTTTCAAGCAGTTTCTTCCATTACCACAATGTTTTCCAGAGTCGTCTGCAACACACTTGTAAAATGTCGTTATTGTTTGGTAAAGGGTTAATAAGAAACCCGTGTGATGTGATAATTTCTCAATAAATTACCCGGTTCTGTGTTTTTAAAGTTTATATTTATCACGATCGTAATACGTGAATGACAGCGGGGAAAAGTATACAGAAAAAAAGAGAAATACTCTCGGAACATGTATTATTTATCTAGTCGGTTTGGGAAAGATTTATAATGACTTGTGACAATCGATTCCCTGAACAGTAAACCCGTTATCTCCAGATAAGCGGCGATTTAGATTGCCCCCTTGTCGGGTCCCTCTCTCGCAGATTGAGGGGAGCGTTCGACCGACAACGAACACTGTGTTAATGTGCGTCGGAAGGAAAATTGTGTAAAAAAGTGTTTTATATTTATAATTCTGTTTTATGAAGTGAAAAGTGATAAAGCAGTAAGTTTATACACATAACCGCTGAAATTCGCTTCCGCGTTGTACCTTTTATTTTTTAATTTTCATTATTATTCCTCTTATATTAACCTCTCTATGCCTAGTTTGTATTAAGAAGACAAACTATTTTTTTTTTCATTTTAATTTGAGATTTTCTATATAAGTGGAACTTTTTAAAATGTTGGCAACATGATTCTTTTATCGAAGCTCGATATATACTAGTTAACTATTCATTTGTTTTAAGATTTGCATTAATCGCCTGGGTCTTATAGGTTCTTCAAATACTCAAACGCTGTTCAAATTCGTTTACGTCTTTTAACAAATTCTACCGTTAATACTTGTGTCTTATAAAATTGTACTAAAATATTTGAAATCATTTTGACAAAAAGAGAAAGTGTTCGTGACGAGCAATTTCTACGTTTGTCGAATTATTTCAACTCAATTCGTGAATGAAATATGTCCCTTGGTGCACTTTAAAACTGTCTCTGTCTATCTTCCTTTTCATTTTTGCTTGTCAACAAAGATATGTATAAGAATATAGATTCAGAGACATCCGTTATTTATATTCGTAAGGAAATTTCTACAGTAGAAAATACAAACATTTCGGGAAAATGGCGAAAGTGGCATATAAGAAGTGAATCATTTCCGAAAAATAGACTGAAGATTGGACAACAACACATTCCCAAAGGCAAAACCCTCGAATCATGTACAGCAGGTCCGTAAATCATAAATCTAGCCCAAATCGTTTGATATAGAGATAAAAACAGCGCGAAGTACACGTGTTTCAATGTACGGCGTAGAGAATATCGGACGTGTTATTGTCAAACATTACATGCAAACATATAAAGACGAGTCCGGTTTTATAACCTTACCGATGCGGTGTCGGACAAAATTTTCCTGCGAAACACCAAAGGCTCGCCTCCTAACAACCGAATCCCGGGGACCGGTTCGAGTACATGCAGAGATGCTCGCGTGGTTAGCGACGATTTAATGCGTTATCAGGCTACGGTCATGCGATGGAATAAACATCTCTGACCGCGTCATCTGCTAACGGTTCTTTTAGGCGTAAGTGACAAATAGTGAAACTACAAGGGTTCGTAATCAGTCTGGGAATTCGACTTAAAATATTCGAGTCTAATAACCGTTTTAATATTTATTCAATTTGAAAAAAAGACGAAAAATCGTGTATTAGTTCTTGTACAGTATATGCTAAATTTTCGTACCCTAATCAGCCTGCCCAAACCGTCTAGGCTGATTCCGGGACGACATTTTACGCATGCGCACGAAGGGTTGGTTATCACGTGACGTGGTCATCTTTAATTACTTAGTTGAGGAGTTTGGACATGAGGCTTGTGTCGTCAAACAGAGGTTCAAACATCGTAATCCCTGCCTCTTGTACGCACTCGTCAATAAACACCAATTCGGACAGAACGGTTATTCGCGATAGTATAAGTTTTTTTCGTATGGGTTTTAAGTGCAAGTGATTAATTTAGTTGCTTTATCTCAAGAATTGAGTGATAATTATTTATCTTTTCGTTATCCAGGTTTTTTTTTTAATTTCTTGACACTTTTCGAAGAAAAATACATTAACAAGTGGTTTGAAAATACGTGTTGATAAGATAGCCATACATATACGTGGTATATTGGCGCTCATTAGTGATAACGACATATACGTTACACCAGAAGGTAAGAGACAACATTGGCAAAAGAGACACAGCTTTGTGTAACGCTATTTCGTACGTCTGATTGACTTGAATATCGGAATTGAACGACGGACAAATCGAAGAAAGTAGAAGTGAACTTATTTATTCAATGGCCATGCACAACAAGTGGACAAAGGACATCTAAAATAACAAAGAGACTTAATTTATTCTAATTGAACATACTAAGGACGATAGAAAGGAAGACATTAAACAATACAATATATGTTAGATTCTTCAATCGCTACCAAAAGACGATCCAAAAGAGATAATTTTATATTCGAGTAAGCAAAGGAAGCGTAAAATCACTGAAAGATTATATTCATTAAACCACTTTCATTCGCGAAAGAGGCTAGGTTCCTCTTCACCTATCACTAGACAGTCCCAGTTCGATCCTCAGGCAAACTGGAAGTCATGCAGCTTACGGCACCTCCGGGGCCCTTGACGTTGCCCCCGATGTCTGGCCTGTCCCTGCCGTCCGTCCCCTCACTACCCCCGTCCCCCAACTTTCACTCTATGGGCGGGGCGGACACCCACATGGTGTACTACACCCAGGCGCCCGGGGGGACTCCGGCTCTCACGTCACCCGTCCCCCAGCTACGACCCGTCACACCAACAATCAGCCACCAGGCGCTGAGCCCGCCAGTCATGAGCCCGCCGGTAAACAGCCCCGGGGTGAGCCCGACGTCCCTACCCCCGGGCATAGCGGTACCAGACATCATGCACCTGATTAACTACGGAGACAAGGACCTAGGGCTTCTACTGTCACAGAGGTAATGTGCTCATCTTGACTAGTAGTTTCTTTAGATTTACCAAGGAAGTTTTTGTACTTCAGGCATTAATTCGCATTAATAACTTTCACTTGCCTTAAAATAACGAAGCAAGTATGAGTTTTTGTTCTTCAAACATTCATTTGCATTTACTCGAAGTTGCCTCAGAATAACGAAGAAAGAATAAGACCCCCCACTACATAAGTGCTATCTTTCATCGCTTTTGATTTCACAATTTCCAGGTGAAGAAATCGGTTTTGAATGAATATCTGTTTTCAAAGTGTTCATTCTTTTGGGGATGCAACTGTTAAATATCTATAGGTAATCTGTCTATCCATGGAATCCTTTTCTTTTAGATAAAACGAGTGTAATGTTCTTTACAACAAAATATGCGACTGATGAATCCGAGTTTGATAAGAATTCACAGAGAATCTGGTTATGGATTACATATTCTTCATGTATCAAAGAACTTTCACGCCATTTAACTGAAAATTCGTTGAAAGTACGCTTAACCCAAGGCAAACAAAGGCCCCTGTAATAGAGATATATGATGACCTTTTTATGGTTGTACGTACATAGTGTTATCTACTCTGCGTGTTTGTTTCTCTAGATATACTGACGCGTCGAATATCGTTACAAAGTAAATAGAGAAGATATAGGAGTAAACGTTTAACCCATTACCAAATACTAACGACATTTGACCGGTTTGGTGCGCACGACTCTGCTCTGGAAAACATTGTGGGAAAATTAGAAATTGTTTTTCATCAGCAATTTCTCCTTTTCCCAATTTTTTTTGCCCTATAAGAAGATTTTTTTTCAATTCCATCACATTTTGAAGTGTCGTCTGCAAACTCTTTGAATATCTGACAGTCGAAAATTTGGCGTTGGGTAAAGGGTTAACCCGTTCCCCAAATATGAGAATTTTGGACTGGTCCATGCAAACAGCAAGAGCAGACGATATGATAAAAGAAAATAAATTATATTGACTAATTTGATAGAAGCCACTGTGTTTCAATCATGAATTAATCGTTACGAGGAATTCAGCCTTTTCTCATAGTTGTTCCCTAAGTCTTCTACATAAAATAAGTCAAACATTTGTATTGTGAGGTAAGCACTTCAAAGACGTGAATAAGATATATGTTATCAAAGGGTGTTTATGACTATGGGCACTATGGTGTGTTACCATACAACGTGTGGGAAACGCAAATGTCGACCGAAATTATTCTTGTTGAAAAATCATTGCGAATATTTCACGATCACATGATGGCCGCCAGTACAAGAAAAGTAAACTGACATCTGTAATATGCACTCTAGTATTGTTAGGCAAACATACGTGGCTTCACCCCTATACATAACTGTGTTCCGTAGTGTTTGATAAATTTCATCTACACTTGTAAAACGTAAGTTCACATTGACAGACAAAACCGATTGCTTAAATGAATAGATAATACATACTTACTCAAACACTGGTTTTAATGTACCTTCTCAATGGTCTTGAAAGTCAGGATGTTACCAATCGAAAACAAGAGTTAACGGGCCCCGTCATTTGGGATGGCATTACCCGTTTCCGATCCGAAAAATACACGGATAGCGAGTCAATCCTGAAACACGGGGGTTATTTTCCAACGTTTGAATTAAGTGGTTACGACATAATGTCGAACAACGTCAGGATTCATTTGCCTTTCCATCGAGTCAATTTATTTTGCGGGAATTAGTCAGTGAGCGTCATGGTTATGCTAGTACCTTTGTATAGTATCAATGTTGCAATACTAAAAGCATCAATACGTACAACGTAACACTGTTGGAAACGAAATAAAGCTATATTTCGAAATCAGTGCAAGTTGTGTAACAATGGTCCTTGTTAACCCGTATAGTGCTGGATCCGACTTAATGGTCAAACAAACAGGTTAGATCCGGACCAGTCGCCAAGTAAATTGGCGGCTGACCTGTGATATAACCTATTTGCTACTCTGAGTAGCTTTCCTCATCAAACTTAAGCAGATATTTAAGGTTTTGGAAAGCAGACGACATGGAGATCTATTTTAAAGAAAATTATCCACCATTCTAAGGGTTACAATCGTAAGAAAGACCACGCTACCCTAGGTGGGGGTTATCTTGAAATATTTGTGTTGGTTTGATAACAGGATGATATTCTTATCTAACTATACGTATCATCTACTGAACTGGCGTACGTGAAAACGGGCAATGTTGCACACAATTCCCATGCATAACGTGACGCCAAAGATCAGCATGTGTGATCCAAATAGGCTGATAATGGGCGGCACATTTTGTATCGGGTTACATTTCGAGTCGCTTTGCTTGTTTATATTCTTTTAAAACCGGTTAACTGTAAGTGGATAATCCAGTCTGTAAGATTTAACGTTTTCGTATTCATAATTGAGTTGACAGGATGACGTTTTGAACAAAATGTCGATGTTCTCAAATCCCGTTTTATCGTTACTCATCGTTATTTTTCTTTATTGAACATATTGAGGTATCAAAGTGACCTTAAGAAAGAGTCGAAACTAAATCTATTCTGTTCAAGTTTGCGACAGGGGTCATTGTTTTCATGTCGGTACCTTACCGCAATGTTTCTCGATTATATAAGTGAAAGAGAGATGTTGTGCCCTGACTGATTGTTTGGTTTATTTCGGGGTTTAGCACAGGTTTCAACAGTTTTCAGTCATATCGCAGTGATCAGTGTAACTATTATTGCTCCCGATGTATGTTCTAATGTACTGCATGCTATACTTTCCAAGCCAATAAATGGGCTTTCTCACATAAACATAAGCGATTAGTTGTAAGGGACGATGAAAATATTTCGCATTGACTTCAGTAAAAGTCTCACAAAATAACAACGATTTAGTAGTTGTAATATTATAAGTTGTCAAACTGTTTTATGAAAACAATATAAGCAAGCGGTGGATGGGGTAATAGGGTTATATAGGGTGTATTTTGTACGAAAACTCCGCTGTCTTTTTATTGGCTCCTCTATAAATTCTGACCACGGATTTTATGGTTTAAATGTCTATCATACAGGCTGGTGGCACTGTCTTAATCAGATAACCGAATTTCATGAACGAAAAAATGAAACGTATCTTGACATTAATTACTTCTACCTGTTTCGAGTATGACATAGGACTATAAACTGGTTTAATGTCCAGTCAATGCATTAATCATTTAGTGAAAGAGACATCGTTTGTTTTGATTTTGTTCTTAAAGATTTTCATTGATACTATAAAGCATTACGTTTATATTTGTATTTTTTTTTTGAAAATGTGTTTATGTTACAAACGTTCTCCAAACAATGTTATGTTTAATGATACAGCAATTGCGGTCCATATTTCGACAAGAAAAGTCCACTTTACGTGGAAAAATATGACAACATAAACTTTTTTCACAGCGTTTGGTTCAATTTAATGTTTGGTATCATATCGTTTTTTAATATGCATGATTTACTACCAAAGCTATATTTCGTTATTGATGACTATCTTTTGTGCGATTACAAATCGTAAAATGTTTGCCTCTGTACTAAAATTGCTTTTCCCTCAACCGTGAACAATTCACCAACGTGTAGCCAATCACGATGAGAAATCAGTACAAGCAATGAGTGTGGGTTTTTAACTTTTAACATCCATGCGAAAAAGTGTCGCTCCTTACAAGCTTTTGGACCATTCGAAACATTTCTTTATTGAGATAATAAGCACACCAGACCAGTATAAATACGTTGAAGTGCATTCGATGGAGGTTATCAATATAAGGGCTCAGTAGTTAATGTTGTAGACTCAGAACTCGGGTTTTCCGGGTTCAAGCCCCCACCGAGACCACTAGTTTCGTGGTAGTCGCTTTTGGCAAGTCACTTCAGATCCCAAGCTTAGTACAAGTACATCTAGGAAAGCCGTTACAAAACTGAAAAATGTTTGTACGGCACTGATTTCGAAGGCCCTTCACGAAGGAGTCGTAGTACTCACTGGTAAACACTAGGGATTTCATTAGCAAAATGCTCTAAGTAGATCCATTGGTCAATTGGCTTCCAAAATGGCTTCACTCAAGCCTGAGACAGACTGTGGTTGTGCATTCTGAAATCCAAGGGTCAAATTTATTTATGTATTCCTTCGTTCGAAATGTACTTCATGTCGAACCACCTCCAAAAACCGGATAGAAATCAACGAAATTGACAAAAAATAACGATTTATATATTCTCCGACACGAAGCGTAGTAAAGAATTATTCTTAATGGACGGTCAATTGTTGAGAAAATACAATAACAAACGATGAAAACCGATGTGTCCCTTTCTTGTCATCCTAAGTTGAGCATGACATAAAGGTTTTAAGACATAACCTATTCGTACACAAATTAACTTCTTGTATACGTTTATATTTGTTTTATATAGATGATAATCGCTTTTCGTCACTAATGCTTTTTGAACTTTTTTTTTGCGTAAAAGCCACATGTATTTTTAATTTCAATACACATTTGGGCGATGTTTATGTTCATAAATGTAGATTGATTTTGCGTTTTAAGATAGAAATTTGTGATAAAACTGTTGATGTCTTCTGAGAAATGAAAACGGCATTTCGACTAAACCTTTTTGTGTACTTTTGAAGGCCTTTTCGTCATTCTCTCTATGGATTGTATAAAACAATTAGTAAAAGAGTTTCCATTTGGCTGGATATTGTAGACTATTGCGTGGCTAAGTGGTAAAGGTGCTGAACTCATGACTCGGCGTCCCTGGTTCGAGCCCCACTAAGACCTCTGGTTTCGTTTATGTGATCTTTGGTTTGTCACTTCAGAGCCATAGCCTGGTACTGGTTCAACCAGGAAAGCCGTTACAAAACTGAAAATGTTGGTGCGAAGAGGGCCAATATGGAACATTCGTCAGAAACATACTATAACTATTACTATAACTAAAAAATTGAATTAATTACAGACGTGAGGGACATAAGTTTCCCACAGTTTATTTAATCTGAATACAACTTTTAAACTCCTAGGACTGTTTGGTCGAAGGTGAACGAACCCTGTGTAATGTAAACCATCGTTTGTAAATAATTGTAAAATTCATTTTGCTGGTTGGTGACTTGTTTAAGTTAATGTACCCCTTCTTATGAAATAGTTTAATCTATTTACTTAAATGTAACACACGACTAAATACACCTGTGTGTATGAAGAATACTTTATTTGAACAAAATAATGCTCATGATGAGCATAATCTCTTTTGTCACAAAAGTTCCAATCGCGATTCACTGGTTAATCTTTTATTGTATGACGCTTACGATAATTTTGCTGCTAATATCAACTGCATCCGTTTACCTCTAACAACAGCAAAATGTGACCCTAACAATGCTGGGTATTTTCTCAAAATAGGTTTTCGTGTAGTCTGTTTTCCAAAACCTTGCATATCTACTTAATCTTGATGAGGAAATATACTCTGATTAGCAAACAGGTTGGATCACAGGCCAACCGACAATTTGCCTGGATCCAACCTGTTTCCATAAGCATGAAGACGGTTCTAGCACTATAAGGGTTAAGGTATTATTACCAATCCGTGTTAAAGTTGTAATTTCATATCGTTAACTAATGCCTCATCAAAAGTTTTCTTCACACGATGATACAGCGTATCTGGTCCGTATACCGATGTGTCCTATTAAGTTTTCTTTCCCCTTACTCAACTTGTTTACCGATTATCTTACAGAGACAAACTTATATATATTCGCATCCGAGGACACCGAATTTGACCTATTAGATCTTAAACATTGCTACATTATAACTACACAGTTTGTATACCGGATATCTTAAACAGACGAACTTTTATATACTCGCATCATATCATACCGATTTTGACTTTTTAGAACTAAAACACTGTTACATTATCACTATTTAGTGTATCTGTTGTACTCAACTGTTAAAACATACGAACTTAGATGTATTCGCATCAGACGATATAGATTTTGACTTATGAGAACTAAAACATTGCTATATTATCACTATATAGTTTCTCTCTTGTACTCAACCTAGACAGACGAAATAAGACACAGTTGCATAAGACGATACCGATTATGACTTATTAGAACTAAAGCACTGCACCACTTTCACTATAAAGTTTCTCTTGTACTCAACTTATTTACCGAATATCTTAAACAGGCAAGCTTAGATGTATATTCGCATCAGTTGATATCGTTTTTGACTTATAAGAACTAATATTGTTTACTTGGTGTTCAACCTTATACAAACAAACACTATTATACAAACAATTCCAACTGGTAGCAACTAGAATGCTCTTTTGTAGAGAATCGTTTTTCAACCATTTTCTATGATTCAGATATCTTTCAAATCGAAGGATCACGTGTAATGCAAGTTATATACATGTACGAACAGGGGTAACCCCACATTTAAGAACGTAATATTATATGCAATATAGAGATATCTCCAAAAAGCTCGACTACCTGTGCGTGGAGGTCTTCTGTCGCTATGCATCAAAAGGTGTCCTAACTCAATACCAAACAATAACGATATCTGATCAGTTTGTTGCTGACGACTATGGAAAACATTGTTGGAAAAGGAGAAATTGCTCATGACGAGCAATTTCTCCTTTTCCCACAAGATTTTCTACCTTATCAGAATATAGTTTTCAATTTCACCACAGCTTGAAATGTCGTCTGTAACTCTTTCAATTTGAGGCAGACGGAAATTAAGCGTTTGGGTAAAGGGTTAAATACGAAAAGGGGTAGCCTTACAGCTAAAATGTAATATCATATGCAGAATAGCGATATCTCGTCAAAGTTGCAGCCTTAAGGTGGAGGTCTTCGGTCCCCATGCATCAAAAAGAGTCTTAACACATGGTTTCTTTATAACTTGACAGACGTAGTACTGATACTTTTATAATTTTAGATATGTTTGTTCACAGATGTGAAGAAATTTGGAAGATAAAAATGTATTGCTTAAAGGCACATAAAAGGAGATGAGTGCGGATAAATTACTGAAAAAATATATGGAGTTCTTTTATTATGTTTATAAGGGTAATAAGAATTAATTTACGAACGCATTGAGACCCTATTAAACAGACTGCTTTAACATTAGTTAGTTTGTGCTTGAGATATAGTTGTCTCCAATTCAATCATGTACATACAAATTCTGATTGGTCGGTTAAACAATTTGTGTATCAGTTGTCAAGGTCAGGGGTGAAAAAATCACACAATCTGAATTATTTAACTGGCTAATCTGGGTTATTTCTGGTTGACTTTCACGTTTTAGTTGTGCTGATGGGGTTTCCTGTGGTGATACCTATTTGAATCTGATCAAAATTTACCAAGTAATATAGTTTGATATGGTATTAGTCTCCTTTTATGTGCCTTTAAACACTGTAAAACAGCTTCTGGTATGTGATAGGCACTGACGATTAGTCATTGGAGGCAAAATGAGATCGTTCTTGATTCTTCAAAATGTGTATACAGTGAATTAACATGTATTTACTGTATAGCGTTAATGTTTCTAGATTGATATAACCATTTCCAAATTCAAACAGCCTCTTCGAAATATTCGGGGGGAAAAGGGAAGTTGAAATAACAGATGTTCGACACAGAATATAACCGGCGATCGTTCTTGTACAAGCCTGTAATGGTGCCCATATATATAGAGAGAACGGCCTTATCTATACCGGTGTAAATCATGATCGGGATTTATTGGATCTCGAGTACTTTGATTTCTACTCAAACCGCCATAAAAATGTCGTTACGTAACATGGTGAATATTAGTACTCGGTTTCCAGGAGTCGAATATCGTTTGGCGCATTTGAAGCAGCTAACTAGCCCCTATAAGTGGTTTAAGACTTTCGAGATATAGCAATCGAAAAGAGTTTGATATTTTGCTGAGCTTTTACTTTTTTTATGTGAACGCATTTACTTCCTTCAAAGTATTATTAATCGAAGGGGTTTCAATTCTAAAAACGTAGAAATATATGTAAAGTTACAAAAGAGGAGAGGGCCAATCGCTTATGTTGTTATAACTTTTGGCCCAAATCAATTGCAGTTATTTTTTGCCCTTTCACGTTTTCTTTGCTATCATCCTTTGGCATTCGATTTGCTTAAAACAATGGAATTACAAGGGGTGTCAAAGAGTACTGATTTCTGTTGATTTGTGAGAAAAGAACTTATGCACATATGAAACTGTAATGGAGGTCCCATATTACTCTTACACTGAACCCTGGATGTTGAGTATGTGCATTAGAATCCATAAAGTCTTACAATAGTCTTTGAGCCATCAACGTATGTGCATTTAGACCCGTAATGAAGTTCAACTTCTAGTCATACACTGAACCCTCGAGCGATAAAGTATGTGTATTAAAATATATATTGAACGTCTCACAATAATACTCCAACCCTTAAATGTATCTAATACATTTAGACCCCTTTTATCATGCGTCCAGTCGTACCTCACTCTCAAGCAGCAAGTATTTGCGAGCGCTCCTCATGTCTTGTCGAGTGCATGTTTGTCTACTACTGTCAGGATTTATGATTTTTCATAGCCATTTTCAGACATGCGTCTTCCTGTTTTAGACATTTTATTTTTCATAACGTAATATAAAAAATCTTAGAATAAATAACAATACAATGCATTCCACATTCTATAGAGGTATATCAAAACTTCGTCCTGTTCTAAATAGTTTGCTGATAACAGCAATACAAGATATCTTAAAGAAAATAAGGTATGTTTGACAAATAGATAAAAAGATCTATTCTGAGAAAAGGGGAATCCAGCTTTCATGCACGTATTCAATGTCGGCTGTTATGGATCGAATGTTAGTTAACACTAACCCTATCTTGATTCGTGATAAACCTTAAAAGAAAGGTTATATCAAGCTTTGTAAAGCCACCGACACTCAAATATTCAGCCAGGAGTCTACCTCTCATGAAAATCTAAATGAATCCACCAGGGTTTGCACAATCTGCTTTTGATTTGATTTTCCTTGAATGTCAAATATTGTTCCGTACTTGTCCGTGTTAGGGTTACGTAGTTAATTTAGGTGAAACATTATTTGTCCGTAAGTGCTTTTAGACGAGCTGTGCAATACGGACAATTGAGTCTGCAACCTGTATCCACGTAGGCAGGCGTCTTGTATTTTCGGGTACGATACTATAACGCAAAAGAAGCATTCCTCTCGCTTCAGAGAAGCCATACAAGCTTTATGGAAACTCATGATGGATTACAATTTGTTTCATACAGTGCAATGAGTTTTTTTGTGATGACAAGCATACATATCGAAGGTTCAATGCAAGACTATAGTAAGTGCTTCACAAACGTGAAGCACTTACTATAGTCTTGCGTTGAACCCCCGATATGTGGACGTACTATGTATCTAAGCTTTTTTCAGGCACGTTGACTGATGGCATGTGCTTACTGGGTACTCTTTGTATCAAAGCAACCGGTAAAGATTTACAATCCAGCACTTGTGTTTGGGACCCCCTTATACGTTACATATTTAGAATCATGTCAAGTATAACATGTCAAAATGTACAGGACAATGTCGATAGAACATTCGTGACATTTAAGAAAGAGGAAATATATAATATGATAGCTTGTTTGATTGATGTATTAATGTATTAATGTATTGATGTATTAATGTATTGAAGTATTGATGTATTGATTGATGTATTGGTGTATTATTTTATTGATTAATCAATGTATCGATGTATTCATTTATTGGTTTATCAATAAAATAACATAAATAACATGAATTTTTTATTGTAAATAAAAGCCTCCGGCCCAGTATACACACGACGGCTCGATGAATTGATGTATCGATGTATTGATTGATTGATTGAAAGATTGATTGGTTGGTTACTATAAACAGTGGTAATCAATCAGTTGATGGTTTTGCTCCTTATTTTGTTGATTAAGAAGTGAGAGTGAGAGGGGGCAAGACAATCATTAAGTGAACAAGTTAGGCCTCCGGAGGTTTATTAAGTGATGGTCGAAAAGACGTTAGAATACCTTATGTATTGATGAATCCGACATTGGTAGATAACCACCTTCAAGAAAGCGTTTCCCTAAAACAAACACATTATCACCTTCCGAACAATGGAGGAGATGACATCCCATGGTAAAAAGTCGCCGGACATACATACACTTTGCTACAGGAAAGATTCATAAAAATCCCTGAAAATCGTTTGCTCTAGATTACAAGTGCGCGATCTAAATGTATACATAAGGGGATCCTGTAAATAATCCCCGTGTCATCATAAAATCCTGGGTGATAAAAATGGTTTACCATTACAAACAATAACGACATTTTGCCAGTTTGTTGCAGTCGACTCTGGGAAATATTGTGGTAAAAGGAGAAATTGTTGTTAATGAGCAATTTCTCCTTTCCCCACAATGTTTCCCGTTCTATCAGAAGATTATATTTCGAATTCATCACAAGTCGAAGTGTCGCTTGCAAACTCTTTAAGTTTGGGAAAGTCGAAAGGTTGGCGTTTGGTAAAGGGATAAAAGGGTTGTTTCAGATTCATCTGAGCAGTCTTCACAAACCTTTTATTTCTTCCCCTGTGTATAGAGATCGGATATCATTTTTTTCGTAATATTTGAAAAAAAAAGAACCAAAAATGATCTTTCGGTTTGGCATATGCATCCTTCACAGCGAAATCCGCGACAACCCTTTTAACGCGATGTATCTATCGGGCATCCTTTCGAGGGTAGCCAGCTATACAAATTTACAGTGGGTATAAAATGCGTCTTGAAGTGGGAGATATTTGAGGAAACTCAACACTCCATCTACAAAACCTGTGTTTAGTTCGGGTAGAATTGCCAATCCGGACGACTTGATCACGATCTTCAACCCAGCTTTTGATACGATAAATACGTCTGTGTGTGTGGAGTCGACACCATGTATATATTAACACCTGACTATGGTTTAAATTTCGCTTTTTTTTCTAAAAAAACAACCCAAAAAACCTTTGAAACAAGGCGTCAAAACATTCGTAATGTTGATTGTATTAAAATGAGGTTGAATGTATTTGGGGGTTTATGTTGTTTTCAGCATAAGTATGAGTATATTTGTATCCTTTCATCACCATGTATATACTAACAGCTGATTACGGTCTAAATTTCGGTTTTGTTTTTATATTTGAAATGAAATGCCGTAATTTAACTTTGTTTCAAAATCAATTAAGGTAAAGATAAATGTATTGGGGGGAGGGGGGGTTCAAAATACCGCTGTTAGTTTTGACGATTTTCTTCCCGTCTTTTACAATTACATCTTCGTTAATGGCTTTCTATCAGTATCCACGAGACAATATCTGCCGTATACTTTCCTTAGAAATAGATGTCAAGGTTATTCTTTTATTTCGCAAATCAAACGTAAAGAAATATGCACAACCTATAACACGTGACGATGCAGTTCTAGTAAGAAATGTCATATTAAAAGAAAGGCCATATTCCCACTGTCAAACTGAAATGACATTTATCCCTTATTTAGATGATTGAGGTTTGGCTATTTAATTCAACAGTGAAGACATGCTACGAATGCTAATAACGCCTTTGATTCAATTATCACTTTGCACTTTATTACTTACTTGCATAATCAGCAGCCACTACACCTCTTCAACACACACGATCAGTTGCTGCCTCACTCCATGACATTTACCATTTCTGGAGTTAAGACTGGAGTTCTGGTCCGTGCGTAAAACTCTCACGTGTACGGGGTATTAGCACAGACCAGGGTTCCGTTTCACTAAACAACTAGGGGAAAGTATTTGCGTAAGTCCATACTGATAAACATAAATAGTATCTGAATTGAAAACACACTATTGCAATCTGATACGTCATTGAAAGCGTCTCGGAGAGGCGATTCTAATGATGTGTTACTTTGCAATATTGCTTATCCCAATATTGAAATAAGAGGAATATTGCTTTGAAGTAAAGAAAGTTCAATGCTTAGTAAAACGTGTACCCTGGACCCTAGGCTATTCCTTAGTTCAGCATATGCATATTCCTTCGTCCAATCACCCTCGCCCCACCCCCACCCCCCTTACAGCGATTAAGAGATTTCCGCCATTCTTTATAAACAACTCAATAGGGTTGTGTGTTTATATAACAAGGTCATCGAAATAGAAAAATATACGTCACAACAGATCCAATCTGATAATAATTAGAATAACATTCTCATTCAACTCGTGTGAAATCAAATTTACCCTTTCCTCTTTACTTCTTGATTTAACAAATTAGTAACTACAATTATTTGGCATTTAGGATCGTGTTTTTTTAGTTATAACACTCTTTACTAGTAATTTGGGGTGTTCTAGACTAGTTGCTGAAGGTCAGAAGCACTGTAGAAAGTACATATGAATAAACTAAAGTGTCTCGAAGTAACGATTTCAATAATGTGTTACTATGTAATATTGCTTAGTGTATTGGAATAAGAGGGACCGTTGTTTTGAACTTACTCAAACACATAGCACGAATGGTTTAATAAAATGCTACCCTGGTGCACATTTATAAACAACGCTGATTGTATTCTGACCTCTCATACTTTTTGTGAACATGAGTTTGATAGTGTAACACGTCAAATCAACGTCTCCTTCTTAGTTCAATTACGTGCAAATACATACATCTTGATATATGCATAAGCAATTAGCAATCACTTATAGGTTTATTTGTAAGGATTTGTTTATTATGACAGCTGTTCGTCAAATCAATTAATCAACATGAAAGATAGAAATGCGAATATGATTCTATTCAATAGATATCTGTTCAAATACCATAAAGATGCCCACACTGGATTGTATCAACCATTCTGCACAAATGTATCTGTCAATTTTAAGGGAATAATAAGGAAATCATGACAGTTAAGGGAACATATGCTAAAATGCTCATGGTCGAGCCCTAAATATGAACGAAAAAAAAAACGAAAATAAAAAAAAAACGAAAAGAAAAATGAAAAGAAAATGAGTTGGATCAAGCATGAAAATCGTATGTAGCATAAAATGAATACATTCATATCTTTTATAAATCGAATGGCGGTAAGTAAAATCATCATTGATTTTGAATTATGTAAAAAAAATATACCTAAGAAGTTTAAAGGGAATTAATTTATGCATACAAAAATAAATACTACGATGAAATCGTTTATTTGAATTGTTGATATCAAGTTTTATCTTTACCACACTATATACATATATTAGAATAGGAATAAATGGCACAAATGCTCAGTGTTAGCTGTAATTTATGTGATGTAATTTGATGCAGCGTCCTCATTTAACCATAGGAAGGTAGCGATGTGTGACTAGCCGGTCTAATTCACTCTTCACTCAGTACCGTAATATCCTGCTCCCAGTCAGGGCTTTCTTTTCAGATATATAGTATATAACAATATAACAAAACGACAGTCGATTGTTTGGAAGTATGAATAAAAACAATAATGTCCAATTTCCTTTTCGCTTTAGATCAACAGAATCTTCAGTCGTTGGTTCAAACACATTTCTCTTTTACATGCGGTTTTTAAACTTTTGCCTAACAGACTTTATTTGCAGAAAACATTATGGCACACACACCAGATTCGCTCAATGAAAGTATACAGGCGGATCTATACTTAAAACTTGTTGATTTTCGTGTATATTCCAATCGCTTTGATAGTAAAGGAGGTTAAACTTTTCGGAATTGTCCAGTAATGCTCAGCTCACGGAAATACCAGAGTAATTACGATTGAAGGTTAAAATACCGCTAAATACGTATTACTCAGAACAGCAAATCGTTATCATCCATTGCCCAGTAATACCTCAAGTTGTCATATATGCTACAGTACAGAAATCCTTCGAAAGATATGTGACAAAAGGATAAATTGCACCGAATGAGCACTTTATCCTTTTCCTCACAGAGTTTTCTTCCTTATATAAGAAAGAAAGGGTATTTTACTTTTGTTAGTTTGACGCACGCTGTTCGATTGAAGTTGGACAAGTCATAAGCCGGGACCAGTCATAAAGTTTTCATACCGGGGGCAGGGGTTTATACACTACTGTATGTCAAAGGCATTCAAGTCGTCATATTTCCGGTGTCTCGTGATTTATTATGACGAATGAGCATCCTATTCTCTTCCTCACAGTGTTTTCTACCTTATTTAAGAAAGAAACGGTATTTTACTTTTATTAGTTTTGCTCATTCTGTTCGTTTTTAACTTGGACCATTCATAAAGTGTTCCGAGGGAGAAAGGGGTTTACTATACAATACTATATGTCATAAAGCGTTCTAGTCGTCACATTTCCGGTGTCTCGTGATTTATCGTTTTGTGTACGAGACACTGCACGTGATGCCTTCCCATAATTCATCATATCAGTCAGCGGACCACTACTTCCTGAATTCTGTCGTTCTTCGGTCCCAAATTTCTTAAAAGTAGTCCTCCGGTGTTTAAAAAAAAGCTCTTATATACACTAAAGGATATTTCCTATCTATCTTTGGGCTCTTTTCCATGGTACATAGAGTGGTTGGACCCAGTTATTCGTTTCATGAAACCAAATCGGAGTTCCGGGACCTTTTCCTTTTTTTCTGATATTCATGTCTCTGTCGTTGCCAAAAGGTGACCAAAACACACTCTTCTGCTTTTACACGTACACATACTATGCACAAATGTTTATTCCACCCAGTTATTATATAATCTGTGTTCAATTACAGCAAATGGTGAACTTTGTTGGAATATCAGATATAAACCATTAACAGTCGTTTACGATAAACGTCATATTAATGGTGGGATCTGTTTGGGGGAGAACGGAGGAAAAGCTTACAACTTTTTCTTTTATTGCACCGTTTTCTCCATGTCTTCTCTGCATTTTACTGTCGGGTGAATATATATGGGGAGTCACGGGGTAAAGATGTGTAAACCTAAGTAAATACACTGACGGGTTGGATTGATAAAACTGTCAATAATTTTTTGGGCCAATAGTTCTACAAAATTGATATTACGCAGAATGAATGTGTCTTTTGTATGATATTTATACCAGAGAAAGGTAGCAATATTGGACTTCAAATAAGCCACATTCAATCGAGTTAAAGCCATGCATTTAAAAGATATTTGTGCTGGCCAAATTGTTTGAATGGTAGGTTTACCGATTCCCTTCTCTTGTTGGTTTTCGACGAAAGACAACTCTTTTCTCCTGCAGGAAGTATAACAAATAACTCATAATATTAAGTAGTAACTTAATTATCTACATTGTTTTAGTATGACTATATAATGCTAATTTAACAACGAAAACGCATTCAAACAAACGATCATAGATATAACATATTCAATAACTACATTCATTTACAGTCAAACTTGTGATAAGAGGTCAGCCCATGAGACAGAGTAAATTGGCTGTTTAAGACAGGTTGGCTGCTTAACACAAACTGATGTACGTTATAAAACTAACAATGGGACTTTCTGTAGTGGTTGTTTAAGACAGGTTGGCTGCTTAAAAGGGTGGTTGCTTAACACAAGTTAGACTGTATTAGTTAGAAAATATCGTGTTTGAAATAATTTGTGTCCGTGATAGTTAACAGAACAGAACAGCGTTATCAAATTATGTATTCAAGAGTTAATGTTCGGTGTTATCAAAATTATGTATTCAAGAGTTAAGGTACGGTTCCCGTATATGAGTGAATGAGCTCCTTTTTATGGAGCCGTTTAGTGCTAGTAAAAATGATTTAATACGTGATGCGTTAGACTGATATCCAAACCCCGTTTTGACACACAGACTGACAGGAAATTGACATAAACATCGTACAGTTATTACCTTTTAAACCTATCTCACAACGATTAAATCTATTAATTGAATACAAAGGCACTTTGAATAGGATATTACCGAGGAAAACGTATATCGTTGCATGAAGTGTCCGCTGTTAGTTACTATTCAATTATAAGTATTCAGTTATAAGAGGCTTAACCCTTTACCAAACGCCAAATTTTCGACTGTCCCAACTTGAAAGAGTTTGCAGATGGCATTTAAGAATTTGATGAAATTGGAAAATATTCTTCTGATAGGTCAGAAAACATCGTGGGAAAAGGAGAAATTGCTCGATCAGAGCAATTTCTCCTTTTCCCACAATGTTTTCCAGAGTCGTCTGAAACAAACTGGTCAACTGTCGCTAATGTTTGGTAATGGGTTAATACATATTCGTTATTGCGGGTTAGGAGGATGTTAAGGGTCAACCCACAGTACCATAAAGAGGGCTTGCTTTGTCCTTTTGATTACGATCTATAGAATTATAATCATATTTTTCAACGAAAAAAAGAATACTGGACTTATCAAATAAGGTGATAAGATGGTATCGCAGCTATAATGAAAACGTAGTTTTTTTAACGCCATCGTAAACAACGTCTATTATCACTGTACTCTTTACGTTCAAACAATACGCGAACTTAACCCTTAGAATGCTGGGTAATTATCTAAAAATATATTTTTGTGTCGTCTGCTTTCCAAAACCCTGATTACATGTATCTACTTAATTTTGATGAGGAAATATACTCGGATAAGCAAACAGGTTCGATTACAGACCGGCCGCCAATTTACTTGTCGGCTGGCCTAGATCTAACCTGTTTGCCTAAGTATGAAGTCTTTTCCAGCACTATGATTGTTGAATATGTGTTGCTTGGTTGATGATCTGTATATTAAACTTTACTTCTCAAACAGTTTTTTTCTACGTTACCTGTTGGTCAGTGCACATATTCAAAAATGCTTTATACAATAAATAGAGAGTCACTTTGATCATCATGATGCTCGAAATGTAAGTTATCGATACAGTTTAACAGGACCAATGAGGATACAGCATTAAACACAACTCAGACATTTATTTTCTTACTTAAGCAACACAATATTGTTCTCACGCTATTATGATTCAGAACATGGTTTCTATTAATCACCGCCATTCGTTTACTGGAACAAATACTGGTTGCTACAAACACATTATGACTTTTGTTTACAGAATTCTTCTGGCCTATCAGAAGATTATTTTCAATTTCATCACATCTTGAAATTTCGTCTGGAAACTCTTTCAATTGTGGACAGTAAAAATTTTTGACAAAAATACTTTGCGAAACAAGCCATGAATTATTTTGTAACAAATTCCAATACTTTTTAACCTACTACCAAATATATCAAAGTAAATGTCGTCTGCTGTGGGTTTTCCAATCAAAAAAAAATTCGAGGGAATGGGTTTATAGTGCATCCTAATGATGTTTGCAGGTCACTGATTCATCTTTTTAATTACCACAAATAGACGACATTAACACTTTATGACATACAGACGTCGCTTTAAACATGGTATCAAGTCATGCGGGGAAACATGCTGAAACGGGACAAGTTCTTTCTCGACTATACTACTTTAACAATCCGTTTAAACCATTACCAAACAATAACGACATTTGACCACTTTGCTTCAGACGACTATGGAACATTGTGGGAAAAGGGGAAATTGCTCTTAACGAGCAATTTTTCCTTTTCCCACAATGTTTTCTGTCCTGTCAGAAGATTACTTTCCAATTTAATCGCATTTTGAAATGTCGACTGCAAACTCTCTCAATTCGGGACAGTCAAAATGTTGGCGTTTGGTAATGGATTAAACGTATTTCCTTATCATGATTGCAATACGTCTCTACCATCACCACTAGAACTTACACCATTTATATGCTTGTTTCTTTTCTTTCTCTTCGTTTTCATGGTCATCTTAAGCATCTTCATATTCAACATCATCTTCACCTTCTTCTTTTTCGTCGCAATGCTCTTCTCTTACGTCTTATTCCTCCTCTTATTCTTTTGCTTCATTATCATCATCATCATCATCATCACCATCATCATCATCGTCATTAGGACGATTATATTCATTATTGTCTTGGTAATTTAGCTATTGTCGTTTCCATTCTTCATGCCGTTTATTAAGTATATTACAACTGTGACTTTTACCCAATTGTTAGAGGACCATAGTTGCACTTCACCATGCCTTCCTCTGTGTGTACCATGAGGGAAAGTGTGACGAATTAACATTAAAGACAATAGACAGTAGACACATTGTTGTACCGTGAACAAACGCGGAAGCACTGCAGACGATTGCATCAGAGGCATTCCGAAGGGGGCCTAGAACCGTCGCCATGTTTATAGAAATCTGAAGAGACGACTTGTAAGACGAAATAATTTTATCCCTTATCGATTTATTTTAGTCGAAAAATGTTGAGCAAATTCCCCTTTGTGACACATTGTTTCTCGACATTGTCGTCTTTAAGGGGGATAATTTTACGTCTTTGGTGAAGGCATTGTCAATTTTAGAACAATTCGCATTTGATTTTCAAAACGTTGAATTTCGCTGTGACAAACCGCACAGTGCTTATTCGTATATGTTTCTCTTACGAAAGACTTACGGAATGACAATTGTTCTTTCAGCTTAAAACGGCCCTTTTGAGCAGTAGGTCTTTGATTCTTACTCCTCAGAGTATGAGATAGAACACTTTTAAAGCAGTGTCAACTCTCGAATAAGAAGAGAAACAATCCAAAAACGCCAAATAGAGTATCATGGTATTTCTGGTGAACATTTGAACATTTGCGGCCTTCATGCGTGGATTTTAAAATAACGTAGATTTTCACGTAGCCTTGATTACTTGTACGTGCGTATATCCGCACCAGGCTTGCCTGGGGACCCGGCCCGTGCGTATACCTTGCACTGGGCTAGCCTTGTGTCCTGACCCATGGTTATACCCGCAATAGGCTAGCTTGGGGACCCGGCCCGTGCGTATACCCCGCACCAGGACCCAAGGCTAGCACTAGGCCAGTGCGGGGTATACGCACGGGCCAACACCACAGGCTACTTTACATGGTGGTAGAAGGCCCGTTTTATGACCGAGGAAAGCTGTCCATTCTAATTAACGAGGCGTCATGAACGACAAATTCATTTGATAGACATTTCCTTCATTAGAAACGGAGGACTTTCAGATCCACCTGGTGATGTAACAAAACAAGGATTAATGTCCTTAATTTTTATTCTGCATTTTTTTTTTCGTTTCGTTTTACCTGACAGTGTTTTTATCGCACACATTAAAAGTGTGCCAATCAAGGCGTGATACTTACAGTTTCTTGGCAGATGATATACAGCTTACAAAACCTAAATTCCTTTATACAATTCCTTAAAAACAACCCTCTTTTACGAAAAATCTTACACCGGTTGGGTCAAATTTGCGTGACACATGCATATACCGTAAAGCTTATGACAGCTGAACGAGATTCCTACAAATTATAACCCAACAAGGGAATCGCCAGCTAGTCCAAGCTGAATCTTTACAAACGCAAGAACTATTGCATTGTCTTCGTACGAAACACCACGAGGGTAAACTTTTATGAAAAACAAATACACTTTTTCTAAACATTGTAACAAACATCGAAAGTCTATGATTAACCACTTATTACCACCTAAACATTATCTGGCTTGGGAAGTACCACCAGATCTTGAGAGATCGCATATATATTAATTCTTTTTCTGAATGGTTTTTGAAATGACGCATGCAAAAGGTTTGATCTTAGACATGAACATACAATGGTAAATTTGCCTACGTTGGCGATATTTATAGTAAATAAATAAAATATGTGAACCGACTTCTATGGTGGGAATCTAACATTTTGAAATCGGCTTACATCATATGCATGTTGACAATGTTTACAAATAGGGTAAAAAGAACCTCCCCCTACAACGATGTGGTTTTGAATTAAACTATGTTCTTGTGTAAAAAAAGTAGAGCATTCTATTATTGGACGCCTTAATCATGTTTTTATTCGCCACAGAATTATTGTCCTTTTATCTAAAGATGTACCACTTCTTGAAAGAATGTTCGTCAACGCATTGGCATTAAAGGTGTCCCTATACAAGGTAAAGGTAAAGATTTTGTTTATCATAGTGTCGCCCTTATTGAAAGGGCCAGCCAGTTTGGCTTATGAAACACTTTTCCCTGATATTACCAGGTACCTGTTCTATTACTATGCCAGGCGCCAAGCGGATATAAGTCGATAACCATTGCATTTTACTAGCTCGCGGCTCACGAACCGGCCATATCTGAACATGTTCCACGAGAAACATTCTCCGGACAAACGCCTCCCGTGGGGCTCGCACCTTAGACCTCCCCGTCCCGAGGCGGATGCTTTAACCACTAGGCCACAGTGACGGACTTTTCTTTTTACTCATATCTTTTCATTTAGACTTTTATCTGGACCTCTGAGCAAAGGAGAACGTTATGATAAAACAATTACAAATGACCATGGTAGTCACCCCAATACGAGGCTGATCTGAGACGAGACTCTGTGTTGTGTAAGATTGAATGATCACCTTTCCTTGCGGCTACACACACACATGTTATGTTAAAGACGGTTGTACAAAGCCGCTAACTTCAATGACATTTCTGTAGCGGCCGTGTAAGACACAGTCTTTTTATTGGTCACATCTTTTCAAGGTTTAATAAAGATGTTTGCTCTATCCTTTACCTTTATATTTACGCGTTTTACTGACACTGCAGCAGGCAATTGAAGACATAATGTTAGAGAAATCGCTCTTAACGAGCTATTTGTCCTATTGAGTGTGTAGATTCCATTCAATATTACAGAGTAGGAATTAATTTCAAAATCTCAAATTTCCGTCTACTGTGACTTTAAATATAGATGTAAGAGGATGGCATAAAACTTTGAATGGATGTTTTAGCATCGTCAGCAGAATCTTATAACGGGGAAGGCTAGCATTCGGATTGAAATAAAATATCAGACAATTTAAGAAGGATATTTCTTCATTTATATAACGAATCGTTTAAACGTACTTCTGGCTTTTTTCATATATCATCAGGCAGCTATAATTGTAAATATTATAAAATCTTCATTTTCATTGAGTGATTGATTTTAGGAAGAATACCCATAATCCGCCATTTTGAAAGGTTTTCTCTCGTCAGAAATCTTTGGTCGTTCTCGGTGATACATCGGCCGGGACCGGAACTATTAGCCTTAAACCGAACGAATAAATATGAAAATTGCGGTTTATGGGTATTATACCTTCGTCTGACGTCTAGGTGACATATAAGTGACGTAAAAGAGAAATAAGAGGCAACATGAACGCATGAATAGGTGCTATCACCACCGCATTGCAAATGGAATTGTTTCAAACGCTATGTTTAACACTCATCATTAGTCCATCCAACAAAATCTGATTTCTTTTAAAACTTCCCATTTCAAGTGTACAATGGATAATTTTTTTCACAATAATTTGGACAACCAATGGCTCACAGAGATACCAGAGGTATCCGAATCATTCCGAATCATTCCGAATCATTCGAACACCTCTGCAAACTTTGTGTGCGATAAAGATTCCGAAATATTGCGAAATCATTGTACAAGATCTTCCCAAGCATATTTAGGAAGTAACTGTCAGATGTTCATTTCACGATCGAGGGTTAAGGATAAGAGAAGAATTTACAAGATGTCAGGGCCTTGTTCAGATTTGTTGACAATATAAACGGGTTACAGTACGTTATCAAAATAAAAAACTCCCACAATCCTTTGCAATTTTATAACAGTGTACACTATCATTAATAGGCGTTTTGTGAAGAAGCGGACGAAATTTAAATGGTTAGTTAGTTAATTGTATTAGAATATTTTCATTTGAAGCGTGACTAGGAATCGCACTCAAAGGGAAAAAACTCATTTTAACTTTATTCTACAGAGTTTGAGTACTGGGAAGTTTCTTCTTTTATCCAGACGTTTCCTCCCAAAAAGAGAAAAAAATAACTACAAAAAACATGAGAAAATTAAAGAAGAGTGCATGAAAGGTGCAAGTTTTCCTTCCGCCATAATGATTTCCACCGAATTTCAAAAGCAACCCGTAGTAACCGTTATTTAACCGTATGTTACATTTAATCACTTACTTTACAATGATGCGCATGCAAATATTCCTCACCTTTATTTCAAATTTTCTTTTTGTTAACCCATTGCCAAACAATAACGAAATTTGACCAGATTGTTGAACACGGTCTGGAAATCATGGTGGGAAAAGGAAAACTTGCTATTAACGAGGAGTTTGTCCTTTTCCAACCATGTGATGATTAATATTTCAATTTCATCACATTTTACAATGTCGTTTGCAAACTCTTTCAATTTGGGACAGTCGATAATTTGGTGTTTGGTAAAGGGTTAAATGGATTCTCCCTTGTATCATTAAAAAATACATTCTTGGTCTTATAAGTCCAAGGAATGCTGTATCATAACTGAAGAAAAAATGTTGATATAGATTTTAGAATCATATGACAAATAGGTTTATCATGTTTGATGAATTAAGCTCAAAGGTCATTGGAATAATGTTATAACAGAAGACTCTTCTGTTTCCGATGAACTTGTTTTAAGAGACCACTGAGACAAAAGACGAAATTGCTTGTCGCAATGGTTTCTGTCCAAAAATGTCAGATTCACGTACAATCCTACAATACATTTTTCGTGTTTGAAACCGGGAAATACGTTCTGTTATAACTTGAAATTGTAATAAAACAAACGTGTTACCGAAATCAAGCGATAGGTCAGATCTTTGTGAATACCTTCTCCCTGGACGACGAGTAAGTGGTTCCGTTTCAGGGGGAATCTTCGGTAAATACTAGCGGATAATTAATCCTTCAAACACATCATTATCTTTTTCATTGCGTTTACATTTCTGTCAGTTCTGTTAATTTCTATTTACACAATGTGTCATAATGAAAGACTTCATCCAGTCCTACATTGTACACTTGGTATTGTTCGTGTACGTATTTGGTAACGTTTTGTATCTATTCTTATATAAATATACATGTTATTACAAGATGCGTGATGGCAAAGGAAAAGAGTACCCTGTCCAAATCTGACGTTTTATTGTCTTAAACCCTTTACCAAACACCATATTTTCACTGTCCTAAATTGAAAGAGTTTGCAGACGACATCTTAAAATTTGATGAAATTGGAAGGTAATCTTCTGATACGGCAGAAAACATTGTGGGAAAAGGAGAAATTGCTCGTTTTGAGCAATTTCCCCTTTTCCCACAATGGTTTCCAAAATCATCTGCAAATAATTGGTTAAAAGTCGTTACTGTTTAATTAAGAATTCATGTGTCATATTAGGACAAATGATAATGCCAAAGCTCAATAATCGAAGTGGCTGTTTGGTTAACAATCATAATGACGAATCATACGGCACCTCGACCCTTTTTGAAAAGTGACTGTAATATATGAGAATTTACCATTGTGAAAATTATAATGAAAAAAAGAAAAACGAAAAAGTTACAGACAATAAAACAGTTTCTTCCATTGATGAATATACAAAATTCGTTTTCACGTACAAATGTATTTTCCAACACAAGCAATACCTTCTTTTAAAAATCGCCTTTTAATGGGTTGCTGTAAAGGCTTTCAAACAAGCACAAATAACTACAGATCTTATGAGTAATGTAAGATAATAATATCGTAAAATTTAACAGTGTGCTCCAGTAAGCATGCATCTAGACTATGCTAAATCGTGTTACGTTATTACATGGCATTGTATACAAGTAAAATATGGTATGTACAAGTGAATCATCCAATAAATTCACATTTTAGGGACGCAGGATAGATGGATGAATAAAACTTGATAGATAGATAGCCGATTACATCGGGCTTGCTAACTGGCCTGATACAAGCTGTAGTAGTAGAATGGAATATCTACGCCTGTATAGTCCGGACTACATGCAAGCTAACCAGTTTTGTTCTCGTATCTACTTGCTATTCTCCAGTACGCCTTAAATCTCGTATAGATATATCTTCAGGTTTCTTCGATGTATCTTGCTATATCTCTATCTGTCAGTATCTCTCTGTTTTACCTATAACACGCGAAATGCCTAATACGGTCAGACGATAGATAAAGAAGGCTTCCGTGTTTCGACATGTAATATTTCGACAGTTGGGGATTTACGAGTATTACAAGTTAAGATCAAGATAAACAGTGGACAGTGCTGTGTGTAACAAGGCACACAGGGTAAACTGATAACATGGGCTAGAGATTTTACCGAAGATCACTGAAAACTGATTTCTCCGTTTTGAGTAATTTATAGCAAACGGTGCTGTTAACATAAATCGTCAAACCGAAACATCATACCCATTGATTAAGAAGTATGGAAAACATTGTTACAAAAGAATAACATGCTCAAAGTTGAAAGGTAATTGCCTCTTGGCAAAATTCTTTCCGAATTTCCCCTCAATTGTTTCTACTCGTTTTCGAAAGGTCTTTGGTTTATACTTGGTGTATTTTGCCTTATTTCCATTTTTAAAATGACCAGTAAAATGATGCTATATGAGGAATTGGTAAATGGGATGCGAAAACGTCAAATAGTCACATTTTGGGAGTAGAGTTCATCATCTTGATACGATTCGTAAACCCACCAATCAACAAAACACATTATACCGACATGCTAGGTCTGTGACATGGTCGTTAAAAGGACGTTAGAACACCAGAGTATTAAAACGTCACTTAATTGGAGTTCACGACTTTCCGTGAATACGCGGTATACAACAGGGTGATGCATGTATGAGCCCAGGTTTATCGAGATAACCCTCTTGTCAATAGTTACGTATAATCTATGTGTAATGAGGGATCAAACTGGCATAATGCATGTGGTCGACGTAAATCCCAAACTTCGTTAAAGAATTTATTGAATAGGGGGCAAGTCTTTTTTTCTATTACGAAACTTTGGTGGATCAATGCTCGGTGCATGTTTCAGTATGTTTATTTATTTGAATCAAATTCATGGTCTAGTTTCTTTAAATCAACTATTCTTACATATTTCTTGAAAGTTCATAAAATCTCATTATTTCTAAAATCCAGTGTTCATTCGGCCACTCTTTCTTTAAACGACCACTCTTAAGGTAGAATACCCATAATCCACCATTTTGAAACTAATTGTTTCGTCGGATTACTTATGTCGTTCTCGGTGTACATCGATCGTGGCCAGAACTTTTCGGTGATAGTCTTAGATAAAAACTAGTCCAGTACGAGCAAACCATCCCGTAACACAAACCTTTCTTACTCTCAGCTCCAATAATTAGATATAATAAATGCCCTCCATTAACCAATTACCAAACAATAACGACATTTGACCAGTTTGATGCAGACGACTCTGGAGAAAAGTATGGGCAAAGTGGAAATTGATCTTTACGAGCAATTTCTCCTTTTCCCACAATGTTTTCAGCCCTGTCAGATGATAATTTTTCAATTTCATCACATTTTGAAATGTTGTCTGCAAACTCTTTCAATTAGGAATAGTCGACAATTTGGCGTACGGTAAACGGTTAATGAAAGGATCTAAAAATGACAGAGCGTCAGTCCAGTTTGTTTAAACCCAATTCCTGCCTTTGAATACATCAGCCTAATTCAAACAGTAATCCAATTACTCGGTTATTGACACCGACTTGTATCTTACTTCGCTATGACAAACAGATGAAATAGACAAGTTCGACATTGTATCATCACGTCCACCTTTCACGTGCTCTTGTTCTGTCGCTTTAAACGTTCCTCTGTCTTGGTATGGTGTTTAACGCCGTATCAACACGTTTTCAGTTATATGACGGTTTGCCTGGATCAACCAGTACTAGGCATATGCGGTCCTCGGCACGATCTTTCGATTTCACATTATCTCCATATGTCACAATATTTTCAAACCAGTATCTCTAGTAATTTGCTTCCATTTTGACAAGTCACAGTTTCCTATATCTATCTACTTGTAACAAATTAGTGTTACGTCCTTTTCGAAGGAAGCGAACGACTATCGCAACTCTAGAGATATGTTATGTATTTTATAATATATATATAGTATGATGGGCCGAAGGCCTTTATGTACATTAAAAGATGTGTAACTTGTAACCTATATGATGTTTTGTTCTCGTCCTTCCTATACTAATGTACCCTCTCCGTTGTGTTTCAGAATGGAATTGGTGTGGCACGGGGAGTTCGACCGCCTCTTCTCCCAGTATTTCCCGCATATCTGGTGCCTCGTTCCCACATTCTGCCCTCCCTCTGACGGCTGGCGAACATTCAAGGACAGCGCCAAGGTGCGATTCTCATGCCAGGTACGTCTATAACATTATCTTTATATTTCTCTTTACCTCGAAGTTGAAGGATCACATAAATGTATCTGACATAGAGAGAGTTCGACGAATAGATGTCTATAACATTTAGACTTATAGATATAGAGCGACTATTTCGGTATGTCTATAGAATCACATTAGTATATCTTTACCTCAAAGTTGAAGGATCACATAAATGTGTTTGAAATAGAGAGATTTCGACGAAGAGATGTCTATGACATTTAGACTTATAGATAAAGAGCAACTATTTCGGTATGTCTATAGAATTACATAAGAATATCTCTACCCCAAAGTTGAAGGATCATATAAAGTGTTTGACATAGAGAGAGTTCAACGAATAGATGTCTATAATATTTAGACTTATAAATAAAGAAAAAATATTTCCGAATGTCTTTTACATAAGAATATCTCTACCTCAAAGTTGAATGATCATATAAAGTGTTTGACATAGAGAGAGTTCGATAAATAGATTTCTAATACTTTAAGGAACGTAGAAAAATAACAAATATTTCGGTATGTCTATAGCATTATATTAGAATCTCTTTACCTCAAAGTTGAGGGATCATCATTAAAGTTTCTGAAATAGGGAGAGTTCCACGAATAAATTTCTGAATTATTAAGACTTTTAAATAAAGAGAAAATATTTTGGGATCCAAGTATCACAAGAAGTTTCGAAAACAAAGAACGACGAACATTTTATATACATTGACACCCTCGTTTCTTTAATGGGGCGCGAACCTCCACGATGGATTGTTTTAACCACATTCAAGCTGATAAACGATATCATAGACCAGATTACCGATTTACTAAAGGTCGAAAATAATTCCGTAAATCGAAACAGTTATACATTGATAGTATATCAAATGAACACACAATATTGTCATGTGACACGTCGTTGCAAGCGTCTCGGAGAGACGATTCCATCGATGTCTTAACATGCAATAATTCTTGGTCAGATATTTAAATATGTTGTTTTGAACATACTCAAATTATTAACGTAAACTGTTAAGTAAACGCTACTCAGATCTGTCAAACATGATTCTGTAAACTTATTGAATCTTTAGACTCGAACCGCCAAGACCTTTTACATTGTACCTTGATCTATCTAAGCTCAATATATCGTATATGCAAACTATTCAATCATTTAATTGGGGCATGCTTTGTTCTCGAAGTTAACTTTCAAAGTATCTGTAAAGGATCCATCTGCTCAACATTTAGTAGACGCTTATTATCTTTCATTTCTTTCCAGGATTGTGGACATGGTTGGACCTCCATGAAAGGCCGTGTTGTGTTCTGGTTCGAGCTGAACTTTACCAACAACTCAGGCTGTGTGATGTTTAAGCTGTACGGGCAGCAATGTCAGCGCTGTAAAACCGGAAAGTTCGAACACGCCATGTGGTACCCGGAAGAAGTTGTAAAGGTAGGTAACTCTAAGTAGATATATAGATTTATTTCAATATTGACCTACAAGACAATACTCGACAACACATACATCTAAAATAGACAGTACATTGAATAAAATAGTGAATGTTAATTGATTATGTTATAAACCATGCCAGAATGACATCAATATCAAGGACAAAACTAACTCGGTGATCCAAGCTGTAACTTTGTAGAATGAAATATCTACGTCTGGATCATTCGGACTAGGATAACACGAAAAGAGAAAACGGTCCATTCGAACTTCCGGTTATTTGAATATTTTAGTTGCTTTATTTCAGTAACAAAACGCTATGTGATGCCTCGCGGACAACCTTTGGGACCATTGTCTTGGTGCAATTGACCAAACGACAACCTCGTGTGTTTGTCAGAGTTTTTTCGCTATAAGATTTTTTGAAAGCATTATCCATATCGACATGTGCTTTTGTTTGTCGGAGTTCTAAACACGTTTATTGGTTAAATCGTTATGAATATTCATTTTGAGGCGTTCTGTCGATCAGTCAATTATATGGTTTCATAAGTTTTAATATTTCGTAAGTGGTGACGTCATTTATTCCATCAACCCCCTAGTGTTTAACAATCGATTCTCTGTTGGTCAACGAGGATACTTTACGTTAGGAATGGCAACATTGTCTTCATTGTCCAGCTTGTCCAAAACTCTGAAAGGACAAGAGAGTTTTTCCTGCAGCAGTAACAGCGTTGGAATCTTCGGACATGCAAATCAAAATCAGATTTCGACGCCCCTGTACATGAATCAAATCCAAACTATGATTTAATGAGGTATAGCAACACCTGATTTCAACAAAACAAAATCTACGTAATATTTCCCACTGTAAGAAAACTGATTTTATGACGTTCAAAATTCGTGGCTTACTGGTAAAGGTGGTATATACTCAGAGCTCAGGGGTCCCGGTGACCTCTGGTATCGAAGGGGTGGCCTTTGGCTTTGACTTCAAAGGCATAGCCTAGTACTGGTGCGTCCAGGAAAACCGTTACAAAACTGAAAAATGTTGGTAGGGCACTTAGAAAGATGACCCATATGGGACCTGTGTCAGAAACTTACAATTATTAATTATAACTATATTTTCTATAGTGACAAAGGCACTTACAATGTATTTCTACATAATGAGTCACATGATCGTTCTCTCCCGTTCGCAGGTTATCGGTAACGTCTACAACCGTGTCGGACAGTTGTACTACGGATTCGTTCGCCCACCACTACGTATTGACCGAAGGGTGGGGAAACCCAGAAATCAACACAATGCGGAACTTTGCCAGGCTTGTAAGGAAGGACTCTGCAAAGAGGAGTGGTCATTTGCTTGACCCTAGCGTTTATGCTTAGTGTACGAGAACCAAAAGATACCAAAATGGCGACTGTTGATCAAAATCATCGTTTTTATCTTTTTTATTTTATTTTATCGATTGTTTTTTGTTTGTTATTATGCTGTTGTTGAAGGTTGTGAATTTTATCAAGTTTTGACCGCCTACCTAGGTGGACTCTTCGAACCTTAACCCTTACAATGCTGGGTAATTTTCTAAACACAGATTTTGGAGTCGTCCAAAAACCTTAAATATCTGCTTATTTTGTTGATGAAAGATACTCAGAGTAGCAAAAAGGTTAGATCACAGGTCAGCCGCCAATTTACTTGGCGACTGGAATGTGATCTAACCTTTTTGCATAAGCATGAAGTCGGTTCCAGCACTATTAAGGTTGAAGATTTTAAAAGCATGGTTGCGAAGAGAATAGAAGCATGTTATGGCATTGCATCGCTGTAAAATCACGATGGCCCATGCAATCGTCATAATCAACACGAGGCGGTTTATTCATTTTGCAACCAAAACATGTTAATTAGGACTATGTTGATATGAAGCTCTAGTACGAGAGTATACGAGAGGATACGTACGGCAATTTCAAAAAATATGTAATAGGTTTAGTTTGCTTTATTTGATTTACATCGAGTATGAAGGAAGCTTAAAGCTTATTTAAAGCCACTCTCGATGTGGTTGGCAAAAAGATCGGTAGCTTTTGAAAGCTTCACATACAAAAGTATCTTAGTTTGCCATGGTGACAAGTTTCATTTGGATATAAATCTTCCAATTAAGTTCCACTTTCAAATTTCGTTTGCAAGCTCTTTGAGTTTGTGTTGATTAACAACTGCATTTGTTTTAGGGTTGAGGCATCGTTTTTATCATATCTCAGTCTGTATGTATTTTATCACATGTGCGTATTTTTTTTTCTTCTAAATTTCGGTTAAAAACCACATTCTGTAAATATTTCAATCTGTTTTTGTAGTTTAGCTTTTTATAACTTTTAATGCAATCAAAATTTCGCATTTGTACATAAAATTCACATTTGTTTACATTATTCTTATTGTTAAAAAATTGTTATCTAATTTTCGAGGTTTATTTTTCCAAAATTATCAAATGGTTCTTTTTCATAAAACAAGCTTCATTTATTAAGGTTATGAATTAACGAAATTCAAATTTGATTAAAGTAAAATTAGAATGCATCTAAACCTTTTTGTTAGAAAATGGAGTTTCAATACGGCAAGGATCATGGTTTGCGTGTCACTCTTTTTCAGCCTAAACTCACATTTCGAAATTCCTCTTTGCATAATAGTGAAAACGCATTAATAATTTCATCTGTTTTATTCAATCATAGATATTGGTACAAACTGAAATTACTGGTACAGAGTAGAAACCGTTTTGGATAAAAAGTGGAATTTTTCATTTCGGTCAATTCCTCTTTATATTACCATGGTTTCTCATGAAGTTTGACACACGTGTACCAAAGTGACTCTTAACCAATAACCAATCTCCAAAATTCCGACTGTCCCGAATTCAAAGAGATTGCAGACGACATTTCAAAATGTGATGAAATTGAAGAGTAATCTTCTGATAGGACAGAAAACGTTGTGTGAAAAGGAAAAATTGCTTGTTAAGATCAATTTCTCTTTTCCCCACAATGTTTTCCAGAAGCGTCTGCAACAAACTGGTCAACTGTCGCTATTGTTTGGTGACGACAAAAGACGAATTTGATTAAGTAACAGAATGTCCGACCACTTTAACATCATTTACTCTATACTCTTTCTGCTATAGATGTAAATACACGGCGACATTTGTATACATCTAGGAAGTGTGGTCAAAACATATATTCTTCTAACACAAACAAGTATTCTATTGATTTCTATCGTTGTTTTTATCAAAGATTTATTAGGCATTTTTGTTGTAAATATTTTCATAATTGTTTTTATATAAATCAAAAAACATATCATTGTGATGTTTGAACCCATGATGCAGGATGTGCCGTACAGGATGAACCTAAAGCAGACTACATCAAAATCTGATCCCTGTCTTTACTATCCGCAAACGGAAGTTAGCTTTATTGTTATTTTCTTTTGCTATACCCTTTTATATATGTCGAGTTGTCATAAAATGACGACTTATGATAAAACGCCATTAGTGCTTTATAATTGTATGATATAATTTATCAAAGGTCCGAATAAAAAGGGGACCATTGCCAGTTTATAAGACGATGACAAGGTCGCTCGTCAGAAACCCTGTGCTGTTTGTACTTAACCCATTACCAAACAATAACGACATTTTACCACTTTGCTGCAGACGATTCTTCAAAACATTGTTTGAAAGGAAGACATTGCTCGTGACGAGCAATTTCTCCTTTTCCAACAATGCTTTCTACTCTATCAGAAGATTATCTTCCAATTTCATCACATTTTTAAATGTCGTCTGCAAATTCTTCCACTTTGGGTAAGTCGAAAGTTTTGTGTTTGGTAAAGGGTTAATAGATTCACTTCAGCGAGACTATCCTTTCTGGCATGACTACAGTTGTTTTGTAGACAAAACAACGGGAATAATAAAACGGTCTTTTTTTAAGGTTTGGAATTTTACAATTGATCTGCCAATGATATCTTATATAAGCTTCAGTATTTGTCGCTCAATTCAAAGCATATTCATTATTGAAAGACCATTGCATTACATAAGTTTTGTATATTCAACCGTAATTCGTGGAATGCTGAGTAAAATAAAATTAATCATAAAGATCGCATGCATTCAGTCGGAAATGCCCAGCGAAAGTCACGGAAACTCACGAAGAATATACGAGTTTATCCGTTATCGTTTCAATGGTCATAATAGATACACAATCTAAACTCATCGGGTTTATCCAATGAAAACGTATTTCTCAGCTCACGGAAATACCCGAGTAGTTCCGATTGGTTAGAGACGACCACTTACGGTTTGTTTCGAGAGTTTCCGTAGCTGTCGAAGAATTCCGTGATATCACGAGTGACAAACGAGGTTCTATAAGGAATGATCGGCGAACATGGGCGAACGTGATGGCCTTATTTTACATGAAATGCAGCATTTATTTTTATTAAACCATATCATCATAGTAACATTCCAAACATGTCCGAAAACGGTTCTCCTTTAGATAAAAGTCGTGGAACTCAAGTTCCGCTTAAGTTTAGGAATGTTGGCTAGTAAGTTATTGGTTGTTTATAGATTTATTTGACGATAATTCTAGATTTTATTTGTGTTGTTTTGTACTTTGTATATAAATCATAATTTTAATCAAAATATTTTAGTGTTAAGACGCCATGTTCCTTTTGACGAGTCTCTACTAAAGTTGTGTTTGTATCTCCTTCGTTCAAATCAAAGAGATATAACATTTTGTCGAAGAATTCTGAAAAAATGTTAACATGGTAAATATTGTTACTTCAATTATAACGGTTTGGTTTAGAACACGGCTTAAAGCAAACATGGTTTCAATGCCCGATGTAAGTCTATGTCAGAGTTTATGTGGACGAAAATAACGACAACTCACAAGAATGCTTGACTTAGGCTGTGGTCCCAGCCCGTGCGTATCCATCGCATTAAACAGTGCAGGGTATACGTATCGCCCATTGGACCATTTGACTAAGCGACTTATGGAAAATACTTGCATAACATGAATATAATAACAGAATTATTGATAATCATTTTGTTAATATGAATTCAGAAAAGTGGCTTCGTGAATGCCTTTGAAATTATAAATACTTTCATGATTACATTTCAATTTATTCTTTAACCAAGGCAAATGTAAGTTTTCCATCAGGGGTTGAATACCTTATACGTGCAAACCTGTTGGTTCTAGAGTTAATGATTAATTTCGTTCATAGGTGACCATGTGAAAGCATTGCTATATCGCTGTGTTATAGAACAATGTCGTGTTGACTAATACAATTTTGATGCTTATTAAAAATTACAACGAAAAAAACATTGTGTTTTATTTTCTTCATTGATCCACATTATCTAAAATACGAATTCTGACTTTGAGTTTAATCCATTACCAATCAATAACGACAGTTGACCAGTTTGTTGCAGACGACCATGGAAAACATGGTGGGAAAAAGAGAAATTGCTCTTAACAATTTCTTCTTTTCATAAGTGTTTTCTGCCTTATCAGAAGATTATTTTTCAATTTTATCACATTTTGAAATATCGTCTGCACACTCTTTCAATTTGAGACTGTCGAAAATTAAGCGTTTGTTAAAGGGTTGAGGTTGTTCACCAAGCTGACTATGTGCATGTTCATGTATGTGATTACACAGGCTGTGCTGCATGCATACATTAGTTTTCAGTTAAATGTCCCCCTTTTCGTGTAGAATGCCTTCTGGTGGTTAGCATGACTTTATTATATTCCAATCAGTCATCAGTGAAATATTGGAATTTTCTAGACTGTTAACCCTTATCTTGCTGGAATTCACTTCAAGCTTATGCAAACAGGTTCAATCCAGGCCAGCCGCCAAGTAATTTGAGGGCTGGTCTGTGATCTTATCATAACACAAGTTTAAGGTCTTGGAAAGCAGACGACACCAATATCTGTTGTTAGAAAATCATCCAGTAGTATGAGGGTTATGCTGTGGGTTTGAAGAAATGCTGTCTGATTCACAAGTTCGGGAGTACAAAACGGATGGAACATATATGTGACCCAATCCATTCAATGATTTACATGCATCCACTGTGTTCGACATGTGCGCTTTGCACTTACATTGCATGTGTACGTATGCACATTGCCATTTTATTCATAGCCAAAGGAGCCAGGGTAGAAGGGGAATACCCCCCCCCCCCATTTCATAAACCATATTAGGTAGTAAAATGAAAACTGAAACCAATTTTCAGTTGATGCTTTAATAAACATGTATACGCAAAACTACGAGTATATATGCTCATTTTAAAGCTTTACGAAGCCATGGTTCTCTGGGTTTCATCATGTTATTTATAGTCGACGTTCCAGCTGTCGCTACTGATGACGTAGGCTCCTGACCAGGCCTGAATGGCGATGCATGTCACGCTCCCGACTCATCAAGTCATTCAGGCTAGGTTTACCCTTTGATGTGACAAAAACGCGAAATGGATGATGCAATTCGACAGGAGTATTTCGGTTATACAATGTCAATCAGGGTGTTGGTCCAGGCCTTTTGAGCGCTATGTTGCCCCAGCGCCTGAGTTCCAAAACTAGCACTCCCTCAGCGCCATAATTGATTCCAATGTGCCCAACTCATTACCAAACAATAGCGACATTTGACCAGTTTGTTGAAGACAAATCTTCAACGAGCAATCTCTCCTTTTCTCTCAATGTTTTCTGCCCCATCAGAAGCTTATTTTCAAGTCCATCACATTTTGAAATTTCGTCTGCAAACTCTTTCAATTTAGGACAGTCGAAAATTTGGCGTTTTGGTAAAGGGTAAAAAAAACTGTGGAAGATCTTGTTGAGCATGGGGTTATATTTACTTACTTAGGGTTTACTTAGGGTTGGTTCCCAGCATTGGTCCTCTAGGGTCCTCTTCGCCAGGCTCGTTATTTTCGTTAATTGTATTTATCCTACATGTATTACGTTCTCCGGTTCCATTAATTATTATGTCTGTCCTATGATTGTCATACAGGATTCCTGTTTATGCCAGTGTTTATCTAGTCTATTCTTAAATGAATTAATTGATGGCGCTGAAACAACCTCCTCGGGAAGGATGTTCCAGACTCTCGAAATTCTTATTGTAAAGGAGTTCTTTCTTATATTAGATGCACAATGTTGTGGAAAATTTGAAGACAATTTCTTCTTTGACTGTGTCTGAGTAAGCAATTATCCCAAAGTTTTAATAAGTTTGTATCCCCAGTATCCTCGTTTGTGACAATTTTGAACACTTTTGTGTCATCCGCAAAAAGAAACGCATCCGAGTTGACTGACGTCGAGAGATCATTGATGTACAGTATAAATAGTGTATTCCGTTTCAATTTTTTTTTAAATATTTGTTCACGGTTTCCCCAATCTGTGACCTCAGACTACCAGTTGAAGATTGCAAAAAGGTTCAATGAGTAAAATTTACGCATAGAAGCTTTGGACAGATTGCTTATAACTCGGACTAGATTTTTAATCATTTGATATTATTTTTTTATAATGCATATGGAAATAAACCTGGGAGCAAAAATACATAAACATATGAAAACATTATTTCAATGAAAATACGTCTCACATGCGACACCAAACTCCGTCCAGGAGTACGTTCCTTTGCTTCACTACAGTACAATACCACATCTCCTAACCGAAGAAAAAAGGGAGATTAATGCGTAGGAGAATGGGGCGATACATTTATTTGAAATGTTCAGACCATCACATTATTTTTGGACAAAGAGAGCGGTTTTAGCCACGTACAAACGAGAAATGTACAGGTTATCTCCCTTTAATCAACCCAAGATTCGAACAAAGGTGATTTAAACAAACTGTTTTGTGTTTTATATTCAACGTAAGTATCAAAGTTTCTTATTTTCCTAAGCTATTGAATGAATTGTATAAGTGCAGTATACATGCATAAACAGAATTCTCGTAAAATGACAATCACTCAAAGAAAATCACAAACTTTGCCAAACAATCCACTAAGGTACTACAATTCGGATAACATATTTTTCGGATAGCCTTCCGCATTTCTACAGTGTTTCAGCTGTTCTATCATTTGGTTTTACCGACAGCGTACATGTGAATACTCTGAATTACAATTAATTTCTTTTATTATTAGATTAGTAGGTTAGCATGCCTGTTTTGAGAAAGAGCCTCAATTATCCAAAAAGTTCCTGGTTTTCTAAACCAATTAGTCAAATTAATTCGACGTAAAGATTGCCTTTCACTTTCTGATGAAACAGTCTAAGGTCGAAATTTTGAAAGATAAAGAAAGTGGTTGATTTACCAAATTCGGAAATTCTGATTTTTTCGGATTTTAAGCACAAAACGGTCATTCAAAATCAATTAATAAGCCCTATTGTTATTGGTTACGCACTGTTGCATCTCAGGATATCGGATGAAAATGCCCGGATATTCGGAAGCGAGAATAAAAGAAAAATAAACTTACATATCACCAAATAATGGCACCAATTGCTGTTAAACAAAAAATAAAAACAGCTGCTGAATAAGGTTTTTCACACTCCAGTGTGCATGCTTCAAGATCACACTCCATTGTGCATGCTCAAAGAAAGTTTATTTGGAGTAGAAAATAATCTCCCCTTGTCAATTAAGCTTTCTTACATAGTAAATGTGAGGAATACCAACATTTTGAATACATGGATCTCTCAACCAATGACCTCCCAGACGGGATCAAGGCATCCTCATCCAAACCATTTGTGACCATGACAGACAACTCCTGCAGGAAGATCTCAATGCACTAGAGGAATGGGAACCAACATGGCAGATGAGCTTCTATCCATCAAAGTGCATTGTTATGAAAATATCTCCAAGACGATGAAAGGTAAATGAGACCAATTACAACCTGCATAGACACACTTTTGAAGTGGTTGATGCCAGCAAATACCTTGGCGTTATAATTTCTGAGGACCTCAGTTGGAAGAAACATGTAGACAATGTAACATGCAAGGCAAGCAGAACCACATGGTTTCCTCTCCAGAAACCTTAGAAAATGCACACCACTTGCACACCACTTGTCATGGAAGCTTCTTCAAAGGCCATGTTTCGTCCAACCCATGCAACACCAGTCTGAGATCAACAATAAAAAGAAACACACCAAAGCCATTGAAAATGTCCAGCGCAGAGAAGCCCACTTTGTGTTCAAGGACATCTCAAGGAAAACTCCAGACCCTGTCTCCAATATGATTAAGGACCTACCCTGGGAGTCCTGGAACTAAATGGAAAACTAAGGCAGGCTATAAATGATGTACAAATACCACAATAATCTGGTAGACATCCAAGCTGACAAGTTCATACAAACTGTACTTTAAAACATTTATATCATGGTAATCTGTGCACCACCACCACCATGTTGAATTTGAGCTAATTAGATTACTTTGAGAACCCAGCTCAGTATCAAGAAGAAGAAGAACTAACAAGAGGAACTAGATACAGAAGGTTAATTATATTTTAGAAAACACCACGGTTACTCAGACATCGAAATCAGCCTCCAGGAAATGGTCTAGGGTAATCATATTTTAGAAAACCCTACAGTTACTCAAGACATCTAAATCAGCCTCCAGGAAATGGTCTTTCATCTGGTAGACAATAATGCATCAAGAAATTTAAACCATAAGGAGACAAGTGATCATAAGTTCTGAGGATGCTCAAATAGCAACAATAGATGGAACCTATCGAATAGAACATTCTACTTATTAATGTACTACAGTGCCCACTCTTGAACATTATAGTACATGTTCCCTGGATACTGTACTAGTACTCTAGCTTTTTATGTGTTTTGCCAAAGGACATTTAAAGCTGAAATAGATGTTTGCCTTCGAAGAACGAACCTGGGTCGGCCGCTAACGGCTAACCATTACACCACCACAGCACCCATCATCATACCTTTGAACCAATATGCCTACTTATTTTAATCAAACAACAAATTTCCGACTGTCCTAAATTGAAATAGTTTTGCAGATGACATTCCAATATGTGATGAAAATGAAAAATAGTCTTCCGATAAGGCAGGAAACATTGTGGGAATAATATCTTCAATATTCTCAAAGTTATCTGCAACAAACTTGTCAAATGTCGTTATTGTTTGGTAAAGGGTTACACAAATGAGTTGATGTATAAATTACTTGAGATAAAATGTGTCTTTAAGTGAGCCATTACATTATACCTGCCTGTTTTATTGGTTTGCATTACTACAGAGTTTACCTAGTACAAATACTTCTCTTTTCAGTGAAAACCCATCTGGATTGGAAGAGAATGGTAGAAACCCAAGAACTAGATGTCTTGAAAGACATCCCAGGTTACAAAGCTATATTGAAAGCCCTCATTAAAAGCCAAATACAGCACCTGGTGAGTTTATTTATAGTGGAATCCTTCCTCCACTTTTGACATTCAGTATATTTTTATGTTGTTGAAATATTCAGCGTTATCATTTATTGTTTGGAATGGGTTAAAAGGATAGATTGGTCAAAATGAGCCATTCATTCTTTTAACAAAGTGACTTCTTAAATCCTATGCAACACACACAGTTAAGTGTAATCAAGTAAGGTGTTGAACCTAATTAGTTTTAAAATAATGCATTTTTTAGATTCTGAAATATCCTCATGCCATCAGTAGGTATTTATACATTTTTTTTTCTTGGCAGGTTGAGCAGCTGTCGTCCCATACTGATGAAGAATGTGTATTACTGTCTGCCAGCTTGAGTGACGGATCTTTGAGCCATCTGGGCTCAGACTTTGGAAAACAGTTCCTGGAGAGCCATGATGATGTGAAAAAGCAGTTTCTAGGGTTTTGTTTTGAAAGTATGATTTCTTTATGATAAACCTCCCCATCCCCAAAATATAAAAAAGCTTTGTAGTTTTAAACAGAGGTTCCACTAAGAGCTAGGGGCCAGGGATCTTCCCTAGCTAGTTTGACCAAAAACCCGACTTCTTTTCACAGTTTTATGATAAATCTATAGATGAGGTCCCCCATACCCCTGCCTACTTTTGTAAATCACCCTCCTACAAATAAATATGAACCCCCCCCCTCCCCCCCCCCCTTTTAAACTCTAGGATATTCACTTTAAATTTGTTCAGGTCTGTTTGAGAAATAGGAATCTTGTGTCAAATAAGCTCATGTGAAACTGAGCATGTTTTGCTTTTCAAACAGTGCTTTCTTTCCTGTTAGAGCAATATTCCTTTGATTAAACCAATTCCTTTCTCGCCTGCAAAGCTTCTTCTTTTTCCTATGTTACAGATAGAAGTGCTTTCAAACAACAAGTTTGGTTGAAGTTTGATTTTAATACATCTACATCTAGTACAAGTTTTAAGTGTAAAAAAGATCTTGCTCAGTCATATCTGGAGTAATTTGAAGCATTCTTGTAAAATACAAAGACTTTTGAGACTTTTTTTAATAAAGTATAAAGTGATGTAAAGGCTCAGCATGATCATCACCAGCTGCGCTGGGATTTCTGTGTTGGAGTGTCTTTGGGCAAGATACTGCACAGCGCTGCCAGTAGTGTAAAATAACTGACATACTGTTGACACAGTGTTAAATTATTTATAGATGAATTAAGAATTTGGTTGTATTGGTGATACATTTTAACCAATAAACTCATTTTGGTTTTTGTAGCCTGTCAGTTTATGTACATTTTAATTAAAGACATGAAAATGGATGGTTCAATGCAATACTATAGTTACAGTCTTACAACAGTTGCTATGATTTGTCTTGCATTCAACTCTAGAAATAAGAATATGATTTCTTTTTTTTTTTTAATATTTGGTAAAATCCTTTTGACAAAAAGGAAAACAATGCTTATATCAGGCAGTGCTTTCGTAACCTATGTCAGCTTTTTAGTTTTAGCTATTCAGAAACTTAAAGACTTCTTGTTTATGTATTACAGAGCAGCTAAGCACACCTGCCTCCACCTCTGAGAGTCCAACCAGCTACGATGATCCGGGATCAATGACAGAAATAAAACCAAAGCGACAAAGATTTGGTAAAGCCTCAGCTGCCGCCCGGCAAGCAGCTTTACCATATATGGACAACAGAATAAACAAGCAGTCCCACGCAAATATCAAGCAAATGCACGATTCTGGAGCCAATATAACTGCATCACGAAGTCCGGCAACTAAGACACCTACTCATACGTCTGCATTTGGATCCACCATTAGTTATAGTGAAACCAATCAGAATGTTGCAGAAGATGAGAACATTTCGTCGGATAGTTATAGAATGGAAGCTGGGATGGAGTTCGACGTAAATGCTGGAGAAATAGCAAAGACGTCTGGTTCCCAATTAGATCAGTTTGTAAACAATGGAATGCAGGCTAGTACCCCTGTCAAAGGTAGTCATGAAAACCAGGAACCGTCCAACGATGGCCGTGTTGTTGTAAAAGTGGAACCAGGCGGTAATGAAGGGTCCGATTTAGAGATTACTGGAGTCGATGTCGGCCAAAAAGAAGATGCTAATTATGGATACTGGAACCAATCATCTGCTGGCGATACATCCTTTGACAGTAAGTACTAACAGTGTAAGATTATCTATAGCAACTTTCCTTTTGGGGGATAACATCATTTTGATTGGAGTTGTTCAGCATCATTTTCACTCATATCGATTTAGCAGCTCATTTATTTATGCCTTCATGGTTATCTACCAGTAATAGGCTTGGTTATATTATCTCCATTAAACGATTCTCCACAATGAAAGACATGGGATAACAATATGGAATTGAATTGTGGGACAACCAGTTTCGGGTCCTGCGTGGCCAAGTGGTCAAGGTTGTGGACCTACTTCCTGGGGGTTCCGGCTTTGAGCCCTTTTGACACCTCTGGCTTCATGGGAGTGCCCTTTGGCAAGACACTTCAGAGCCATAGCCTAGTACTGGTGAAACCAGGGAATCAGTTACATAATTGAATAATTGTTGACTTGGTGTTACCAAACCATACAAACAAACAAAAAGAACCAGTTACAAATCACCAAAGCATGGATGGCATAAGCAATTGTACATTTTCTCCAGTTTGTCGAAAAGCCTCAAAGGACAAATGAATTTTAACTGAGATTTACTAACGATTATACAGAGTTGTGACAAACAACTTTTCCTTTTCCCACAATGTTTCCTGCTTGATTACAAGATAACTTTTCAATTTTATCACATTTTGAATTGACGTCTGCAAACTCTTAGTTTGGGACAGTCTAAATTTTGAAGTTTGGTAAAGGGTTAACAAGATTTGACATTTACATCAAAATTGTTGTACCAACAATTTTCAAATTTGTACAGCAAATTAATCCAATACCATTAGACCATGATAAACCATCCCATGGAGTACAACCGCCCCTTATTGTGTGAAGTTAAAAAAATACTTCATATCTTACTTAAACCCATAATATCTCACTTAACCTCATCTGCAGCAGAAAACATAAGTAATCACTGGAACAAGACGGATTAATTTCTCCTTATGAGCGAATGAGCAGTTCTCTTGAAAAGAAAACTTTCAAGTACATACAATGGAATACTCTGTGCAAGAAAACATAGCAATGCCTGGCTTGGAAAGAAAAGTATGTGTTATGCCAAAGGAATACTTGGTACAGGAAAAAAAACCTGGCAGCTGAAGGGGTGGTGAAGATTTGATTTTTATCAACGGATTAATTTGCTGTACAAATTTGAAAATTGTTGGTACATAGCGTGATATCATTTCAGTTTTCATTGACATGATGAGTAATGCTTATTTTTGAGTTTAAACCAGTTTCTGTTAGTTTTAGCGAGAGAACACACTAGGTTGACCTCTATTCATATTCACCAGGAATCTATTTGTAGCATTAAAACTTTACCAAACAGTAATGACATTTGACTAAATTGTTGCTGACGATTTCCTGATTCTTTACCTCTGACCTTGACAGTTGATACACATATGTTTGAACCGACCAATCAGAATTTGTTAATTTGAACATGTAAACAAACAGGTTGTTGATAAACATGATTGAATTGGAGACAACTATATTTCAAGCACACTATAACTTATTTTAAATGAGTCTATTTAATAGGGTCTCAATGCATTCCTAAACTAATTCTCATGACTTTTATGAACATAATAAAAGAACTCAATATATTTTTTCAGTAATTTATTTGTACTTTTCTCCTTTGATGTGCCTTTAAACGGATATGACATTCTTCACACCTAAGATTGTCTCCAGAATTACATTCATAATTTACCCTATTATTAGTTATCCCACTGTCAAACTATGCAGAGGCGAGTATAAATTGGGGGTTTAATTGTTAACAAACTGGCTTGCTTGATTGAGAAGTAGATGTCACATCCTTGTTTTGCCAAAACCATTTATATTAAGCACAGTCTGTCTTATATGTAGAGATCCTTGTTAGATTACGAGAAAAATAGTTTTGATGTGTTAAGTATGATGATATTTACATTTTGCTTACTTTTGCAGATGATTTTTAAACATTTAACAACTTTATTGGACATCATTGGATTCATCAAAAGGGAGTCTCTAAGAGTTAAAAAACAAACAGACCTCATAACATGTTAACCTTTCCTTTCAATCGAACATTTCTAGAATAATTATTGAGACTAAGAACACAGAAACAAAAGAAACTTAATACTAAGTTTTACCTCAAATAAAAGGTTAATTTTGATATTGTCACATAAAGCATAATGTATGGTTGGATATTCATTTGGTATGTTATGATTCTATGTAATATGATACGATACCATACCATTTGGGATCTGATATGTTACGAAAGTTATACGCTGTTTTTGAGAAACATACAATAGCACCACTGTAGCTATCCCTGCCTGTTTAGCAAATAAGGACGATATTCCATAATGCATGGTTTGAAGAGTGCAGAGGTCATGACAAGAGACATATAAGAGTTTTGTTCGAACTCTCTAGATTTCAAATCTTATAGTATCCTTTTTGTGTGTGTGTGGGGGGGGGGGGGGGGGGGGGGGGGCAGGGGGGTCGTTAGAATTGTCACCATACGATCATTCTTATGAGTACCAACAACATAGGGTTAAGGGAACAAATAAAGTTGAAGATGTATGTATATGAAATATAGCTCTTATAGCTCTTATAATGACCTGAAACTTGAAATTCGTGAGTGTTCTATGGATTGTACAATGAGACATTTCAACCATTTCTGGATCTGTATCCATTCTCAGTGTATTTTCTTACCATTACTTGCACACCAATTTTTCCAGTCTGATTGAAAATAAAATAGTATGCAGCTCAGGTCAGGAACAAACAATTAATATGTATAGTTTTGCTGACCACCAAAGTATAAATTTAATGAAATACTGTTGAAAGCAGTGTGCAAACCCAATTGAATGAACCAGGACCTCAAGGATTCAGTGAGTTGTTATAAATTCTTTGAAAGTTTTTGTTTTGTAAGCCAAACCTTATTTCATTCATTTGATGACAAAAGTTGCATAACCCTTTACCAAACGCCGAATTTTTGACTGTCACAAATTGAAAGAGTTGGCATACAACATTTAAAAATGTGATGAAATTAAAAATTGATCTTCAGACTGGGCAGTAAACATTGTGGGAAAAGGAGAAATTGCTCTTTAAGAGCAAATTCTCCTTTTCCCACAATGTTTTCCAGTCATCTGCAACAAATTGGTCAAATGTCGTCATTACCTTGTAATGGGTTAAACAACAAAAGGGTTTTCTTGGTAATATTGGGTAGAAGCCATTGTCTGGAAAAAGTAATTGGACCACAAAGGAAGCCATTTATCCTTGTACAGTGGTTCAATAGATTAATTGCTGCAGAATATTGTGTCAAATTGAGATCTAGGGAGTACCATGTCAAATCTATTACCATAAGTTTGTTGAGACAAGGGCCTGTCTCAAGACTGTATGTATGATAGGTGTACTTGTTTACAAACATAAAGGATAAAAGTTAGTGTCCCTTAAATTCTGATAGCATAGATATTATTTAAGATAACCTTCAAAATTTGGGTTCAAATCATGAAAGGATCAATTTTATAGTCTCTTTGATAGTTTCTGGCTTTTTTTGGCAGTTAACCCTTTACCAAATGCCAAATTTTCGACTGTCCTAAAACTTCTGATAAGGCAAAAAAAATTGTGGGAAAAGGAAGAATTGCTCATAATGAGCAATTTCTCCTTTTCCCACAATGTTTTCCAGAGTCATCTGAAAAAAGTGGTCAAATGTCATTATTGTTTGGTAATGGTTTAAGTTAAAGGACTTTTTTAGCTCACCTGAGCTCTGCTCAGGGTGAGCTTTTAGGATACTTGAATGTCCGTCGTCTGTCGTGCGTGTGTGCATGCACGCGTGCGTCGTCAACAATTTCAGCGTTTACACTCTAGAAGCCACATTTTTGGCCCATTCTTCCTGATACTTGCTCAGGATGTTTACCTTGATGATATCTCGATAGAGTTCAATCATGGGTGGGTGGGGTCAAAAAGTAGGTCACTAGGTCAAATCTTAGTAAAATCTTGTTTACACTCTAGAAGCCACATTTTCTGCCTAATCTTGATCAAACTCGCTCAGGATAATAACCTTGATGATATCTCAATAGAGTTTGATCATGGTTGGTGTGGGGTCAAAAAGTAGGTCACTAGGTCAAATCTTTGAAAAATCTTGTTTACACTCTAGAAGTCACATTTTCTGACCAATCTTGATAAAACTTGCTCAGACTGTTAACCTTGATGGTATCTTGATCGAGTTTGAACATGGGTAATGTGGGGTTAAAATGTAGGTCACTAGGTCAAATCTTTGAAAAACCTTGTTTACAGTCTAGAAGCAATGAAAGCTACATTTTCAGCCCAATTTGATCAAACTTGCTCAAAATGATCAACCTGTTATATCTCAACCAAGTCAGTTTATGAGTAACTTGGGGTCAAAAGTAGATCACTGTCAAATTTAGACAAATCTTGTCCATTACTCATGTGTAACATTGTTGTAACCAACACTTTACAAGTGTCAGGTGAGTGATCCAGGACCCTCAGGGTCCTCTTGTTTCATTTGTAATACCGTTGAAAACCTCAGAATGCAAAGGCCTAACAAACATACAACAGAAGAATCAAGGAAAGTATGTGACAAAAGAAATTGCTTACAATGAGCATAAACAGCTGGTCTCTAGCAAGCTCAAAAGATACTAGTATTGGAATTAAATTCTTTCATATGACTTTCTTCTTTGCAGTAGGATTTTGAAAAAAAAATGTCTTTTAAAGACGACAATATTGAAGATTCAATTGGAAATTATTGTCAATCCTTCACAAATGTGACGCACTTTCTATAGTCTTGCGTTGTACCCCTAGTAGGCAGTTATGGAAAGTTTCAACTAAAGCAGAAGTTAAAAGATTACTAAGGTCTTGTATTGAACTCTCAATGTAAAGGAACCCCTTCTTGTCTGGAATTTGATAACTGATATGGATACTTACTTAAAGGATAAGGATGGATTTATTTAGCTTAATTATCTCAGCCTTTCGAGTAGTTAAGGTAAAATAATCATATAAATCTACAATTTTGGAAAATTTTCCTATTCAAATTACTTTGGTAGTTATACATCGGTCTGAGCAAGACCTGTTTACATTAAACCGAATTGTTTTGGCCCGACTGATGTATGCAAATAACAACAAAGTAATCACAGACGAAAGAAAATGTTTCAAACTGGTGGATTATGGGTATTCTACTTTGAGTTTGGAGACAGTCATTTGTTACCCAGTTGTTACAGTGGTGGACTTGTATTTTAAATCTTTCACTGCCGTTTTGCTTCCAAAACATAGTTCTTAGTACCAAATTAACAACAAAGTAATCACAGACGAAAGAAAATGTTTCAAACTGGTGGATTATGGGTATTCTACTTTGAGTTTGGAGACAGTCATTTGTTACCCAGTTGTTACAGTGGTGGACTTGTATTTTAAATCTTTCACTGCCGTTTTGCTTCCAAAACATAGTTCTTAGTACCAAATTAACAACAAAGTAATCAGACGAAAGAAAATGTTTCAAACTGGTGGATTATGGGTATTCTACTTTAAGTTTGGAGACAGTCATTTGTTACCCAGTTGTTACAGTGGTGGACTTGTATTTTAAATCTTTCACTGCCGTTTTGCTTCCAAAACATAGTTCTTATTACCAAATTAACAACAAAGTAATCACAGACGAAAGAAAATGTTTCAAACTGGTGGATTATGGGTATTCTACTTTAAGTTTGGAGACTGTAATTTGTAACCCAGTTGTTCAGTGGTTGACTTGTATTTTAAATCTTTCGCTACTGTTTTGCTTCCAAAACATAGTTCTTAGTACCAAATTAATATTGGATGTTTTTCAATTATACATACTGGTTCTTTGTTAAGGAAAATCCCTAAGGGTACTGAATCCCCAAAAGACAAGATTGTAATTCTTGCTAAATGGCAAGTGCGACTGTGAAGAGTTAATCCTTTACCAAACAATAACATCATTTAACCCCTTTGTTGCATAAGACTCTTGAAAACGTGGGAAAAGGACAAATTGCTCATAACGAGAAATTTCTCCTTTTCCAAAAATGTTTTCTACCTTAATAGAAGATTATTTTCATCACATCTTGAAATTTTGTCTGCGAACTCTTTCAATTTGGGACAGTCATAAATTTGGCATTTGGTAAAGGGTTGAAGGGGCCTGTGATCAAGCCCTTCTGGCATGGCTGCTTTCCTTAGAGTACTCTTTGGCAAGACACTTCAGAGCCATGCATGGTAAGATCAACTGTATGTATTGCAAAGCTTAAAGCAAAAGCCTTCAAGGACAAATTAATTTTTATTGACATTGAATATAAGCAGTATAAGTACAGTATAATGACAAATGAATAAAAATCAGATTTCGTCACCTGGATATATTGTTAATAGGAAAGTGGTAATTTAACTGAAAAAATATGCATATGGCTTAAACACTATACAAAAAAGTTAAGTTTGGATCATGCTTGATTCCTCTATCGGTTTGGAGTTCGAGATAACATTAAGCTAATAAAGCAACGTTAAAAAATTATCTTTTAACAAAGCTTTAAATAGCACTAGCATTAATGGTCCTATGTGGCACAGTGGCATAGGTGTCAATCTTATAACTCGGTGATGCTGGGTTCTAGCTTCTCCGGTACCTGAAGATTCATGGGAGTTTCCTCTGGCAAGACACTTCAGAGCCCCAGCATAGTACTGGGGAATCCAGGAAAGCCATAACATACCTGAATTATTGGTATTGTGTCAAACCCCATATAAACAAATAAACTTAATGCTAACTCTGACCTTTGCTTTCAGAGGAGCTATGGTCCACAAACACACAAGACAAACTGTACGGTTACCCGGTAGATCCAAGCATGCTGTCCCATTTCGATTCAATTCAATACACATCTTCAAACGATGACGCCATTCAAACCATGTATTCCCAAGGTCATGACCTCCCTAGTCAATTTGAGAGGCCCGAATCTGATCAGAAAGAGAAACGCTTTCGATGTAGTCTGTGTGAACGTCGGTTTGTGAGGAAGGACTATCTGAACAAGCATATGCTGTTACATACAGGGGAAAAGCCACATAAGTGTACAAAATGCCCTGCGGCCTTCCGACAGAGGAGTCATCTCAGAATACATTTGATGAAACACACTATGGGAGAATTGAAAGAAGAGGCCTTAGTGTGAATAAGTTATTAGCCATTAGAATGCTGGGTAATTCTCAAAGAATAGATTTTTGTATCATCTGCTTTCCAAAACCTCAAATATCTGCTTGATTTTGATGGGAAAAGACACTAAAAGTAGCAAACATTTAGGTCATGGACTAACCGCCAATTAACTTGGCGGCTGGCTTGGATCAAACCTGTTTACATAAGCATGAAGTCTGTTCCAGCACTATAAGGGTTAGTTACTCTAACTTCTAGTTTTAAGGCTCTTGAATTTGTAAAATGAAGTGCATGGGTGAAAGTGTTCAAGATTGTTCCTGATTTTCACGATTTTGAGACTGTTTGTTTCTATGTAACGGTATAGCAAGCATGCCTTTTCAGGATAAAGAGCAAGAGACTTCGGGTTTTTAAATTGTTTTTAAAAACTTTCGCCAATAGAAGTGCTTTTGATTTTTAACATTAACATAGAAAATATTTGCTGTCTGCATATGTTTATCTTTAGTCTTTTTCAAGGTACTCTTTAAAGTAAAGCTGTAAAATTGAGAGTCAATTTTTTTATATCTCTGAAAAGCTATGACTTGCGACTTGTGGCGTCAGTGTTACAGTGGTAGAAGGTCGGTCTCTTGTATACTGAGGGTCCCAGATTTGATTCCCTTAGGCAATGTGAAAATTGCCGGAACTAACCTATGCATCAGTGCAAGTACTGGTGTAGTATCCAGGAAGCAATCATTGAAGCTTTAAGCTTCTGTCATAATCCATGTAAAATTAATAAGTTTTAACTTATGACTTGTGACTTCAGATATGCATGATATGTTCTTTTAGAATTTCATTTTGGAATCTCATCAAAATTACTACAACATAAATAATTTGAGACCAATCTTACATCAACTTAACCATGAAAAGAAAAAAAGAATGGAGTTTGCCAATATATATAAGTACTCTATGATCACATTATTGGTAGTGAAGACGGTACTTCCTGTGATAAAAGTTTTTTTTTCGTATCATCGAAAGATTCTTCATTGATAATGATACTTTTTTCAATTTTTTCAAGGTTCTATCTGGTCACTGTCTGGTTTGCCAAAGACTTTAAATTGGTCCAGTCAAAATGTTCGATTTGAGATTAACCTTTTACGAAAGGTTAAATTTTCAACCGTCTCAAATTGAAAGAATTTGCAGACGACATCTCAAAATGTGATGAGATTGAAAAACTATCTTCTGATAGGTCAGACAACATTGTGGGAAAAGGAGAAATTGCTCATCAAGAGCGATTTCTCATTTTCTCACAATATTTTTCAAAGTTGTCTGCAACAAACTGGTCAACTGTTACTATTGTTTGGTAATGGGTTAATTAATGCAGCTGCTACAAAAGGGTTGAGCTATTTTTTTCAAAATGGTTTCTTCCTAATCAAGAATGAAAAAATTCGCTTTTATCTTGTCACTTTGTGCTGTTTTTCTGCCGGCACTTTTGATTAGAGAAGCCAGTTGACTTTATGAATTAATGAGCGAGTCAAATAATTGCAATAACAATACAACACAAGAGGTCCAGACAAAAGGCTGATTCTACTGGCTTACTTCTTTATTGCTGCTCGAAACCCTTTTGTGTAAAGTCATATTTACAAGGTGATTCCTATGACTATCCATAAAATAGGCGATGACAGTGGTGAAAGGTAGAGGGTCAGCCTCTTGTATTAGGCGAGGTGAAAATTGCTGGGAAAAGCCCACAATTCGGCGCAAGTACTGGTATAGTATCCAGGAAGCAGCCATTGAGAGCAAATTTGACAAAGCTCCAAGCTTCTTTCCCAATCGATGTAAAGCAATAGTTAAATGAATTATATTCTTTTAAGTTTTGTGTTTTGATATTGTGTGAAAAGCTTGTTAATATGTCCCTTAATCTTTACCACTGACAACACACTGATCAAAGGTCCTGTCTTTTCAGATTTGTGTTTCGAGCAAAATATGCAATTGTTGCAAGGCAGTAGTTTCCACTTGCATGGAAATGCAAGCCCACAAGTTCATACAACACGAGCTAATGATGGAATCATAGTAAAATTACAAGATGGTCGTTACCAGTGTGTTGTATGTCACCGTGTATTTAATCGCAAAGACTATGTGAGAAAGCATGTGTTGATTCACACGGGAGTTTATCCGTATCATTGCGCAGTCTGTGGAAATATGTTTCGACAACGGAGCCAGTTCCGTCTTCATATGCATAGGCATCATGCTGGACTGAACTTAAATGATAAATAGGGAAGTTTTAAAAACAACCATGTTAAAACGATTTTCACATGAGAGCAAGTATTATTATTATTACTGAGAAAATATGTTAAAATTTCAAACAGATATCCCCTGTGACAATCAAAGTTGCAGGGTGCAATAACTTTAACCCTTTCCCAAACAATAATGATATGTGACCACTTTGTTGCAGAGGACTTTAGAAAACATTGTGGGAAAAGGAGAAATTGCTCTTAATGAGCAATCTTTCCTTTTCCCACGATGTTTTGCTGCCCTATCAGAGGATTATTTTCCAATTTCATCACATATTGAAATGTCTTCTGCAATCTCTTCCAATTTGGGATAGTCGAAAATTTGCTGTTTGGGAAAGGGTTAAAAGCTTATTTTGAGGGAAATGTAATACTTTAGTAAGTGCTTCACAAATGAGAAGCACATTCTATAGTTTTGCATTGAAACTTCAATAATGAAGAGGTACATGTATAGTCTTTTTCGTATATACAAAAGGTATGTGCCATTTTTGTGAATATTTTCTTTTGCATAATTTGATTTGAGTTGAAAAATCAGCAGGTTTATGTACTTTTTGTATGTCTGAATTTTGTTATTTGTGACATCCTACACAGATGTTAATAAACTTATATGTTAAAATGTAATTTTATGATAAAAACCATACAATATCTGAACTTTTTGCAATGTATGGAGCACAGTATTTGTGGATTTTGGAAAGATGTTACGTAATGGAACAATTGTTCATACTATGTTAAACACCATTAAAAAAATGTAAAGTAAAATGTTAAAGTATATAGAGCCTGTATACAGGTAAAAACTATGTGTTCAAACCCCGAAGCTTTGCGATTGTTTTGAGATCTTCTGCTTACCTGCTGTATAAACCTAGATATATAGGGAATATTCACTTAATTGATACCATGTGACTTTTCTAAACTGGTTCCCATGACTCAATTATCCAAGTGCCCATCGCTTATTTTAGACAGATTGAATGTAAACAATGAAGTCTAATTGTGTGCTACACAATTTGCAGGAAAATAGCGTTTAAAAACATTGCTAATGAAGAGTACATGTGTTATATTGTCATAATAATGTGGTGTTTAGCTATGTTCTCACATATTGTTTCACGATATATAACTCCTATATTACCCAGTTTTGCAGTTGTTTAGGCAACATTCTGGCTTTAAAGATGTACATACTGTTTAAAATAGATATTAATTCAGTTTCAATGACAAGGCTATAAGTTGAATAAAAGATTTGAAATTTGAAATATTCCCTTTTTTGCTTGTTTTACCAGATGAGTAAACCCCTCAAATCATTATTCATTACTTAATCATATCTACTTGAAATTTAAAAAAAATCATTTGCAAAAGGATATATTGCTCTTGATGGACAAATCATCCTTTGTCACAATGGTTTCTAACTTAAATCATCAAACAAAGGGATTGCTGCAGATATCTTTGTTGCTAACTTAACCCTTTCCCAAACAATAACGACATTTTACCACTTTGTTGCAGACGACTCTGGAAAACATTGTGGAAAAAGGAGAAATTGCTCGCTAAGAGCAATTTCTTCTTTTCCCACAATGTTTTCTACTCTATCTGAAGATTATGTTTCAATTTCATCACATTTTGAAATGTCGTCTGCAAACTCTTTCAATGTCAAAAACTTGTTGTTTGGGAAAGGGTTAAATGAAAACCTTGGAACAAGATGAGAGAATGCTGAAATGCATGGCAACAATTATTTCTGTTTAATTTATATCAATGAATAATGAACTCCGATGTTTCCAACCTAAGTAATAGCCATTTCTATTTTCCTCTAGTCGGTCTGGCACACAATTTTGTTTACCCACTTATAGGAAAATTCCAATCTTTACCAAACCTTTTTAAAATGTTTGAGGATACAATATTCATTATGCAACAAGATTACCAAAAGGAGTTAAAGTGACCTTCTTATAGAGTGTGCTATTTGAACAACTAACATCAAAATGCAGATTTGAATTATCCTTGTCACTAAACATAAGGCCACTTTTAATTGCATTATTCTCAAGTTGCTGAACCCATGAAAAATTTCAGTATGACATGAAAATAAATGAACCTGGCATCAATTCCATTCAGTGCTTTGATGGCAATCTGTTATCCATTTAATTGTTTTGCATGACTGATGAAAAGTATGCACATAAGAATGTTAGTGAAATCACATGATGATGGTATTCAAAGGTACTACCCTTTAGCTATGGGTACCGGGTAGTTCAAATTTAAATCATTGTTTACAAAATGAACTGTTTAATCCATTACCAAACAGTGACGAAATTTAACCACTTTGTTGCAGACGACTCTGGAAAACATTGTGGGAAAAGGAGAAATTGCTCGCTAAGAGCAATTTCTCCATTTCCCACAAGGTTTTCTGCCCTATCAGAAGATTATTTTCCAATTTCATCACATTTTGAAATGCCGTCTGCAAACTCTTTCAATTTGGGACAGTCGAAAATGTGTTGTTTTGGAAAGGGTTAAAGGGTTTACTTTATCTGCAACATGATGATGAATGTAACTCAAGTTTCATAGGAATGTCCTTTAGCATGTCACTTTAGAGCCACTTGTACTGATGAATCCCTGGAAAGTTGTTATTTGCAGAAAATTGTTGAAACAGTCTTAAATCTTTGAAAAAAGAACACTGATTATTCCTTGAGTTGGGAAAGGGTCTTTGTTAATTTTGTGAAGTTTTATCCCTGAGAATGTTGAATTGGGAAACAAAAAGGCTGTTTTTATTTTAAATCATTGAGAAAAAATGCATGATTTGAAAGAACTTTCTAATTGGAACGATGTCTTTGATAGGCCCTTGTTATATAACACAAAAACATCACATGCATTGACATAGTGGTTAGAAATCATGATTTTAGGCAGTTTATCCCAATGTCAATCCATTTTTTTTTCAATCCATTTTAAGGGAAATTTAAATTTATAGGCAAATTATATCATTAGCGAGTTTACCTTGGTCATTGCCTAATGATATTCCTCAGCAATGTTCTCATAAAGTACCCAGGAAGCATGACTAGGTGAACTCTTTCATTAGGAGGGATTCAAGAAAGCTGTGCAAGAACTTAATGAACAGAAAGTAATTAAAAAAAAAGTATAATATGTTCTTCATGCTCATGAGCATTTTCTTGAATAATTTTGTGTTCATGAATGGGTATTCATGTCTGTTTATGAAGTTCATGAATACAGTTCTTGAGCCCTTTGCAGGGGCAATTATAATATAGTTTATAAGTGATGAGGAAAAGAGAACCAATCATTTAAAAACAATTAGAAATAAAAGAAAGCAAAACACATGTACTCCTTCAAAGGGCTAATTACAATATACCTTTAACCCATTACCAAACAATTACAACATTTGACCAATTTGTTGCAGACGACTCTGGAAAAACATTAAAGGAGAAATTGCTCTTAACAAGCAATTTTTCCTTTTCCCACAATGTTTTCTGCCCTATCAGAGGACTATGTATTAGTATCATCACATTTTGAGATGTCGTCTGCAAACTCTTTCAATTTGGGTCAGTTGAAAATTTGCCATTGGTAAAGGGTTAAAGTTTATGAAGGAAAATATAAATAAAAAAATTAAACTGTTATGAAATAATTCAAAAATGAAAGAAAGCAAAAACCATGTACTGTTATCAATTCTATTTCAGCCCAAGATTCCGGGCATGCAAGTCACCCCATAGGCACTGGAGAGGTCAAGGCCACATTCTTGTCTGAACGGGTCCCTCCTGTGGATAGCATTGCCCGGGACGGGCTCAGTACATTCATTGTCAAACTGGGCGCTTGCTTTTATCAGTGTAACGTCTGCTCTAAAACATCGGGAAGCTACCAGGATGCAGTGCGACATTTAAGAACGCACACCGGGGAGAAACCGTACGCGTGTGATTGGTGTTCTTCTGCCTTCTCGAGGAAGAGTTCATTATACAGGCATTTGAGGGCTGTTCATACCAAGGCTGTGGATGGGGTCCCTGTTGTACCCACTCCTAAAAAGACAAACCATTCCTCAAGGTCAAACAAGACCCAAAGGTTAAAAGAGACCCCAACGTCAAATGAGGCCCAAATGTCAAATGAGTTAATGAACACTGAAGACTATGGCACTGATGATGTGAAAAGGGAAAAACCAGATGGAGACCAAATGAAACATGAAGATTTAATGAAAAATGACGATACCAATGAGGCTTCAGTGACTAAATCAGATGAGGATTAGTGACAAAATTTTTAAAAAGTTAATACATTTATACTTTGAATGTTCTATGCAATACTTTTGTAAGAGCTTCATGTTTGTGAAGGACTTGATATGGTTTTGCATTGAACATTTTCCCCTTTATTACATTGAATGTTCAGTAATTGCTTCATATTTGTGAAGAATTTAACAATCATAGCCTTGCATTGTATCCTCGATTTATGATTGAATATTTTTATTTCATAATAAATGGAACTTGTTTGAATTTGAGAATTTTGCAAAAAAAAATGATAGTTATCTCCTTTTGTAATTTGGTGTGTTTTTAGCTCATCTTAGCACAAAGTGCTTTAAATTTGAGCTTTTGTGATCGCGCAATATCTGTCGTGCGTCGTGCGCCGTCAACAATTTCTTTAAACATCTCCTCCTAAACCATTGAGCCAATCTTAACCAAACTTCACAGGAATGTCTGTTGGGTGATGCTCTTCAAAAGTTGTTCAAAGAAATTGATTCCATGCAGAACTTTGGTTGCCATGGCATGAAAAAGGGGGAATTTCTGCAATTTTTAAAAAAAATTCTTGTCTGAAACTGCTGGTCAGAATTCAAAATAATTTCACAGGAATGTTCTTTGGGGGCCTCTTTTTAAAGGATGTTCAAAGAATTTTGATATCTCTAAAAACATGGCCACCAGGCTGCGTTGAATTTTTAACACGTTTTTTTTTTCAGTATATACATGTATGTTAAAATTTATAACTTTACAAACATCTTTTATTTCCAAACCTCTGGGCCAATTTAAATGAGATATCATGTGAAGCATCTCTAGTTGAAAAGGAGAAAGATTTATTAAAAAAAAAAAAAAATAGTCTTGTTACCATATTTGGTAAAAACCTTAAAAATTCTTCTTGTCACAAACCACAGGTCAGATTTCAAAATAATTTCACATGAATGTTCTTTGGGGGCCCTTCTATGAATATTATTAAATTTTATAGATATCTCGAAAAACATGGCCGCCATGATGCGTTGAACTTTGCACGCGATTTTGTTTTCACAGTATACATGTATGGTAAAATTCATACCTTAACGACCATCTCTTTTTCCAAAACCTCTGAGCAAATTTCATTGAGATATCATATGAAGCATCCCTAGTTGAAGGGAATTAAGATTTGTCAAAAAAAAAAATCAGCCATGTGACCAGAATGGTTGCCATGCCCATATTTGGTAAAAACCATGAAAAAATCTTCTTGTCAATAACCACTGGTCTGATTTCAAATTAATTTCACACAAATCTTTGGGGGCCCTTCTGTAAAGATTGTTTAAAAAAATAGATATCTCTAAAAACATGGCCACCAGGGTGCATTGAAATATGAACCTGTTTGCATTACCACTATAAACATGTATGGTAGAATTTCTAACAAAATACATCAATATAAATTTGGATGTCCAAGTATGTCAAAATAATAACAACAAAATGGCAACAATAGATCATACTGGACAAAAGTGCAGGCTTATTCGTACATACAATCTGTAAAAGTAAAATATTCAGTTTCCACATTGTAAGAATTATGTACCATTTCAATGTCCCACATCAAGCATACAGTGTCAAACTTGTAAAATGGAATAAAGAAAAAGGTCAATGCATAGAAGCACAAGAAACTCTGTGTAAAAGTTAGAAGCAATGTTTCTAACTATTCTTCAAATAGGTGGTAATCTCAGGTGAGGGGTTCTAGAGCCATTATGGCCCTCTTGTTGTTACAGTGCATTAAAAGTTTAGTGGTTAAGCAGGCAGACTGAGAACTCCAGGTTCTTAACTCCACAGGTATAAAGTACCTCTGGTTTCCTCGAAGTGTCCTTTGGCAGGACTCTTCAAAGCCCTATTGTTGAAATGGTGAATCAGGAAGGTCATTACCCTTATAGTGCTGGAACTGACTTCATGCTTATGCAAACAGGTTGGATCCAGGCCAGCCGCCAAGTAAATTGGCAGCTGGTCTGTGATCAGACCTGTATGCCACTTTGAGTATCTTTTTTCATCAAACTTATGTAGATATTGAAGGTTTTGGAAAGCAGACAAAATATAAAACTATTTTTAGATAATTACCCATCATTCCAAGGGTTGAATAAAGAATTGTTGACTCAGGAGTAAAACACTATAAATATTGTTGACTCAGGAGTAAAACACTACAATGATGTCTCATTACGGTTTATTCAGAATAATTAAGAGTTAAACTTCATTTTACCATAAAATTTTACTCTACTACATCTGCTGCTGAATACTTTGAAAACCACTGTAACGAAAAGATGAATTGATCCTGTTGAGAAATTTCTCCTTAAATCGACTTTCAGCACTATGGTTCTTACCCAATATCACAATGAAAATTAATTTTATTTCAATGATTTGTCATCTGTTGTTGCTTTAAGTTTAGACCAGTCACATATTTCCACATGAGGGGAAACTGGTTAAATTATATTTTCCTTAACTCTTAGAATGCTGGGTAATTCTCTAGAAATAGATTTTGTGTTATCTGCTTTTCACAACCTTAAATATAAGCTTTATTTTTATGAAGTGCAATTATCAGAGTAGCAAACAGGTTAGACAATTTACTTGGCAGCTAGCCTGGATCTAACCTGTTTGCATAAGCATGAAGCTGGTTCCAGCACTAGAAGGGTTAACACATGGAACAAAGAAATGTTACTGGTTTTTTATATTGTTTTTCATGTTATAAAGTTTAGAATTCAAAGACATTCAAGGATTTTTTTTTATAGTTTACAGTATATAAAGTTTGATAAACAAAGGACTTTAAGGATTATTTATGATCTATGGTATATACATGTATAGGTATACAATGAAATATAAAAATATAAAAATTGATATGATTTTTTAATGAGCAACTTGTTTTTTATATCACCTTCAGCCTTGTCGTTTTTTTTTCTTTCAAACACCATTACTTTCATGAGTAAGAACCCGTTGCTTTACGAAAATCTAGGACAATGGTACAAACGTTGAGTGTCACCCAGGTGAAATGCCAGTATATTAACCAACAAATCTGCATGAGTACTGATAGTATATCCAGGGAGAAGTCATCGAAAGTGAAATTGTATAAACATGTTAACTTCAAGCTTCTTTCACAATCAATGTAAAATATATAAGTTTAAAGTATAAACTTAAATTTAGAAAGGGAATATCCTCTAAATTGCTTTTTCTTCTAAAAGTTTGATTTCTGGTAAATAATATTTTTTTTTATGTTTGGGATGTTGTTTGGCAAAGTATAACTTCCCATACTAGCAATTATAAACAGGACAGAATTACAGTAGCTGAGTGCTCTTTTTGTCCCATGGTTATTCTTAGTTTTTTTTATTTTAAAGTTACTAAAACAAGTATTTTCATTTAAAAAAAAGTGAAACAAGCCTCAATACCCTTCAGTGCTTTAATGGGAAACTCTTACCCCATTTGAGAATTTCCTTTGACCGAAATTAGGCATACACATACAGTAACAGACTTCAACATGATCAACATAAAATGACACATGTTCACCATATGGTTATAAAAAAGGGGGAATAAGTGTATCAATAATCTGGTTACATCTTTGTTTATTTGTTATAGATACATGATGTCTTTAAATATGCAGAAGACATTTTATCTTTGTAATGTTTAAAATCTCATTTGTTTAACTCTTTCCCAAACAATAACGACTTTTGACTACTTTGTTGCAGACGACTTTAGAAACATTGTGGGAAAAGGAGAAATTGCTCCTAACAAGCAATTTTTCCTTTTCCCACAATGTTCTCTGCAATATCAGAAGATTGTTTTCCCATTTCATCACCTTTTGAAATGTCGATTGCAAACTATTTCAATTTTGGACAGTCGAAAATGTGTTGTTTGGGAAAGGGTTAATAAAGTCCCTTTATTCCCGTTTTCATGAGTATTACAGGCTTATCAAGATGGTCAACCCACACTTATATAGTATTACTTGTATTTCCTAAACTGTGCTGAACAATAATCTGTTTGTCCTTTAGAATGCTGGGTAATTGTCTAAATATAAAGTTGTGTGTAGTCTGCTTTCTAAAACCTAACACATTTGCTAATTTTGATGAGGAAAGATACTCAGAGTAGCAAACAGGTTGGATCACAGGCCAGCCGCCCATTTTTTGGCGCTGTCCTGGATCCAACATGTTTGCATTAGCATGAAGTCAGTTCCAGCACTATAAGGGTCAATACACTAACTGTTTTCCTTCATGAATATGATTGGTCAGATTTGAGAGTCAATTTGATGTGAACACTTTGATCTCACTAAAGGGCTGAGAAAATTCGAGAATTTCCGCCGAGCCAAGACTCAAACTTAGGTCCCATGTATTTCTAGTGTGACACGCTACCAAGTGATGAAAAGAAGCTTGAATTTCTTGTCAATCAAATATATTGTATTGGAAGATGCAATTCAAGACATTGAGACCGTTTCCCCTACATTGGGGTTTGTGATTGCTCCAAATTGAAAGCATCACCAAGAGATGTTCTAAACCCTTTACCTAACGCAAAATTTCCGACTGTCACAAATTGAAAGAGTTTGCATTTTAAAATGAGAGGGAATTGAAAAATTATCTTCTGATAGGGCAGGAAACATTTTGAGAAAAGGGAGAAATTACTCGTTTAGAGCAATTTTTCCTTTTCCCACAATGTTTTCCAGAGTAGTCTGCAACAAACTGGCCAAAATTCGTTATTGTTTTATAATGGGTTAAAGGTCTGTGACTTTAAGCAGAAACCGTGTTGAAAATAAGATTGTGTTGAAACAATCGAAGGATTGTGTTGAAACAATCGAAGGATTGTGTTGAAACAATCTTCTTTTGCTAAGTATACGTGCAGGTTAAAAGGGGAAAAAACCCCATCATTGGAATAGTCTATCTAAAACACTTCCAATGGTGTGTCACACGACAAGTTTTCAGTCAGATACTACTCATGTATATCAGTTTTGACGTACCCAAATATTTTTCATAAGCTGTTTAGTAAAACAGTTCATAGAGCATGGAGCCACAAACCAATGTTTCTTTTCTTACGGAAATTTCATAAGTCTCCCAAGTGAGTTAACCCTTTAGCAAAAAATAAAGAAATTTAACAAATTTATCACAGACGATCGACTCTGTAAAACATTGTGGGAAAAGCAGAAATTTGCTCGTAACAAGTATTTTTTCTTTTTCCCGCAATGTTGTCTGCCCTATCAGAAGATTTATTTTTAATTTTATCATATTTTGAAATGACGTCTGCAAAAGCTTTAAATTTGGGATAGTTGAAAATTTGGCATTTGGCAAAAAGTAGAAGTGAGCCTAGAAATATAAGTAGGATCAATGTGCTTGTTTGTCCCTTTTGATTATTAACATTATCAGACATAAGAAAACAATACTAGTGAGGCTGAATGGTTTATTCCCTAGAAAACAAGGGACATTATTCCAATATCCTTACAATTTGAGTCTGCTTTTTTCCAAAGTAGATCTAGACTTGTTTCGAAATCCCTTTACTTTATGAGAGATATTGATTAACACCTGTTAATGAACTATGCGCGAGTACTGATTAATATGTATGTATCCAGGAAGCAGAATCGAGAGTGATTTAACGATTTGTAAGAACTTGTCTCCCAAAACAAGTTTAACCCATTACTAAACAGTAACAACATTTCACCAGTTTGTTGCAGACGACTCTGGAAAACATCGACGAGCAATTTCTCCCTTTCCTCAATGTGTTCTACTCTATCAGAAGATTACCTTCCAATTTCATCACGCTATGAAATGTCGTCTGTAAACTCTTTCAATTTCGGAGAGTCGAAACTTTGGCGTTTGGTAAAGGGTTAAGAGGGTTGTAAAATAAACAAGTTTAAACAAATGAAAAGGTAAAACAATGAACAGAATGAACATTTATACATGTTGTCCCTTTTTTCAGGAAAACAGATGCGACCATACGAAAACGTAGAACCTACCCATGATCTAGGCCTGGCCGAGTTTAGAAGATCAAGTGATGGCTCTTTTTGCTGCCCATTTTGTCCAAAAACGTTTTTCCAAACAACCGACCTTACGAGACATCTTCGCACCCATACTGGGGAAAAGCCATTTTCATGTAGTTTTTGTGATCAGAGATTTTCCCAAAGTAGTTCCTGCTATAGGCATATAAGGAATCTTCACAAAGAGGAACAAAACCAAACGGAAAATTCAGGGATTTCTCAAATGAAGACACATTAGGATATTTACTTCTTCCATACCATATAGGATTGTATGATTTACCTTAACCCTTTACCAAACGCCAAATTTTCGACTATTCCAAATTGAAAGAGATTGCAGACGACATTTCAAAATGTGATGAAATTGAAAAAGATAAAATATAAAAATGATAGGGCAGAAATCATTTTGGGAAAAGGAGAAATTGCTCGTTAAGAGCAATTTCCCCTTTTTCCACAATGTTTTCCAGAGTCGTCTGCAACAAATTGGACAAATGTTGTTATTGCTTGGTAATGGGTAATGGTAAAGATTACACTCAGTTACATTTAAATAATGTAAAGTTCTAGAATAGTTGACAAACAACACAAAAATAACACGATGGTTAATCAAAACGGCTTCTATGCGTATAATCTTGCATTGCATGCTTCTATACGTACAAGCAACGGTTTTCTATACGTTTGTAAACAAAGAAAAACATGAAGATGGACCGGGAAAAAGAAGAAAATAAAGAAAAAGAGAAATAATCCACAAAAATGTCGTGTATCACGGAACAATATGAACTATTTTGTATAACGTATGTACTTTGTCTTGTCTCATAACATTTTATTTAATCCACACTAAAGAAAACAGGTTGGATGCATGCGAGTCCTCATTGTAAACACTTTGATGAAAATACAGTCTTTTGTCTGATTTATAAGAGATTATGTTCTTTTCCGAAATGTAATTCATCAGAAAAATAACGATCCATGTATGCCACGTTTTATTGTCATATTCAATGTCTGTAAATAAAAGAAATATATAAAAATCCTAAACGGGGGTGGCTACGGATAATATACAAATAGCCTTTAAAGCTGTAATTTTTGGCACTGGCTAATGTACGAACAGATAGCACTGGCTTCTATATGAACCCCCATTCTTTTGTTTTATACGTTAAAACGAAGATAAGACTGTCTCTCTTTGGTTTTATCAACAAAAGGAGAAACGAATAGATGCTACCCACCCATGTCCATCCCCCACGATAATTACTGTCCATTCAAGTCTTTAAAAGCGGTCCTTCCAATAAAGTGTTCAATATTGTCTCGCCCAAGTTTATTTCTACTTGTCTTTTCCAACGATGTCTCGCCCGAGTTTGTTCTTACTGTCATTGTCTTGTCCAACATCGTTTTGTTCGAGATTTTCATTACCACTTTTGTCACGTCCAAATTTATGTTGATCATACCAATAAATGATTGAAATCTGTTTACACGAAAGGCTAAGTGTTAAATTCTGAACGATTTATTAACACGGAAAATTATTCAATGTCGTATGCATTGTGTTTCAAAAGCATACATGCTGCTATTGTACTTTGTCATTGCATACAAGAAAAGGTAGTACATATAGTCACGGACAAGCTAACTCTGAGTTGCCTCTGTGGTCGAGGAAATAATGTCGCAGACTTTTAATAATGGTCCCTCATCGCTTTGGGCTTGATTATCTTCCAAGGAAGTAAAACAAAAAATAGCCTCGACTATGTATCTGATATTTCTTGATGAAACTATTTGCATCATAATGCGGATGGAAATCATAGAGTATTATAAAAACAAACCTACTTTCATGAGTTAAACGAATTAGCAAATTTCAAGTGAAATAACTTGATATAGAAAAAGCCACATCTTGATTTCACACACAAAGTGCAAAAATCGGCTTAATTTATCAAGAATTAATATAAATAAATCATGTCGAAACTATTCTAATGAAAAAAGCCCGTTTTACAACTTAATTAATGATCAGAAACGGGTTATATAAAATTGTCCGTTTGCATCGTTAATTAGCCGGTGCCGTGTACGTATATTATCCGTTGCATTAAAATATATATTTTTTACCATGTGCATGGCTTATCAAAATTTAAAAACCGGAATTATTGAGAAGTGTTGATGTGCGTTAAGATTGCCAAAACAATGTCAATAAGAGTCAAACTCTTTCAATTTGGAACAGTCGAAAATGTGTTGTTTGGGAAAGGGTTAAAGATCGGGTGATAAGATAAATGTGCTTAATCTTTATCACACAGTCAGTTATGTATGGTGTTAAGAAATAGCCAAGTTTAATGCAACTTTATGTTGTCACTTAGCTGTAAAAGAAACTTCATTCATATGTTATTTTATTCATGTTTAAACATCTTCATCTGTATGAAAGTCCCTTAAAGTCATCACACTTAGAACAGCACATGAAGACTTTTCCGAGTCCAGTGAAATCTGGTGGACTGGTATCAACCATTGCACTATATAATAAAAAACAGAGGAACAACTCTTGATAATTCTAAATTAATGGCTATGTTACATCACATTACATAACCTTCTACCACCCATTAGGACAAGGCTATACATCTTTCTCTTTTCTTATTAAGATAGTGCAAGATTCATCAGAATGTAATACTAGTCTTTCCTTTTGCGCCTTTTGATAATGAAATCACAATGGCTTCAAGTCAATAATAACATTATTCAGAAATAAAGAGCAAATGTAAAGTTTTGAAAATGTATCATCATTGACTGGATTCGAACTTGGACCGATGGCATCACAAGCTATAGCGCAATCCACTAGGCTATCGAGGCTTGTGTAGAATGAATGAAAACTAAGAAGTAATCTTTAAGTATTTAAGCAGACGACTCTTGAAAACATTGCGGGAAAAGGAGAAATTGCTCGCAATGAGCAAATTCTCTTTCCCATAATGAGTTCTGCCCTATCAGCAGATAGAATTTCACTATCATCATTGTTTAAAACACAGTTTGAAAACTCTTTAAATTTAGAACAGTGGAAAATTCGGCGTTTGGTAAAGGGTTAAAGTATCTAATAATCTTGGGATCAAAGGACCGAACTACACACCAGTTTATGTGTGCGTGTGACAATGCAGTTCGGCGCTTCTCGGCATATTGAGAAATAGCAGAAAAGAGGATGGCATAATGAAACCCCTTGTCAGTCAATAGAACTCTACGAAAAAGGGTTTGCAAATGGGAAATGCTAGGGTTAGAAGAAAAGATTCTTAGATACATAAAATTAGAGTCGGTGCTAGATACTGGATAAAACTGCGAGGGAGGGACAACTCACACTGGGCAACGGGGTATTAGATAGTCCTCCTTATACATGTGCATTTGAAGAAGGGCAACATTTCATTTACTAACTGCATAATCCTCTACAAAAGAAAGATGCTCAATTTAACCATTTTGTTGTAGCTAAACCATGGTTAGTGTGGATGACGGAAGAAGCTAGCTGTATGTACGAATTGACCAGCTTCCTTTTTTATGCAGTATATCATGAAATACAAATGTACAAGACAAATTATATACTGTTGGTTCTAAACAGGCTGCTTGTGAAGGGACATTTCTAATGACTACCCACAATAAAGGGTTCAGGGAGGAAGAAAAGAATTCCACAAATAACACTTATCATTAATTATGTTTGTTCTTCAATATGACTAGCACCATCGGAGGCATGGGGAGAGAACTATTGTAGGCAATAGGAGAGAACCATCGTGGGCAAGGGTATAGGATCATCGTAGGCAAGGGGAGAGAACCATCGTAGGGATGGGGAGATAACCATCGTAGGGATGGGGAGATAACCATCGTAGGGATGGGGAGATAACCACCGTAGGCATGGGGAGAGAACCATCGTAGGCATGGGTATAGGATCATCGTAGGCATGGGGAGAAAAACCATCGTAGGCATGGGGAGATAACCATCGTAGGCATGGGGAGAGAACCATCGTAGGCAAGGAAAGAGAACCATCGTAGGGATGGAGAGAGAACTATTGTAAGCAAGGGAAGAGATCCATCAAAGGCATGGATAGAGAACCATCAGAGGCAAGGGGAAAGAACCATTGAAGGCACGGGGGAGATAAGTATCGTATCCAATGAGAGAGAACCATCGTAGGCATGAGGAGATATTGTAGGCACTGGAAGAGAACCATTGAAGGCATGGCTAGAGAACCATCGGAGGCAAGGGGAAAGAACCATTGAAGGCAAGGGGGGCGTATGCATCGTATCCAATGTGAGAGAACCATCGTAGACATGGGGAAATATTGTAAGCATGGGTAGAGACCATCGAAGGCATGTGGAGAGAACCATTGTAGGCAATGGGAGAGGATCATCGAAAGCAAGGGGAGAGGATTATCGTAGGCATGGGGAGAGAACAATCATAGGCATGGGAACCATCGTAGGCAAGGGGAAAGAACCATTATAGGCATGGGGAGAGAACCATTGTATGCAAGGGGAGGGAACGATTGTAGGCATTGGTAATGAACCATCGGAGGCAATGGGAGGGAACTATCGTAGGTATGAGGAGGTAACTATTGTAGACAAGGAAAGTGTACTTTGTAAGTATGGGAAGGGAACTATTGCAGGCAAGGGGAGGGAACTATGAAGGCATAGGGAGGGAACTATTGCTTGCAAGGAAACTATGTAGGCATGGGGAGGGAACTATTGCAGGCAAGGGGAGGGAACTATGTAGGCATTGGGAGGGAAATATTGTAGGCAATGGGAGAGAATTATCATGGGCAAGGGGAGAGGATCATTGTAGGCAAGGGGAGATAACCATCGTAGGCATGGGGAGAGAACCATGGTAGGCAAGGGAAGAGAACCGTCGTAGGCAAGGGGAGATAACCATCGTAGTCAAGGAGAGATATTGTAGGCATGAGGACTATTGTAGGATATGGGAGAGAACCATCGTAGGCATGGGGAGAGAACACTCGTAGGCAAGGGAACCATCATAGGCATGGGGAAAGAACCATTGTAGGCATGGGGAGGGAAATATTGTAGGCATGGGGAATGAACTATTGTATGCATAAAGGGAGAACCTTTGTAGGCAACGGAGGAGATAAGCATCGTAGGCAAGGTGAGAAAACCATCGTATCCAACGGCAGAGAACCATCGAAGGCATGGGGAAAGAACCATTGAAGGCATGGGTAGAGAACCATCGGAGGCAAGGGAGAGAACCATTGAAGGCAAGGGGGAGATAAGCATCGTATCAAATGGGAGAGCACCATAGTAGGCATGAGATATTGTAGGCACGGGAAGAGAACCATCGGAGACTTGGGGAGTGAACTTTTGTAGGCATTGGGATAACTTTTGTAGGCAAGGGGGAGATTGTATGCAGGGGGAGATAAGCATTGTATGCAAGGTGAGAAAAACAATGTATCCAATGGGAGAGAACCATCGTATCCATTGGATACGAATGCCCATTGAAGGCATTGGTAGAGAACCATCAGAGGCATAGGGAAAGAACTATCGGAGGCAATGGAGAGATAAGCATCGCATCTGAACCATCGTAGGCATGAGGAGATATTGTAGGAAAGGGGAGAGAACCATTGAAGGCATGGGTAGAGGACCTATTGCAGGCAAGGAAACTATGTTGGCATGGGGAGGGAACTATTGGAGGCAAAGGGAGGGAACTATGAAGGCATATGGAGGTAAATATTGTTGGCATAAGGAGGCAACTATTGTAGGCATGGGGAGGAAACTATTTCAGGCAAGGCAACTATGTAGGCATGGAAAGTGAACTATTGTATGCAAGGGGAGGGATCTATGTAGGCATGGGGAGGGAACTTTTGTAGGCAAGTGGGAGATAGGCATCGTAGGTACGGTGAGAAAACCATCGTATCCAATGATAGAGAACCATCGGAGGCATGGGGGAGGGAACTATTGTAGGTAAGGGGGTGATAAGCATCGTAGGCAAGGGGAGAGAACCATCGTAGGCATGGGGAGATATTGTAGGGAAGAGAACCATTGAAAGCATGGGTAGAGAACCATCGGAGAGAACCATTGAAGGCAAGGGGATCCAATGGGAGAGAACCATCATAGGCATGGGGAGCTATTGTAGGCAAGGGAAGAGAACCATTGAAGGCATGGATAGAGAACCACCGGAGGCATGGGGAGAGAACTATTGTAGGCAAGTTGGAGAAAACCATCGTAGGCATGGGGAGATATTGTAGGCAAGGGAAGAGAACCATCTGGGGCCTGGGCGAGATATTGTAGGCATGAAGATAAAACCATAGAAGGCATGAGGAAAGATATTGTAGGCATGGGGAGAGAATCATTGTAGGCAAGGGGAAAAATATTGTAGGCATGGGGAGAGAATCATTGTAGGCAAGGGGACACAAATATTGTTTGTAGTGATATACGATGTAAAAAATCTGAACTCAAACCTAACTAAATAAGGGAATGAGTTTTGCTGAAATTTTGACCAACTCCTGTATCAATGGGTTCTTTTTCTTTACATTCTTAAAAGCCAAACACAATTAGCCTGTATTGATTGTACTTCTAAACTGGGCTGGCATCAAAATGCTTCTTAGAAATATTAACCAAAATATCTTGAGCAGGTAAAACAAAAGTGAATGAAAAATGCAACAGTGATGTGGGCAGTGGGAGGGTGCAGAAATAAGACAACACACACATGGTGTTTAACCAATCCTGACATAGTAAAAGATTTGATTGAACCTAGGATGATTCAGACTCGGTATGCTGTAGCTGCATAAGAGAAAACCATTGTTGTAAAAGGAGAAATTTCTTGTCTAAAGATATTTCTCCTTTTGTAACAATCTTTTCGACTGCATATGTCTGTTGCTTTCTATTTGGACAAGTAATAAAGTTGAGGAATACACCAATTACTAGGACAGGCTTGGGAGTTAAACAGTTATATATCTCAGTCATTATAAAACAAAAACCCTTATAACAAAATGAGGCTAAACATTATTTTCTACCAGTTTTGCAGATTCAGGAAGCAAGTAAATTTGAAAAATTTGTGACAAAATGAATCCTCATCTTTTGAGAAATAGCTTCTTTATCCAAAGACAATGTTCTCAAAATTGAACAATATGAATAAATGATGAATGAGTTCAGAGACATCTCTATAACAGAAAGTGTCAATACATGGTGAAGAACAAAGCTAAAACAAATTTTGTTATAGAAAGGAATGTTACTCAAAATTAGCATGTTTTAGTGACACAATGTTTTCTTTGATTCAAATTGAAATTGATTTTTTATCTAAAACATTTCACACAATTGTGCTTTGATAATGACTTTCAAAATATTGAATCAATCACAGCTTTCAATATTGGAATTATGGCCTTAAAATTAAGTTTGAGACAGTTGAGTCCTTTCCTCTGCTGCATTCTTGTCATGATATTCTTGGTGACATTGATGAGCTTGGAAAAAGTCGGTTGATTTCCTGCAAAAAAGAGATGCATGTAAGGAGCATCTTAAAATATTTCCTTTAGTACTATAACGCGTTTGAAACATTCATACAAATTTGAGAACCTAACATATTATTATAGAGAACATGTAGATAAATATATAGACAATGTATTTTCTCTGATAGGATGTGGTTGTCTTTAGAAGGTCTCTTTTCTTGATGCATTACAGTACAAAGTCGTCTGATTACCCATGTTAGTTAGGAACCTGTCCAGATTTCAAGTGGTTGCAGAGGTTTACATGTAATTCATTAACTTGGTTGATAGTTTAAGATCTATGTGTAATAGTGTCTCCCTTAGAAATGAATACAATCTTTATTATACATGGCTTTACTTTTATCATGGCCATCATCTTTGAATTGTTTCATTCTCCAAGACAATGTTTGTATATGGTTCAAGTACTTTCAGATAATTTCTTCCTGTTAAATCTTTGAAATATTATAGAAGTAGCTCTCTTGTAAAAGTTCCTTAGCTTATGCAATGTTGATTATTTATAAACCACCATCAATGGAAGTAGTCATCTGGTGTTAAATGAAAAATAACCCCAATTATGATCACCTTTACAGGTAGTTTTTGGCATGACATACACCTCGACTTATTATCTCACTATAAAATGCACAGAATTATATGTGCTTATCATTTGTAAACAGAGACACTACAAGTTACCTTTGTAATACATGTATTGTACAACAATGAGAACACAAGTACAATGAGAACACAAGTACAATGAGAACACAAGTACAATGAGAACACAAGTAAAATGAGAACACAAGTACAATGAGAACACAAGTACAATGAGAACACAAGTACAATGAGAACACAAGTACAATGAGAACACAAGTTTATCCTTTTTGTATAAGTCATCATTCAGTGATATGTAGTCATGTTGAAGAATGGCAACAGTTCATCTACACATGCTTTCATACTAATCAGCCAGACATCAATAAGGCCTCTGGAAGGAATCAAGCCTTTGTCCCCCTTGTGGCTAAAATTAATCTAAGTCCATTTGACATGAAATAAAGATTCATGATTCATAATCATTACTCACCAATCCTTTCCTCATCTTTTCGTCCCTCTTAGGCTTCGACATATCTTCTTAATCTGTCAATGAAGGTGAAATGCGTTGTCTTGAGATTTCATATTCTAAGGGTGTGACTGTTTAATACCTGTTTTAAGTACAATGTGATGATATTGAAGTACAATGTAGGTAGATGTTCAGTTACTTTTGCTTTGATTATACCCATTCAAATATGTGTATCAACTCATCTGTAATAATTTAAAATATTGTAATGAAATGAGAATTCAATTGTAAAGAGCTTCATGTGTCGGAATTATTTCTACAGGATAACACACTAATTGTGTTTGTCTACATGTTTCACTTGCTACGCTTCTCATCTCTCTATATAACTGTGTTGTGGAGATATCTCACATTTATGTCTCTGATTTAGTAAACCATTAAAACAATTTATTTTGTAAACAATGATCTTTAATTCATGTCTTGTGAAATAATTGAAATTAATAAGAGTCTTTAACCCAGAGTATGAAATGGGTCAATACGTCTATTATGTGACACTATTTATAAACCAAGTTTTTCAGTTAAAACACTGAAGGCCTTTAGGATTGTTTCACAAATATTCACCAAAAACATAGGTTTTCAGCATCTTTAAAAAATAAGATATTGAAAATGGTCATTTATTGGATAATGTTCAAATCATCGTTCTAACAGGTGTTACTTACACAAAAAGTTCTGTGAGATGATACCTTTCATTTTTCACTGGGATATTCCCAGACTGGAGGTTTGATATTCTGACTGTAGGACTGTTTAACACCTGTTTTGGAAAATTGATTATATCAATACATCATGCTTTCTCTCACCATATAGACAATTTTCATACAACAACATGACCTTTTTCTAGAATCAATTTGTATTTAAAAGATTTTTGGTTAAGCTATACCTAAATGTTAAGTATAGTATATAGTTATGTAGTTGCCAAGTATAGTAAAAAGGAAGACCTGTTTCGCCTCCATGTGGCTGTCGTGTGACTGTTTGTGATAATATCCGATGCTAGCCGAACGGTTTGGGCATATCCATTGAATTTTTAAAAAGAACATCATTCTGGTCATCATCAATATATAAGAAGATTATTATGAACCCTACATGTACAATTCAGGAGTTATACTTTAATTGTTGGTAATTATATACAACACAGACATGATTATTTTGACTTTTACGGACCATCCATTGTAGACCATTTCACTTTCACCAGGTTGAGTGACTTACAGCGTGATATTGAGTTAAAAAGTCGACATAAAGACACCTTAGTCTTGTCATTTTGAGTTAGTAAGTCGAAATAACGACCTAATTATCTCGTTATTTCAAGTTTGTAAGTCGAAATAACGACTAAGCTCTCTTGTTATTTTGACTGACTTACTTGGAATAACGAGAAAAGAACGCAAACATGTCACGTCTATTCCACCGTATTTACACCATTTTAAGTTTTTAGTCATTTTCTTTTAAGAATTATTTTTTTCATGAATACCTTGTATAGAATCCACGTGTTGGTCACATTGCTTGATTGTTGAATTCAAATTATTTTTGTCCGTCACCTGAAATTAAGTATGAAAATACATATATGTAAACCTTTATAGTGGAAAGGGAAGAAATCCTTGTTGAAGCACTTTCATCTTTTGTCACTATTGCTTGAATATATGAAAAATGGAACACAAATGAGGGAAAGATAAATTCAATTTATTTGCATTTTCACAATTGTTCTCAATTTTTTTTTTATAATTGACTATTTTGGAAATGGTGTTTTAATCATATACAGTCTAACTTGTGTTAAGCAGCCATCCTTTTAAGCAGCCAACCTGCCTTAAACAACCACTACACAAAGTCCCATTGTTAGATTTACAGTGTACATCAATTTATGTTAAGCAGCAAACCTATCTTAAACAGCCAATTTACTCTGTCCCAGCTGGCCTCTTAACACAAGTTTGACTGTAGTTGCAGTTAGTGCATATATCTATATTTCAGGCATTTTTATATAAATGAAGCACAATATGACTTCCAAGTCACTGACTACTTTTCCATTTGAACTCGATTGAGTAACAGCCATAGATGAAAAAGAACGCATCATGCATGACCCAGCAGTTGAGGAAGTGGTCCCAAGTTCAAGCCCCACCAGTGTGTTTGGTTTTGTTAATGTCCTTTGGCAAAACCCTAGTCTAAATTCAGCAAAGGTCATATCATAACTAAAAGCAAAAGCAATCATTACCTTTCATTTTATAGCATTCTTCGCACTTCAACGCCAATGTTTTCAGCTTAGTTTTCATTGCAGCTGGACACCCAAATGTGTATTCTCTAGCTGGAGATTTGGACTTCCTAAAGCTTATCTGTTAAATACCTGCATTAAATACAATATGATAATAACAATATTTTCATTCATTTATGCTTTCTTTTTACCAATTAATGATTTTGTTTCCTCCTTTGTTTCTTGGTCTTTACGTCTTTCACTGCAATACCTGTAAAAGAAGAAAAGAACGAAGCTTTATATCTGAAAATATGTAAGCTATTAACAACTGTCAAAGAAAAAAAGATTAGACATGACCAGTGCAACCTTGACCCTGCGCACGAGAAATCAACCAAAGCCAAACAGATGCTCATCAGTCTGGGCATATCCGCTGGCACTCTTATGTCGATACCCATTCAGGGGTGAGCAGCAGGGTAGTCCCAATTGAAATAGAAATTACCTGGAGGGTTTCCTCTCAGTCCAGACCATTTGGACCAACCTTACTGTGCTGGATTTTCCAAAGTGATATTTTACACAGATATCAATAGTTAAGTTTGCAGCCTCTCTACATTATACATGAAACCATTTGTGTAAGGCAGAAGATGGGATTCAAGTTTTTATCTATTTAATAGAAAAGAAAAAGTAAATACTTTAGTGGATGTTAATTTCTGAAATTAATATAAGACCTTCGTGCCAATTGACCACTGGACAAATCCACACCCACATATTTGTCAGACATGTTTTCTTTTAATTTTTTGTACATGGTTAATTTCTGTGTCAACAACTTGTCAGTCATATTACGACTTTCCTGGGATTCACCAGTACTTGGCTAGGCTTCACTACCACAAAGCAAGCAGTGCTCCAACCTGAGACCCAAAAGTCCTCCACCTTTACCACAAGGCCATGTAGGACACCAGATGTGTTTTCACTATAGAAAATATTGAAAGTAATACCCACATTCATTAGTTTGTAAGAGATTTGTGTAATCTTTTATTGATTAAAGCCTTATCAATTTTAATTTTAAGGCAGTTAGTTTAATCACTAATTATAATGGTTTTAAACCATGTCTTGTAATCATTCCTTTAATTCTGATTGAGTGTACTGTTGCGTTTTACATTTTGCACATAATTTATATAGCATTTCATATCAAAACCCGGGCCAGTGATTTGACATCATGCAGTGTTCTCCCTGACCATTAAAAGGTTTTGTAACACTGAGTTAATAGTATTTTAATTTTATTACAGCTTTCTTGGACTTCATCAGTACTAGTCTAGTGCCAAAGGACACTTCCACAAACATCCACATGGTGCCTTGTTTGATTGATGCAAAGAAAAGTGAATTATAAAAATGATCAGTGGGTTACTATTGAGAGATGTTTAAGCAGGGTTCAAGAATATTAGATGCAGAGGTGATCCTCTTTGACACCAATAGCACAGAAGACTTAAGTCAACATGGAGATTATTTGTAGTAAAAGTTCTTATTCAATCTCATTTGAAACTTAATTGCTTTTTCTAAATGCACATTGGTGTTATAAAAATAGCTTAAATGTAACATATCTGTAAATTATGGACCCAACAATTCTTGTGAACAACATTTAGGAATTTCATACACAATATAAGCAGGTTTGATAAAGTCATACTTGTGGTGTGCTCTGCTGTGTTTCACTATGAATGTTTAGCATTTAGCATTTAACAGAGTGGCTGTTATTTGACACGTAATATAGATTAATCAACTTCTGTGAGACAAAAGAAAATACGATCATATTAAGCATCTTAAAGCCATACTTGCACTCATTTACACTTAAATTGTGGAAGTTCTGGAATAATTGAAAATTAACTCAAAAGCACTTTAAACTCCCTTTTACAGAGGAATTAAGACTGTAACACTTTCACATGATGCACATGCAAACTATAAGGTTTGTTTACAAATAGTGATAAAAACAAGGCCAGCTGAGAAACATTGGGAACCAAATACAACCTAGAAATCCTCCATTTTGAATGTTCACGTTAATTTTAGATGAATGACAGTATTTTTATGTGTTTCATGTGATTTTTATTTCATGCTATTTTCACTTGAATGTAAACAATGGAGTTAGATTGGCGGGCACCAAATATGTGAAAATAGCACTTTGAAAAATAGATAATCAATAGTGCAGGCGTTATATTGTCATGATCCCATGTTTATTCGCTATGTTTCAACATATTCTATCATAATTTATAACTCATATTACCAAGTTTTGCAGTTTTTCTGAGCGCTAGTTTGCTTTTAAGTGTCAGTGATTTTTCTGTCAAAGCAATAAGGAAACAGTATTTGTTTGATACTTTCAATTCTCCTACTGTTCTTTTGAATGATTAAGATTAAAAGCTGTCATTAAACCTAATGAGGGAATGAGATGATGTTTTCAGCTTTTTGTCTGAATATACTATTTACCCACAACAAGTATTATGGAGGACAGTGGTCCCGGGGTAAAGCATCGACTCACGGACACAAGGGTCATGGGTTTGAATCCCGTCAGTAGCGGGATATCTGCCTTGCAAGCTTTCATTAATCTACATTCGGCGCGTTTACTGGTTATGTATCCAGGAAGCAGAATCGAGAGTGAAAAAACTAAGTTGTAAGAACTTGTTTCACAATCGATGTAAAATAAATAAGTTTAAACTAAACTATCAAGCATTTTGATGAAATTACCTTTAATGGGGGTTGATATCATTCACTTTATAAATGTCTGAAGGTGACTTAGTGTTGGTAACATTCAGATCAAATTTCGGTAAATTGCCATTGTACATCCACTAATGGTTTTCTGCTTGGAATGAAAGGGAACCTAACACTTGGAATGTTTGGTAATTTTCTTAAAATGGATTTATGCGTTGTCAGCTTTCCAAAACCTTTAATATCTGCTTAATTTTGATGAGGAAAGATACTCAGAGTAGCGAACAGGTAAGATCACAGGCCAGCTGCCAGTATACTTGGTGACTGGTCTGTGTACTAACCTGTTTGCATAAGCATGAAGTCTGCTCACCTCACATTGCTAAACAAAACAAAAAAATCAGCGAATTAGAAGTAAAGAAATTGAAAATGGTGTTTGTTTTAGTGACAATGATTGTTAATATCAAACTTTTGACAATTATTACTCTCGGAATGTAAAATCTCTGAGTTAGTCCATTTGTTTCTACTAATTCTCACAAAGTTGCCATGCCTATTGTGATTGATGCAAACAAGTAAGATAGAGAATGAATGAATGAATGGTGAATTAAAGACGCATCAACAACTAAAGTCAATTAGCCCGCAGTATGATGATGCTAATAAACATATATAGATTTGTTTACAGGTTTTAAAACATTCTTTACTATTGAAATAAAAGATATCAGTTTCTCAGGAATGATAGTAAATAGACAATTCATAATGAGTAAATGATAGAAAGTCAATAATTTGTAATGAGTTAATATGATAATGATAATACATGAGTATGGACTGTCCCATGAGTATTTTGAATGAGAAAGGAATCAACATTTGTTGTGAATTCTAATCTCCAAGAAAGGATAATATTAATTCAATCCCGAGTCTCTAAAAGCTCCTGAATAGTGTCAACATTAAAATATTTAGAAAAAATATTCTTTGAAACTCAATGCAATTGTTATATGTTTGATGGAAAAGGATGTATTGCATGGAATGCGTTGAGAGGATCTTCCTTAGACAGAAATATTAATCATGCATGAAAAAACAATTCAGATTTGTGCAATTGCAACTTTACTGCATACCAATCTGCACGAAGGGTACCATTCTCCAAATTTTCATTGAATTTAATCAATTAAAACATTCAATTTTGATTGCCAGATGGATTTAATGTATTTTAAGACAGGGGGTTTAAAATCAATGTTTGGAACTGTATGGACTCTGAAATGGGACGAGTTAGTGCTGCTTTTGCGGATTTTCAATACCCATGACATCAGTATGGCTTGGTAGCCAACAGAACACAAGTCTGTTTGAAGACAAACTATGGGAAATCCATTAAGTTGTCCCATATTCCAAGAGTTCTCAAGTCTTTGATTTGATAAATCTTACAGCATTGATAAAGAATGATAAATTAAAATTTGGTGGAGTTTGCAAGATCCACCAGGTTAAGAGCTAGGCCTATAGCTTTAAGAAGATAGAGCACTTGTCTGTAAGGCAGCATTACTTTACAGTTTTTCCATATACAGCTGCAACAGAATTGCCGCCTTTGGATCTATCAGTGTAAATAGGTCTATAGGAAGAAAATTGCTTTTTACATAGGCGTAGGAGCCGGGGGGGCCAGGGGGGGCCCGGCCCCCCCAATATCCAGACTGGGGGGGGCCAGAGTATACTTTGGCCCCCCCAATATTCACAATGGAAGATGAAGATTTTTGGAAAGAAAAAATGAAAGAAGTGGAATTTAACAGCAAAATTAATAAAAAAAGTGTATTTTGTGCTTTATTTAATACCAATTCGCCTTTATGAAATCTCAGCTCACGGAAAGTAGTTTCGACTAACGAAAACATTGATGCAAAACGTACTCTAAGCAGTCAGACTTTATATTGTATTTAAATATAAAGTTATTTTTTGTTCGGAAATGTAGACGAAGTCGTGGCTGTGACAGCATGGTGGCTGTCACGTTTAGTTAGTGTCAGTACAATATGCTTTCTGCGTGGGATCGAGTCTTGGCCTACCCTAATTTCTTTTCCTTTTGGTTATTTGTCTTTACTAAGATACACATTATCATACGCTTTCTTTTAATTCATTCAATGATATTGAATTGGTAGACGCATGCTTAGTCATGAGAAAGTTTAGGAACATTTATTCTTAGACCGGTCCTCATCTGAAGTTGGCCCCCCCAATGTTGAAAACGCTCCTACGCCTATGTTTTAATCTTAATCTATCAAATGTGAAAAATAACTATCAGTTTTTCTTTTCTCATGAGAGGTTAGCTCAATCAAAAAGTTTGCTCTGTTCAATGTCCATGGAGGTATGTCAGATTTCTTGTACTGGGCGACCAAGATTATCTATAACTGGCTTCATGGGAATACCAAATGAATGAGGGAATACCAAATGAATGAATTGTACATGTATTTGGTTTCTGTTGAAAATGTGTGTGTATTTGGGGTTAGACACCACTCTATGAGTAGGGTTAAAAAGATTTGATATAATTTTAAAAAGTATTGAAGAGATAATTGTCCTCTTTTATAACAGAGAAGGTTCGTTAACCACTGCATAGACAAGGTTTCAAGAAGAGAGTATTGCAAGACAAGATGTTTCAAGTCAATTGCAAATCTACATACAACACTCATTTGATGAAGGAAATGGAAAGCGGGAAAGAAAGAACCCACTGTATTACATGTAAGTATTTAGAATGAAATAAAAACTGATTTAATAAACATCACAATTAAGCATCAAAATAGTTCATTTCAATTTCATCTGCTAGTTAATTACAAAAGAAGTGTTTCAAAACGAGGTAAAAGAGGTACATGTACTCATGTAAAGATTTTGAGATGATCCTGAATGTATAATGACAGTGGGGAAGGGCATTTGTGTTTGTTTTTTAAGGAATCAAACGCCCTGTCAACAATAGTTAAGTCATATTACAAATTCCTTTGGGGCAGATGTGTGTGTATTGCTTTTTACAAGACCCATTTGTTTATCCATCTAAAGCGAAAGCGAAATTTAGAAGGAAGGAATGGGATGTACCGGTATGTGTATTGTAAGGATTTGGTTGTACCTTGTTCGTCAAGATGAACAACACTCAATCCATGCTTAAGAATGAAATGTGATTTAAGTGTTAAACTATTGGGTATGTGAGCGTGTGAATGTATGATGTGGATGGTCAGGCAGGTGTTTGTAAAGAATGGGTGAAACTGTAATAACTTGAAAAAGAATGTTGAAAATTAAGGTATCATGAAATGTTTATACAAGATGAAAAGTCCATCTTTTAACAGCTTGCAGTGATGACCATATTATCAAGGATTATCAAGGATAGAATACTGATAACAATGCAATTAAACCTAATTAATAGTGCTTTTGGTTGCTAATATGGGGTTAACACCATGTCAACAGTATGTAAATTAATTTACAGCTTTCCATGATTTCAAAAGCACAGGACAGTGTCTTGCCCAAGGACTTCCCTCAAGACTTGCAAAGTAAATCATTATCTGACACCCAAAAGTAATGAATGAATGAATGAATACGGTGTTAAGATGTAACAACAGCTGTGGTTATTTGGCATACTCCAAGATATAAGGTTGTAAACAAAAGAGCATACATTCAAGTTAACTTGCTTGTCACTTCAGCATCAACATTCCCAACGGCCCAAAACTCCATATCAAGAGGTTAAAAAAGGTATGTATTGCTACTACCATTTAAAGAAACCAATTCAAGTGGAGAACACTGCCAATCCTTACAAGAACAAAAGACCTATGAATTTTACAACAGAACACATTCTGAGGTTCTGAATATGATGCAAGCATAAATGTATACATGCATACTCATCCCAGTCAGGAAAATGACCCACTATCCACAACTATTTTCTCCATCAAAATGAAAAATGAAATAACATACTTTTTGAACAAATCAGCAAAAAGACACATATCTGACAATCCGAAACCTTCACATATTACTAAATGATCCACATTGCCACCAACATGCTTTGTACATATACAACCCTCAAACAAAGAAAAACCACCTTTAAATCTCTGTTTATCACCTGTTGGAATGTAAGGCAGATCCTGCCCAACTGGATACAAACCCACAGTCCTCAAGTATACAGATAAATATTCTACTGATCATTGGCACTGTGTCTTTTAAGTGTAAGGCAGATCCTGCTTAACTGGATACAAACCCACAACTTCCAAATTGACTATGTATGTGTCTTTTAAGTGTAAGGCAGATCCTGCCCAACCGGATACAAACCCACAACTTCCAAATTGACTATGTGTTTTTTAAGTGCTAGGCAGATCCTGCTTAACTGGATACAAACCCACAACTTCAAAACTGATTATGTATTTGTGTTTTTTAAGTGCAAGGCAGATCCTGCTTAACTGGATACAAACCTACAACTTCCAAACTGATTATGTATTTGTGTTTTTTAAGTGCAAGGCAGATCCTGCTCAACTGGATTCAAACCCAAAACTTCAAAACATTGATAACTTTCTTACATACTTCGAACTATGTGCTCTTTGAGTGCCAGGCAGATCGTGCATAACCTGATACAAACCCACAACTTTAAGAAGCATTGCTTTGGTTGTAAGAGGATGTATTTATGTAGTCATTGTATTAATGTAGTTAATTTTTGAAAACCCAGATGTATTATTTTTGCATTTGAACTAAAAACAATGGGTTTTTTTATTCACGCTCCAAACTAAAGTATGTTTGTGGCAATATGGGTCATGAAATGCACCGAAGATAAAAAGGAGACATCAGACATTTATCTAATAGTTGAAATGCATCAAAAATATGTGACCTGATCTAGCATTTTGACTGGATTGGAGTTTGTACAAGCAAACGTTCTAAACTCCCATCTTTGCTTTTTATCAGGCCTATGAATATGACATTTACTCACATACAATCTTTAGATGCATGTTATCATCAGAAAATTACATATACTGTTTTTGCGAGAGAAAGGTCTTGCGTGATCTTGCAAGCATTGCCAAATTCTCTAAACAATATTTATTGCACAAATAGGAAAGCTGAAATGATGAAACCATCGTTATCTCAAATTGATCGTAAATATTTCACTGCCAATATGAAAAGTTCTTGTGCATCAGGAGATGCATTGGCATCAGGAGATGCATTATGAACTTGGAAGGACATACACCCTACCCTGAATGAGTTTAGATTGGACATTCATGACCATGCTGCACCAATTCTATTTCATTATCATTGGACAACAGCCACCCATTAAATATAAAATGTGAAGCTTAATCTGTAGTCACTACAATAGGTGTTCACAGGTAGGATAGAATATTGACAGGCAAGTACAGAAATATCATGTATTTCTTGTGTGACTTGTAGTTCTATCATTACATTGGAGCAAATTCTATTGTAAAAACTTTAGTAAACATCCTAAATGGAAACTGGCCATTAAACTATGTTCTGACAGGAAGTTAATCATGTACATATACTGTCATTTAATGTTAAATAAAGTATCTGAATCATGATCTCATATAACATTAGAATGTCCTTACACATATAGTTCTACTTGCAATTTAAATATGGCGTTATTGACAATAAGTAGCCTGGTTTATTGATGACGAAAGGACACAATTTGTCTGCACAATATAAACATCAGGGTTATGCATCTTTTTATACAGATCTATTGTTTATGTAGTCAAACTAATCTGACATGATCGTAAAATATTGAGAAATTTTTGTATCGGGCAATATCTCCAGTCACGTCAAACTTTTGAATGATTCATTTAATGGAGGACAAATGCAACAAAAATTTTGTTGCACCGTTTGAGAACCCATATTTCCATTGTTATTGAAAATTATCAGATTATTTTACTCACAGTTGTGAATTAATCCTTTTTTAATCAATCCATGCACTTTACATGTCTGTATTCTGCATATTAACTTCGTAAGAACGGTTTAATTAACATAAGTTGACAATTTTTTGCCTCTGATAATTTTTTTCTGCACATGCGCACTGGAATGAGAAAAACCTGAAAAGTGGGGTTTTAATTGTTCAACGGCAATTGATGCCATTGTTTGGTGGTATATAAATTCATTTAATATATCTTGTCATATCAATTGACTTTGAATGGCCATTTGTGCTTTAAATCCAAAAATTAGACTTATAAAAGTCCGACATTATTTGGATAGTTCGAAATTTCGACGTTAGAATGCCCCATCAGAAAATAGAAAGCAACTGTCGCGAAGATCGCGATATTTCTTACACGTGGATGCCGGCCCTGTCAACCGTACGGTCGGTCACCGTCGGGAGCACCGTTAGATAACGGTGCTGTCAATTTCAAGTATGTTTTTCTTGCTTTTACATGAAAAAAAAAACGTTTTTCAAATGCTGGTTCCGCATTAGAAAAACTTGGTGCCAACCGCCTATATAATATAAGAAGGCTAGGATTTTTTTATTACCAGAGTTGGATATTGAATTTGAGTATTATGTTCAAAAATGTAAAGTTTGTGTTCCATTAAAAGAATTGTTCATTTAAGACTTCGAGTCAGTGTTTCAATTTCTCATCTTCAATGTGACAGCGGAAATATCATACAATCTTCTACAAAAGTCAACAGAAAGAATCTCCGCCACATTGAATTTGGTCCCGTGAGCCAGATTACGGTGCCAATTAAAGTGATGAAAGTGAAATATATTTAGTGTTTCAAAGTTGAAGTGTTTAAGTGTTTTAGTGCTTAAAGATAACGCGTTTAGTGTTAAAAGTTGCAGAGCTTAGTGATGAAAGTGTTCAAAGGATCAAAACCTGATTACGGTGCAAATTAAAGTGAGTGTTAAAGTGATGAAAGTGAAATATGTTTAGTGTTTCAAAGTTTAAGTGTTGAAGTGTTTAAGTGCTTAAAGATAAACTGGTAAAATGGCAGAGTTTAGTGTTCAAAGGATTTAAACTGGATAACGGTGCCAAATTAAAGTGTTATAGTGTTTAAAGATAAACAGTTTAGTGTTTGAGGTGTTTAAAGGATCTAAACTGGGTAGCGTTGCAAAGTTAAAGTAAAGTGTTAAGTGCTTTAATTTAAAGACTTTACAATTCAAAGTGTTGTATTAGAGTGATTTAAGCATGGTGCGCGCATGTTTAAAGTGAAACAGTGCACACATCGAGACATTCTGTCGTTGTAAGTTGTTCAGGGTTAAAGTAGACCTCTTTGTGAGTGTAAAAAGGAACTCTTGCGCGGGGGAAAATATTCCGTATCGGATACAACGCAAAAAGTTTGTGTTGTGAAAAGTTCATAGTTTATTGTTTAAGCAAGAATCTAGCGTGATGACAGCTTTACAATATCTAAAGGGAGTAAGGACGTCATTCCGACATACGTTAGAATCGGAGATTTAATAAGGAAAAAGTTTGTTGAATGCTGAACCCAGACATGATGTCGAGGCAGAAGTCGTCAAAGCAACAAAATGCATTGAAAAGATTAAAGTGTATTGTGAAAAGGTTAAAATTCAAAGTGAAAAGTTGCCTTCAGCGATAGACGACAAAGAAGGCGAGCAAATAGAAAATGTCATACAAGAGGACTGTGATCTCTGTGCTGCAGCTTTGGACATATTCTTTGAGTTAAAACAGTTTAAAGAAATGTTGTTAAAGGAGAAGGAAAGACGGGAAGTTAAAACAGAGAGAGTTACTGATTCAAATACCGAAAAGCTCATCCAACTTCAGGAAAATATGCAAATGCTTCTTTCTGATCAAATGAAACAACGGGAAGACATAAAGACGAAAGAAAAGGAGAGACACTCATCAGTGAAATTGCTGAAGATTGAAATATCATACAGTCTTCTAAAAAAGTCAACAGAAAGAATCTCCGCCACAGCAACCTTCATGTCAATTTTTTTTTGACTATTGTTTATGGTATAGGTCCAACCCAGTATATGGCAGAGTTCAAAACATGTAAACAGGTGATATAGGCTAAATGCAACAATAGGTAAGTCTGATCAGAACCCCTTATCTCATGAATGGTATAGGTCCAGCGTAGTACATAACCGAGTTAACAAAATGTAAACATGTAATAAAGTCTAAATATGAATAATAAGCATATCTAAATACCATATGCAAATTCTACTTTTTACAAGTACATTTTTGTCGTATGACGTCCGGGACCTTTAATGGTCTCCAATAATCTGATGGTTTATGATTCATATGGTGTCACTGATAAACCTTATTTCTAAACCTTAAAGGGTTAATAGGAACTAATGCATGAAATGGATTTAAAATCCAACCAACATCTATGGTCATTTATTGTGGGTAATTAACAAGTACGTAGTGGATTACTTAGAGGCATAAATGTGTTTGGTTTATGAAAATAGTGGTTTACGAAAAAAGCAATCAGATTGTGTAATGAGGGTATGATGATAAAAGATACCGGTATGCATTTTTCTAAATCAGTCTTAAGGATGGTACCCCTGATTAAACGAGAGCTGTCAATAAGACAGCGTGCTCGACTATTCGATAAAGTCGGGGAGGGGTATAGGTCAGCAAAATATTATTTGTTTCTAAAATATGAGGGTGTACACAATGATTCCTTACAATAATTGTTGAGAAATGAAAATGCATGCAAAACTTAAACCAAAATTCTCTAAGTACAAGAGACCATGTGGTTTGCTTGACTACAAAACAAGTGATATGAAACTTAGTCAGGGACCCTACATAATGACACTGAACACATGTGTGATGTATAAACACATTCTATACTGTTGCTCATCAGATACAAACTTGCAGGTAAAAACTTAACCAAGACTTTCTTAGGACGAAAGCTGCATGATTTGCTCAAATTAAATACAAGAGATATGGAACGTGGTCAGGGACCTTTAATTATGACCCTGATCACAAGTGTGATTTACCAACCCATTCCATACAGCAGTTAATGAGGTACAAGCTTGCATGTACAAACTTAACCAAGTTTTTTCTAAGTACAAAAGGATGCATACTTTTGTTTGAAACTTGGTCTGGGACCTTAAATTATTTCTCTGAACATATGTGTGAAGTATCAATCTATACCATACTGTAGTTAATGAGATACAAACTTGCATGTAAAACCTTAACCAAGTTTGAGGCCAACGCCAAGGTGAGATGTGTAGCTCTCCTTATCTTTCGAATAGCCAAGCTTTAAAATGGTGTATGAATCTATAATGAATCAATGCTAAAATTTCATAATTTCTAAATGTTAAAATCTGAATAAAGTCCGTCACAAAATTCAGTACAAGTATTCAATGTCTTAGAATATATCTGAGGTACCCTTCTCCACAGAACAGTTTAACCAAATGCAAGTTATGAGAACATAACTCTTTGGGTCCTATGGATTTAATAAACATTAAAAAAGATCTCAAATCAGTGTAAAGGACTTAAAACCTCTGATATGGGAAGGTTAAGTGCTGGTTTGGCTGACTCATCCACCAATTTATTATCCATGATACTGGTATGGCTCGGCAACAAGCAGAACACAAGTCTGTTTGAAGTTTGAATCTGAGAGATACTTTTAATTATTGGGCATACAAAAGAGTTTTCTAGCGTTTGTTTTGATTAGGCTTGTAAGCTTATTTAATCAGTGAAAATAATTAATTGGGAGGAATTGCCATGATTCTTTACATTGATAGATATCAATAGATGACAAAGAAAGAGGACCTGTCTGATACACATTTGCAAAAAAATTGCTGTCTTTGAATCATTGTATAAGGTTTATAGGAAGAAAAGTGTATAAACTATCTCACTATAGCTATTGTGAATGATAGCTCTATCAATTTCAAATTTCATATCCAGATTAAGGCAAAAAATATTTTGCTCTGTCAGATGTCCTTGGATGTACCAATGTATGTTTTAAAATACATTTTTGCAATAGTTCCATTATTGCATTAAAAGCCTTTCTAAAACTTAGTCATAATCAATTATATAATAAAGTTGTTTGTATTTTTAAGAAAACATGAATTTCCATTGAATAATTTTGAAACTTGAATTAGGATGTTCAGTGCTTTGATTGAGGAACTTGGTTAATGAATAGTAATGAGTTTCTTTTAGACACACCTTGCTAGTGTTATGTGCCTAGAGTGTCAAAGGTTAACCCTTTCCCAAACAACAAATTTTCGACTGTCCCAAATTGAAAGAGTTTGCAGACGACATTTAAAATTTGATGAAATTGGAAAATAATCTTCTGATAGGGCAGAAAACATTGTGGGAAAAGAAAAAATTGCTCGTTACGAGCAATTTCTCCTTTTCCCACAATGTTTTCCAAAGTCGTCTGCAACAAAGTGGTTAAATGTAGTTATTGTTTGGGAAAGGGTTAAGTAAATGGTAGGGGTTTATAGTCTCATAATTATGCCAAGCATATTCAGGCGACTCTTACAATTACCTCCCCGATCACTGGGTGATAAACTGGCCGTTTACATATGGCACAAATACAGCCACGGCACATTTGTTTATTCCTTCACAGGTACCCATTTATACACCTGGGTGGAGAGGAGCAACATGGGATATATTTTTTCATCAGGAAAATTCCGATGATCTGGACGGGATATGAACCTGGGACCTTCCCATCACGAAGCCGAAGCCCAACCACTGGACCACGGTTCAAACATATTTCATTTTGTGGGTCAAACAGACTCTAACCCATTTACATTAGTCACAGGACCGAAATAAAAGAACACTGCTTGCAAGAAAACAATGTTTAAGCAGTTTACTAAATCTGCAACATAAATATGCCATGAGCTATTTTCAATTTGGATTCATGCCTAGGGATTCTACTACCAACAAAGTTGTGTCGTATAATACTATGTGTAAAGCTTTAGATGATGGTCTAGAATCTCGAGTTTCTTCTTGTATATAAGCAAAGCATTGGATAAGGTTTGGCATAAGGGATCTTTCTAACTGCTTTCAAAGATTAACAATAACAGGAGGTGATTCAAAGCTATGGTCTGTTGAGGCCGGTGTCCCTCAAGGTTCCATTCTTGGACCACTTTTATTTCTAGTTTATATTAATGACATAGTTAATGATATTCAGGCTAATATAATTTTTTTTGCAGGCAGATGATACTAGTCTATCAATGGTCCAAGGTGATTGGGTCCAAGGTGATTGGGCCGAAGCTGGCAGTATCTTACAGTCTGATATTGACAAAATTACTAATCGGACCTAAAAATGGTTGGTTAAAGCCAAACTTGCACTCATTAACACTCAAATTGTGAAAGTTCTAGAATAATTGAAAATTAACTTAAAAGTACTTTAAATTCCCTTTTACAAAGGGATTGAGACTAACATGTTCAGATGATGCTTTGAAAGAGTGAATACTATAAGGTTTGTTAACAATTAGCGATAAAACAAGGTAAACCGAAAAACGTTGGGAACAAATAAAACCCAAGAAATTCTCCATTTTTGAATGTTCACGTTTTTATTGGATAACTGAGAATATTTTTATGTGTTTCACATGATTTTTCTAACCAGGTGATTGCCACTCATTAATCTGAGTGCTCCTTGCTATCTTAGATGTTACTTGAATGTTAACAATGAAGTTAAATTGGTGGGCACCAAATTTGTGAAAAATAGTACTTTGAAAAATAGATAACAAATAGTGAAGGCGTTATATTGTCATGATCCTGTTGTTTTTCCCTATGTTTCAACATATTCTATCATAATTTAAAACTCATAATACTCAGTTTTGCAGTTTACCTGCTAGTATGCTTTTAAATTTAATCCATTTAAATCTGAATCACTTGTCATATCTAAAAAATAAAGCCTTCCCACTCTCTTCATGCCAAATGTTGAAATTCCATCTGTTGATAATCATTTATAAACATTTGGGTATCAATTTCTCTAACGACGGTTCTTGGGTAAGACTCAATGTCATGCCAGGTCTTAAATCTCGCCTTGACCGCATGGCACGTAACAAATACTTTATTTTTCTTTCATAAGGGCTATTCTAGAATATGGAGATGTTATATGGGATAACCTGTCCCAAGAGATGAAATATCAACTTGATAAGGTACAAAATAAAGCCGCCTGCATTGTCACAGGATGTTTGATCAAAACTTGTCTCAATAAATTATCTGTACCAGGAATGTGGCTGGGAAAGTCTTGGTCAAAGAAGGCGGAAGCACAAACTGATTTTATTTTATAAAATGATAAATGGGCTTGCATCAGACTATGTGATCTATTGACTTTCACTGTTGGTAACTCATCAGTATATAATATTTGCAGACCTAATAATTTTAGAACTATTGCATGTAGGAGTAGCCTATATAAAGATTCATTCCTGCCTTCTATAATTAATGAATGGATTATGTTAGCTGAAAACATAAAAACATCGAGTTCTTTGTCAACTTTTAAATACTGTTTAAATGCTGATAAGCCAATTCCAAAAAAGACCTTTCTTTCATTGGTGACAGAAAAATAAATATAATACACGCTAGATTACATAAGAAATGCAGTGGTCTCAATAAGCATCTCTACAGGAAAAATGTTGCATGATCACCGTTTTGAGACTGCAGCCGAGTCAAATCAAATGAGCACTTTTTCCTTGAATGTCGTAAATATACCGATGCAAGAAATGTTTTGTTTAATGGTTAACCTGATATAACGTTTAACTTACGGGTCTTATTATATGGCTGTGATAACTTAGGTTGTATCAAAAATGAAACTATATTTGCCGCTGTACATTCTTACATCCTAGATAGTAAAAGATTGAATTAAACACTAACAATTCAAAATGGACAATGATTTTCTATATCCTGAATAAGTATTTGTCATTTTGGTTGCCAAAGGCAAGTCGATTTTTCACATTTTTTTTTTTTAATTCATGTGTATTCTGCTTATATACTTGTTGTAGAACTGGATTTTCAACTTGTAGCATGGTTTATATCTCATAGTGCTGTACCTTCAAGATGCTCTCTCAGAGATGTGTGTATGGAGTAACAAACGACAGAAAATTGGTATTTACAATCCTCGTCACTAAACCAAAGACTGTTTTCAATTTCTTTACTAATAGGTTGCTCAAACAACGTGCTTTCGTTAATGAATGTGGAGTGAGCGGTCGCATTAGTCTGATCGCCTTTGGGAAAGCCTGTTTATAAATAAGTGTGGGGAATTCTTCTTCCGGCGCTTTCCTTCTGTTACGTGACAACTAAAAATAAATTTCATATCAATTACATCCCTTCAAGCTTTTTTTAATTTACACATTGAAATAAAAACTGCATGAATTAAGTTCGCAAAAAAAAAATTCTTTCCAGGAAAATATTTAAAATATGAAATTTGGTTGGAAATGACATTTTGTTCTGCTAAGATTTTAATCTTGTTATCCTGACAATTCCTTTTTTATCCTTCTGGGTAGATATTTCTGAACATCCTATCTATAAATAGTGCTTATTTTCTTTTCCGGTTTTATTTTGCTCACCGAATGTCAAACGCCTAGGTGGTGATTGTGAACTGACAAAATATGATTATATCTAATTAAGCAAAAATTAACTTTTTGATATTTGCTCTGTTTGTTTTCCTTTGCTCTGTTTGTTTTCCTCCTCATTCAAACCATTTTCGCTTGACGGAAATGATGTATGCCTCTTTGTGCATGTGCAGAAAACGGATTTTTCGGAAGACCCATGTGAGGATGGTATCTAAAATTATCCACTCTTAATCAAAGTTAAGACGTTGATTACAAAATAAACCCGTTTCAATGCCCTTAGATTTCTGCTATTTAAATGTTCTAGATATTCTTTGTATGGCAACGCTCAGGGTTGGGAAGCTGTCAATAATCTGTTTTATGTTACTTCAGAAATCTTTGTTGCACTTCTTACGGTAGAAAACAAATTATTTCTAAAAGTTAATGTAAATGTGGCGTATCCGCTAACGGTACTGGAAAAGAACCTTATTAGCTTTTGCTTTTGTTCTTATCCATTTCATCTATATTGAATAACTTGATATTTATGCATACTGTGTATATTTCTATGAATAAACTATGTTTAAATTTTTTACTTCTAAGTTGCTGGAATCTTGTGATTTTGTTAGATAATGTGAAGTGAGCATTCGTGCCTGTCAGCGCTTCTATGGGAAAGCCAGTTTATAAATAAACACATGAAGTCCTTCTCGCATACCTTGCTTACATCATGTGACAAGATTGGTAAATCGAAGAACCATATGACAATGGTAACTAAAAATAGCACCTTTTACTCTAAGTTTATCTTGTTGTCTACGAAAAAACGTTTTAACAGTTTGCAATATCTGCAATACCAACTTAATGATCCATTTCTTTTCTATATGATTATAAAAGTGTTTTGGAAAGCTGTCAATAATCTAGTTTTATGTTACGTAAGAAATCTATTTTAACATTTTATCAGTAGAAGATGGTTTATTTTGAATAGTCAATATCCCAATCTGTGTGATAGTCCTTTAAACTAAAAGGTTAATTTTGGTGAAGATGTTTGAGTAATCATACTGGATACTGAACATAAAGGGGGATATCACTGTAACAGACATTTGCATGAAGTTTGGGGAGGATTTAATGTAATCTTTGATAAGGAATACTGATACATAGACTCCCAATAATCATTTAGGGGTATTATACACACATCTCTGAGAGAGTGAGTATCTTTAATTACTGTAGACTTTGAAAAAATTAACAAAAGTTTCCAGGTGAATTCATTTGGAACACTTTGTTACCATTTTCAAAGTCTAAAAATACTTAATGTTGGGTCCCAATTATTCATCTAGTGCATTGATCCTGCCTGTATGACTTGTTGGTATCCGTTACTTTTCATCAATTTCATGAGTTCATGATTTTCTCCATCATGCACTTATTTACACTGAAATTGTGAAAATTCTAGCATAATTGAAAATTAACTTAAAAGTACTTTAAATTCCCTTTTGCAGAGGAATTAGGTCTGTTACAAGTTTACATGATGCTTTTCAAAGAGTGAAAAATTCAAGGTTTGTTTACAATTGGCGATAAAATAGGGTCAGCTGAGAAACGTTGAAAACCAATGAAACCCAAGAAATTCATCATTTTGAATGTTCACATTGTAAATATTAGATAAATGAAAGTATTTTTAGGTGTTCCATTGCTATTTCTAACCAGGTGATCGCCGCTCATTAATACAAGCGTTTCTTGCTTTTTTAGACGTTACTTAAATGTAAACAATGAAGATAAATTGGTGGGCACCAAATTTGTAAATAAAGCATTTTGAAAAATAGATAACAAATATTGCAGGCATTATATTGTCATGATCCTGTGGTTATTCGCTATGTTTCATCATAGTCTATCATAATTTATAACCCATTTTACCCAGGGGCCTGTTTCATTAATGATCATAAGTGTGAATTCCCTCTTACGTAATTTCGCTCTCAGAGAGGTCTGAGGCTATTTTAACCCTTTCCCAAACAATAATGACATTTGACCACTTTGTTGCAGACGACTTAAGAAAACATTGAGGGAAAAGGAGAAATTGCTCTTGACAATCAGAAGATTATTTTCCAATTTCATTACATTTTAAAATGCAAACTCTTTTTTAATTTGGGACAGTCGAAATTTGTTGTTTGGGAAAGGGTTAAGTGCGATGACGTCACGGAATGGAGGCGATTTCTCTAAGATTTTGAAAGACTTTATTTCATTCAGAAGAAGATGTATTTACTGTTTATAAATTATCTAGAATTACACAACATGAACCAAATTTTTTTTGTGTATTTTTGTTCCTGTTGGTGCCTTATTTTTATGATAACCCATAAATCTAATGTATAAAATGAAAAATAATTTTTAAATCCTGGTTTAAACTATTTAAATGGACGGTAAGGATAATGATAAATTCTGGTACAATGAGGTAATGTTTATGTTATGCCGGCCAATTTGGTAAATATGAGATAGATCTAGTTGCGAGCATTTTGTTATCGCTTCTTACTTATGATTGCAGGGTTTTTTAATAAAAAAGTGGCGCCGATAATCGGCGTTTTCCCCTACCAGAATTTTATCCCCTATACATAAAATATCCCCAAAATATAGTATTTTCCTTTCATAGAATTGTTTTGTTCTCCCTTTGGGTCAGTTGACATTTATCCAATTTGTACCATGTACTACGATCTAGCTCTTTTCCGATCGAGGACCTCCCTACTCACACAAAACTGGGAACCTCAGTGATTCTAAATAAAGCAATCAAATTACGTCATGGAAATTTTCTCCTGGCAACTAACAATATCACTGGATTCCATTCTTGTGGGAGAAGGGTATTTTGTGTATTAATTGCCGGAAACCAGTCAAATTTTCATCGAGGTTATCATCATAGCAGTTTCTATATTCTTCTAGAATGCACAATTCGCCCCATTTTATTAAAGATCACGCATATTTGCAACATGCATGCGAGAAAATAGTGCATCCATATATATAACTAATAAACATTTGAGTTGTTAAAATTCACTGTTTTGTTAAAATCTGCTCAGCGTATTTGTTGAAAGTATTTTTTTTTCACATCTTTAGACTATCGCAGTTGAGGAAGGGTTTTTTATAAGCTGGCTTGGGTACACACTTATAGCTATGATGTAATATCTTCAACTATGGTCACAGTAACTGTTGTGTAATGAGAACAAGGGAATTTCAATCAGGTCGAAACTGACATATTATGTAAGAAAGCAATGGTGAGGAAAACCGCTGGGGGCATAAATTTGTCTCCTTGGAGAGCAAAGTATTTCATGATGTGTGAAAAGAGAGCACAGGGCTTTTTCTACCCTTATTGATTTCTACACCCTTTAGACAGCTTTTCTACATGTATATGCAGTCGACAATTTAAACATATATACAATCTAGTTGGGGGAAAATACAGCATTATTTTAAGACAAAAACTCAGCTTCTGATTGGATAAATAGAATATATCCAATTAGGAATTACTTTTATAATAAAATAATCAACACAATTTTCAAGTGGGTGTGGTAATCGGTTACTATTTACCAATTAGTGGTTGCTTTCATCATCTCAAAAATGGAGAATGTCAAAAAAATTACCAATAAGCGGCCCCTTTCCTCAATTTTACATTCAATAGTTGTTAGTCAATTCAATATTCAATTATTTGAAACTCCCTTTGTCAACTGAAGATGTAAAGATGTGTCATATGTCAATTAGAAGATATAATCACGGGAGTTAATTTGGGTCTTACTTTGGGGAATCCTGACTTTAATCATAGTGGTAAAATGCAGCAAATCGTGTTTATTTATTTTGAACAAGGTTGGTCAAGTATTGAACAAAATATCATCTCTCTATAAAATTGGACATTTAGAAAAATTATTTATTTAAAAATCGGACACAAAAAAAAAATTTATTTAATTCTCTCTGAATTTTTGGGGCAATTACCTTTCCTTTAGTTATATTTGAAATTATATATGGTATAATGTTTCAAATAAAACATTGACATAAACAGTTTTTAATTTTTCCTTAAATATGTCTCTTTCACGCTCTATTTCTCCCCTTTCACCCATCGTCTTCCCCTTTTTCTAAAATAAACCCCCTGGATCATCATAAGCAGTTCCGATAGTTTGATGAAATGCACATAAAACCTTTGTAAGTGGGATTTTAATCACTCTTAGCAAAGTGCACTTAAGACAGCGCCATCATGCTTTTAAACTTGAAAGGAAAATTTGTGTGAGAAAACCACCCCACCTAAGCTACACCTCCGTCTCATAAAGACATAGACAGGCTAAAATTTTGTATATCTCTATAAAATATCAATCTGAAAAATCAAGCACAGACCATTTAAACTCTTATCTGGACTGCCTCCAAGGCAAAATCTACTTCAATCAGGACCACCCAATACTGCTTCCCCCGAATGTTTTAGTATCGACTCATGAGTGCCATATTACGAATTGCCTCTGCTCATCCACTGTCAGCTCCTGCTGACTTGGGATGGCCGACTGAGACGCATCTTTTGTTCGGATGGTTGATATTTTCTCATACTGCGACTAACTGGATCATATAGGAAGCAAAAAATAATGTTTCAATGCAAGACTTAAGTTTGTCCTTCGCTTTTGCCAAGAACCAACTACAAGCATTGCACTGAAACCCTGAAAAACAGAACAATAAAACAAAACTAAAAATAGGCAATTTCAAGATGAAAACTATTAAACACTTTATGAACTGCAAACAACCTTCTTTACTAAAAGCAGATGACATTTAGAAAAATGGAAAGAGTTCTGCATAATGAAATCTATAACAATAAATATCTACTATAAATAGCTAATATTCAATGCAAGACTAGTAAGACATTACCGCTGACTGTACAGTCTTGCATTGAACCTCCAACATAGGGAGTAAATTTAATGAAGCTTTTCAAAAGTTGTATTATCTGTTACCTTTGTCACAATGTCTTCAAAAAAAGGTATGTGTCTAAATGATTTATGCGAATGGTTGTCAACAGTTCATAAAGATTTAACTCTCTACCAAACAAACTTTTTGATCATCCAGAATTGAAAGGGTTTGCAGATGACGATTGAAGTCTAGCAATATCACAAATCGAGAGTTCAACGCAAAATTATAGTAAGTGCTTCATGTTCGTGAAGCACTTACTATAGTATTGCGTTGAACCCTCGAAATATATTTGTGGTGCGACATAAATAATCATGACAAGGAAATATTGCTTTATTCTTCACAGTAATTTCAAAAGATGTCAACAGCAGGATCATAAAATCTCATGAATATTTGGTAGAGAGTTAAACAGTACTGAAACTTAGAAAAGCATCATATCAGTCAACTGCTGTGAGGCTGAGTTAAAGATTCATTGAATGATTTATTGATTTGATATCAATTTTAAATTAGAATTTGGAATCTATGACTGCTCCAAATTGATTGCAATTTTAAATCTAGTGAACAAGTTTGCAAGCTAAAACCAAATAGAAAACAGTGTTGTTCAAAGGATGAATTACTGGATATAAAAGCAAGTGATCAAATGGAATTGATTTCAGGATGATTCAATTGGAGTCCCTTAAAGTTGCTTTTCAGAGTTTCAGTATAATTCAAATTGAAAAGTTATAACTCACAGTTCCCTTCGACTTACAAAACCTGTTGGACCTCTTGTGCCTTCATGATGGCCATCATCAACCTGGGATATGGTGGTTGTCATGGGGAGTTGAGATTCCTTCTGATGGAGATATGGAAAAAACTCCTCTTCACATCAAGGCTCCAAGTCTTTCGATTAAGTGAACCCTCCAGTATGAAAGTAAATGCAGATGAAAAAGAAAATGGCAAAAGAAAACTGTATTATTGTGCTATATAAAACTCAGTTGGGGCAATTTATCATTTTAGCATATTGGTTTCTTAATTCTTCTACAGCAGATTTTGTTTTTTTATAGGAATTAATGCTGTTTCAACAATATTTTGGTTAAATTACTGCTTTCCTTAATTAACCAGTACTAAGCTATTACTGTACACAGGATGCTGTTAAGTGAGGGATGATGAACTAAGTTTACTCATTCCCTCATAGTATTACCCAACAGATTATCAGAAAAGAAAATTGTATAACTTATACATCCAATTTCTTTGGGAAGGTACAATTGAATGATGTTTAAAACCTATATCTAAAGATATTTTGGATGTGGATGTAAATTCAAATCAACCATATACTCTTAGTTCAAAAAAGAGACTAAACCTCTGTTTTATAGTAAAACAGAGTAATGCAAATAATTTTTTGGAAATAAAATCTATGAACTACATGTAGTTTATGATATAAAAAACAATAAAATTCACATTTTAAGTTATAATGGACTTAAAGTATGTTTAAATGCACTCCATATTTATGTAACTTGGCCTTCATAACGTTTTTGTGAAACAAGGTAAGAGTATGAAGTTTAAAAGCAATGGCCTTATACTTATAGCGAAAAGGAACTTTACATTTTACAAAATTGTTGATATTTAAAGGGCCATAACTCTTTCTGAATGCATAAAATGTTTTAATTATTTGATATACACCATCTCCTTATAATGATTTATTAGTCAAAAGTTAAATGAAATAACTTTGGTCCTAGTATAAGATGACTCAAAACACAATAATTTCCAATTTTATATGTTATAAAGGAGCCAACACTACTGTTTAAACACAATACAAAGCTATGTAACATGGTCAATAAATAGCATGTATGGCAGTTATGAAGATCGTGGAGTTTGAAAGCAATAGCTCTGATACTTTGGGAGAAAGGTGAATCTAAACTCAAAACCTTCCAATTGTATACAAGTTAAGGGTTCATCAAACCTGAAAGTGGGTGGGGTACCTGTCAAAAAAGTTTTCCCGTTTTAAACAAAAAATATGTATCAAATGACAATTTTAGTATTTTCACCTTTTAGTATTATGAATCCCCATACCAAATGCGAATTTGCAAACTTGGCTTTTTAACAATAAGTTTGTTAATGAAAGAATTAAAATGTTTAAGAAAAGACATTCATTCGTTACTTTGAAAACGTTTAGAGAAAATGTACTTCCACCAACAACACCGCACATGTTCGTGGAACATAGTCTTAGAGTATAATGTAAAAACATATCAACGCATGTTTTCGAAATTCGTAATTTTCTGCACGCTTGTCACTGAAATTCTTCAAATCGCCATTTTTATTCTTCAATAACATGTAAACAAACCTTCTATCGGTCATCATAAAATTTTTATGAGGTTTCAAATCAATCGGATTTTCATAATGAACACTTAAAATGTCTGTTGTTTACCGTCTGACATTCGATCGTTTAATAATTGCGTCTATGTTTTAATCCCTTCCATTTTTCTAGCTGTCAAATGTTTTCTTTCGATAAGAAACCATTTTGAAATTACCATGAGAAGATATTGGCTCGTGCATTAATAAAAAATTTTTTTCAAAATAGGGAATTTATACTCTTTCGATTGAAAGATACTTCCAAAATATTTTAGAATACTTCTTAAAGAGTCAAATAAAATATTTACATATTTCTATCGTGTTTAATGGTCATATGCATAGGCACATATAGAACTACTTTTTATCTAATATCAGAACCGGAAGTTGATAAATCAGCCGGAAATAACATTAGAAAAGGAAGAAAGAGAGTCTACAAAGAGTTTCCAAGGAAATCATGTAATTGTGTCCGATCTACTGATTGCTTTGTAAGTAGAACTGTTTTATATTGAACAAATTATGTTTTATTAACAAAAGAGTGAAATATCTTGGTTGATCAACCCACCGGTTGTCTGACTTTACATGTTGAACATTGGGTTCATCCATCTGACGTTTGTTTGTTTATATTGTTGTCTCGTGCTTTAATGCACGGGGCGCACGATGTTCAGTTAGTTGGAAACTCGTGGTCTGAAATTATCTGTACGGTGGCCAACCTGGACATTTACTTGTGACAATTTTAGGTTTTATAGCTTTGTGCTGATTGGAATTTATTTGAAACGCCATTCAATGTTCAACTGTTGATAGAATCTATAAACTGTGATTGTTGATAAAGAAATATAATGGGGAGAAAACAGGGAAAACGTAGGAGATTTGGTCAACCATGTGGAAGGCACAGTAGATCTCGGATTCTTAATGAAAAAACAACAACTCTTAAACAGGAGGAAAAGATGAAACTGTTCAAGACTGATCGAAAGAGGTATGTTCCATATGAAATAATAAAGAGACAGCAGTCTCAAAAAGCGAAACTCGTAACAAAGATCACTGTTAAGAGAATTCCGATTGTTAGAGATGGAAAAACAAAGCTCCTCCAGCTAGGGAACTCATCATTGAAGTTCAAAATGAAAAATGCTGAGAAATTGGATGGATACAGAATAATAAACCTGGACAACTTGAAAAACTATAATAGTGAATTGACAATGCACGCTTGTTTTTGTGACAAAGCACAAGCTCTCACATCAGAAGGGAAACCCCCATTAGTGCTGCAGTCAGAAATCAAAAGAAATGGTCTTTTCAGTGTCCTGCAAGGAAAATGCAATGGATGTAAAAAGATTTACAAAATGGAAACTAAATTACAATATTATCACATTGTTTGTCTATACTTGTTATAATTGTTTGTAATAAATAGGTTTAATATTTATGGTATTTAGTACAAAGATTTAATTAGTTTTTATATACATGTATAAAAATGTCACAATGGAAAGAAAAACTACAAACATTAACAAACAATCCCAACTAATAACAATTCATCTGATTACAGCTATTGTCAGATTTTTTTTAAACAATATGCTTCATGGAATGAAGATTCAGTATTTATAACCTTAACAATTTTGCTAAAGAATGCATTGTGTTGGCTCATTGCAAATATCTCATGGAGAGGGTTAAAAAATTATTGCAATGACTGTAATTCATGATGTTGCATGCTTAACACCCTGGTACACCCTCGTATTTGCAGCTCTGTATAATACAAATTTCTTTTCAAGAGCATTATTATGAATATATGTTATAGTTAGGGATGGACACCCAGGGGCAATGTATATTACAAGGAAGATGACACCTCTTATGAAATTGAGGACTTATTGACTGATTACCTAAAAGGATCTGTCAAATTTAAGGATTTGTAACCAGGTAACATATATTGCCTAATTATATTTTCTTTATAAATATGACATTAACTGGGCTATTTTAGTAATGCAGTTTGTTTTAAATAGTAGTGGTGTAAATGCAGAGAACCTTCATTCTTGTAACTTTTGGAAACTTATGTCATGTACAATAATAAAACTGAAATAATATTGACACACTGTTAAACCCTATACATGTTAACATGCATGCAATATATGATAACAGCTGTCGTCTGCAACTCGATCAGGATCACTCTTTATTGATACTCTTGATACTTTGATTATTGTATTTTATAAGATGCGCAGTTGAACCGGAAATAGAAAACAGGATTATGGATGACCAAAACTATGAGTTGACTTAGTATTTTACATGGTGTCAGAATCGAGGAATATCAGACCAATCAGGCGATTGCAGGACAATCGATTGTAACAAACGTTTGATTAAATATTCACTGGATACATCAGTGTAATGGCTTCTAAAGGAATACGGCCTTTACCAGAGTTTAACCCATCGGAAGGAGCGGCGTGTTGGGAGGATTATAAACGGGATTTCCAGATCCATTTAGACGCGTTAGGTCTTGATGACAAGCCTGGCAGACGGAAAGTGGGTGTTCTTCTTGCCAATATGGGTCGAGAATGTGTTAAAATATACGACTCGTTCGCGTGGTCGCCGGCAGTTGAGGCAAACGAGGAGGCAGGAATCGAGGCAGTGCCGGCCGAGGATAAACACAATTTGGAAACTGTGTTTGGTAAATTTGACAGGCATTTTGGGGTCCACAGCTTCAGAAACATTAAGCGGCAGGAGTTCCTGAATACTAAACGAGGAAATCTATCCATCATGGATTATATATCGCTGAGTTAAAAAGGAAAGCAGAACATTGTCAGTATGGGGAGCAGAAAGAGGGACTTATATGCGACATGATCATAAACGGAGTGAATGACACAAAGTGCAGTGAAAAATTGATGGAAATACCAGCCGGAAACTTGACTATTGAAAGAGTAATGCAGGTTTGAAGGCAAACAGAACTGACGAAATGTCATATCAAATCTCTAGGCGAGAACCCTCAAGTAAATGTGGCCCAAATGAACCAGAACTATCATAATTTTGGCCAACGGTACTGTGGAAAATGTTGCAGAAGGCATGAACCTAGAAAATGTCCCGCCTATCAAAAACAATGTGACAATTGCAGCCAGTTTGGCCATTTTAAAGCATCCAAATTGTGTCCAGCTGCAAATGGGGAACCACGTCAAAGAGGAGCATCACACAGTGGAGCGCGTGGTTATGGAAGGAGACCACGTCGTCGAGGCGGTTATCGGGGAAACCACCGTGGCTATCGGGGCCGTGGGGGTCAACGACGTGTCAACTATACAGAAGCGGAGGAAGGCGACGAAATCGAAGAAATGTTCTACGAGTTCGAACACGCGAGTGCGAATGACGTATGGATCGCGACATCGAGTGCGGATAACGCGGATCACGAATGGTCAACGGACTTGATAATAGGAAATCAAACGGTAAGATTTGAAATAGACAGTGGGGCAATGTGTAATGTGATGTCGAGCAAGACCGCGAAAATGTTCAAAAGCGTAGCACAAATCACACGCAGTGATGTTATTATAAATGGTGTAAGTGGGTCAGCTGTGAAAGCTCTAGGAAAGATTACTTTGCCATGCGAGCACAAAAATGTTAGGCAGTCAATTGACTTTCAGATAATGAACACTCCAAGAGACATAAATTTGCTTGGAAGGGATGACTCTGTCAATTTTGGTCTGATTATGAGAATCCACACAGCGCGATTCGAAACGGAATCAATTATTGAGAAATATAGTGACGTAATCGGAGAAGAAATCGGATGTCTACCGGGAGAATATGAGATGAAAATTGACAATTTGGTAGAACCAGTAGTGCATGCACCACGACCGGTGCCGGTCGCGATTCGTGAACAATTACTCACAGAACTGAAACACTTAGAAAAATGCAATATCATTGCTAAAGTGACCGAACCTACTCAATGGGTCAGTAGTTTGGTGTGTGTCAGAAAGAAAAACGGCAGAGTGCGCATATGTATAGACCCTACAGACTTGAATCATGCGATACGGAGAGAACACTACCCAATGAACAGTTTTGATGATGTTGCAACGCGATTAAACGGTAGTAAATATTTCACGACATGAGACGCGAACATGGGGTATTATCAGATAAAATTAACAGAAGAGAGCTCAAAGCTCACTACATTCAATACTCCTTTTGGCAGGTACCGATATCTGCGAATGCCTATGGGCATGAAATGCTCCAGCGAAGTGTTCCAACGGTCAATGGAACAGAACTTTGGTGACATTGATGGGGCAGAGATCGTGGTTGACGACATTCTGATTCACGGGAGAACTCTCGAAGAACACAATAAGCGCTTGGAGACCGTGCTCCAGAAGGCACGATCAGTGAACTTAAAGCTAAATAAGAAAAAGTGCGCGTTCGCCAAATCAGAAGTTAATTATGTAGGTCACAAATTGACTGGAGACAGAATAAAACCAACAGAACAGAGGATAGAGGCGATAACAAACATGAGAGAACCAGAAAGCTTTAGTGAGCTAGAGACAGTGTTAGGTATGCTGTCCTATGTGTCGAAATTCATCCCAAATCTCAGTGAACTGAATGCACCGCTGCGTGATATAAAAAAACTAGAATCGTGGAAATGGGATGACGAAGCTAAACGCGCATTCGAGAAAATAAAAGAAACACTCGTGTCGACAAAGGTACTCCAGTACTACGACTTAAAGAAACCAGTGACACTCACAGTGGACGCATCAATGAGAAGCCTTGGTGCGGCAATAGTTCAAAAGGACGGTGTAGTGGCATACGCGTCACATGCGCTTACACCAACAGAGCAACGCTATGCTCAAATTGAAAAAGAGATGCTTGCCGTAGTATATGGATGCGAGAAATTCCACAAACTGCTTTATGGTCGAGAAACTTTTCTAGTGGAATCAGACCACAAACCGTTAGAATCGATATTAAAGAAAGAAATACATAAAGCTCCGCTACGGATTCAACGGATGATGCTGAAGTTACAACCGTATGACTTCAACCTGGTGCACAAACGCGGCAAGGACATGGGCCTTGCAGACTGTCTCAGCCGATTACCATTAGAAAATCGCGACGCGAAAACTATGGACGAAGAGTTGATGGTTTTGAAGCTCGATACGCTGTCGTGCTCTCACCATGACAAAATTGCGCGCGCGACACAAGCTGATGAACAATTCCAAGTGCTGGCCAAAGTCATTATACGAGGATGGCCAGAAACGAAGTGTGAAGTTCCCATGGAGGCTATTCCATTCTGGGACTATTGCGATGAACTAGCAATTTACAACGGAGTTCTGTACCGAGGGGAACGTGTGTGTATCCCGGCAGAGCTGAGAGAAAAAACTTTGAAAGCAATACACAAGTCACATCTTGGGGTAGTTAACTGTAAAAAAAAGGGCAAGAGAGTTAGTGTTCTGGCCTGGTATGAACAAGCAGATAGAAGACATGGTTGGGAAGTGCAGTGCATGTCTTACGCATCGCAACACGAGCCAAAAGGAGCCAATGATCATCCAACCCATACCTGAACTACCCTGGAGCAAAGTCGGAATGGACTTGTGCGAACTTGAAGGTTACCATTACCTAATTGTAGTGGACTACTTCTCCAACTTCATTGAAGTAGCACCATTGCAAAGAGACACTAGAACGAGCACCATCTTAAAACACATCAAGCAAAACATAGCTTGTTACGGAATCATGGACACAATAATTTCGGATAACGGACCACAGTTCACCAGTGCTGAGTTCTTAGATTTTACCGAGAAATATGGCATCCGCCATATCACGTCTTCACCGTTGCACCAACAAGCAAACGGCCTTGCCGAAAAGGCTGTACAAACTGTAAAAAATCTAATAAAGAAGTGTAGCGAAACAGGAGATGACATTTACTTAGCCCTGTTAGAACTAAGGAACACACCCCGCGAAAACATTGGATCGCCAATGCAACGTCTGATGGGACAACGCGCGAAATCCCTTATTCCCATGAAACAAACCTTGCGACAACCCGAAAAAACAAGTGAAAATGTCGCGCCAAAGTTATTAGAATTTCGCGAGAAGCAGAAGTACTACTATGACCAACATGTCAAGACCAAAGACACTATCCAGTCAGGGGATGCAGTTCGTATTAAAACCCCTTCAGGCTGGAAACCTGCGGAATATGTTAAACCATCCGAATATCCACGATCGCACATCGTGAAAGCAGGAGAATCCGGGCGTGAATATCGACGGAATACGGACAAACTCATGAAAACAAGAGAAAAACCACATGTCATCACCCCAAATGTTGACATAGAAACACCAACATCAGTCATCATTGAGCCAACAGAAACAGTAACCGAACAACCGAAATTGGCACAGAACACAAGTGGTACAAGTGTGAATAACAATCCTAAGAAAGAGAATGTTCCACCAGACAACGTTAAGAAAAAGACTAGGTCGGGTAGAGAAGTCCGGAAACCAAAACGCTTTGAACAATGACTATAATGTGTGAGATGTGAAAAACTGTCTGTAGTTCATTAAGACATGATGACAATGTCATATGACTGTATTAACAGAACACAATTTTTAACAAGTACACTTACAGTTTTTTTTAGGTTTAAAGGCATACACTGTGTTAAGGGGCATAATAATCCCCGTGATGCCTTTCTGTCTCAAAACAGATTTAAATTCTAGTCAGGACAATTAGAGCATTAAAAAAAAAAAACATGAATGTAAATGGAAAAGCTCATTTAGGCTTGAGCTCATGTAAGCTCATGTAGGCTCAAGCTCATCTAAGCTTTTCAACAATGTATTCAATTGAGATGAGCACAAAAAGTCCAGAAAATTCATAAACATTGATTCTAGTCATTAGTTATTAGTTAACAGTTGTAGGCCATAGTTTGATTGATTTAGAACTAAAAAAAAAAAGAAAAAAAGGTCACTATGTACAAATTGCAATGTCCACTATAGTCAGAAATTTGTAATAATAGCATTCGATTTTCATCATCAAAGGGAAATAACTGAGTGTTGTTTGAAAATGGATAATGTTTGAGTTATCTCTCTTTGACCATTGAGCAAATGAGTAGAGAAGTTAGTAACATTTAAACAGTTTAATACAAATGTGTTAATGGGTAAAATTTATCGGAATATGTTACAATGTTTAATGTTAACTATTTCTTTAAAAAGGAAAATACTTCACATTAAGACATTTTATTAATTCACATGTAGATGGTATCACATACAGATGTTTTCTTAAATCTGTTAAAGAAAAGGGGATGCAATATATGATAACAGCTGTCGTCTGCAACTCGATCAGGATCACTCTTTATTGATACTCTTGATACTTTGATTATTGTATTTTATAAGATGCGCAGTTGAACCGGAAATAGAAAACAGGATTATGGATGACCAAAACTATGAGTTGACTTAGTATTTTACAATGCATACTTTTTGAAAGTGACTATTTTGCATGCCAAAGCATTGATCATTTCAAACAAACCCAAAAGAATACATCAATAAACTGCTAAGCATAGCTATTGGCATTTCTTACACACCATACTTTTTTAAGGGTACTACTTTCATGTAGCATGTATATACAATAAGGACAATGAAATCACTTTGAAGATGCAGAATGAAATGGCTATCACTTTTTTATTACAAGGACTTTTTTGTTAATACTCTAAGATTCCATTCCTCAAACTATTATTTACATGGATTTTTTTTTAAACAGAAAAGTGTGAGAAAGTGTTGTTTGATTGGCAACAAGGTGCCTTGTCATTGGGTAAATTATTTATTGTTTTTAATTGCAAATTTTGAGTTGTAGGTGCTTGCAACACACTTTCATAGAGTTACTTTATCATAGTGGTTAATATTTAGGTGAACAAAGTTGAAAAAACAGAGAACATTAAAGAAACGTTTTTGACAGGTACCCCACCAACTTTCAGGTTTGATGAACCCTTAAAAATGTCCAAAGTTTTGTCTAAATACAATAGATAGTTTAGGTTACATGGTCAACAGAAATGACAGGATGATCGGGTGACAGTAAAGAACTATATGTATATGGAGTTGAATGTCTACAAGGTAAATCCAGGCACAAAACTTATTTCGGCACAAATGGCGCTCTAGATGGCAAACAAATCGTTAAGAAAATAGGTCTACACACTGGAAACTGTTGAAAGGACATGAAAACTTATTAAAATCAGTTACTCACCTACTTATATGCTTGTCCATTGCCCTACGGTTGAATCGGGTCATCTGTCAAGAATAACTTCAATGCAGGAACAGCCGCCATTACCTAAAAAAATTCAATCGCGTCTCAATTCGAGATAAAACTCACACTTTCTCTTAAATGGACGGGGTAATCTCTGATTAAATCGTATGTCAATGATTTAAAACAATTTAACAAACAAGAATCAAACTGAACCAATGCTTTTGGACGCCAATAATAAACTATTTACGCGAAAATTAGCTTACCGACAAAACCATGTAGTTCAACGGACCATGTGCTGGAGAGAAAGAAAGATTTTACCGGAAGCACGTGGTGCCAGCACGAAATAAACATGAAAAGCGAGCCAAAGGCTGTTATGGGACTGTCAAACTTAAGACAGCTGTAACTCGTTTATTTCAATGAACACGATACAGCTTTTTAGCTCTGTAGAAACGGCATCTATATATATTGGGGTACCCAATAGGGAATTGGACAGTGACACACGACAGAACAGTTACATAATTTGCCTCCAATTATCGGAATTGAAGTTCGGAATGTAAATTTGCCCTTAACGAGTACTTTTAGAAAGAAAAAGCACCGAGGAACTTAAATTGGATGGTTTACTTTGCTTGTACGTTCGATTTTACCATTTTATTTGGAGATCCTTAAAATTTACGCACTTAGTATAAGTTGGTTCTTTCAATGTGAATTTTATGCCGTTTTTAACGGTATTTCAGTCATATTACGACGATAAGTGCACCTATTCAAGTGTCTTGTATATTTCATCACCGTAATAAGTCCCGTCTATCAAAGAATTGGAAAATCAATACCCTTACACAGAAGGTCTATTATTACCACATATAAGGGGGCTTATTTGGTTCTTTTGACAACAGTTTTTTAAAAATAGATATACAAATACTACTTTGTTGGTACTCTTTAGAAACGTCTAACCAAAACAATACCAATGATTAATAATTCTATATGGTTAAGAGAAGCATAAAACAAGTAAGCTAGGGGAATACACCTCTAGGCCTATGGTTATTCTACGGCGCCTATACAGCTATTCATGTTTTCTGTGAAGTCTACCTGTACTTTGCTAGAGAAAAGCCCTTGTCCAACGACTCAACGTAATGTATCGAACCCGCGAAGACGTATTTTCTTTATATATATGATACACGTACATATATATTCAACTTTTCACATAGATAATCAGTTTAATTACAGTCAACGGGAGCTAACTCGTATAAATAGATGTAACAAGTCATCTTTTGTTATCGTCGATGAGTTATAGATTTTGCAAAAATAAGCTACACATAGGCCAGTTGATCTAAGTGCAAAATAGACAAATATTATGTATGTTACAAAATTATCTTCTTAAAGGGCTTTATTGTAAAGTATCGTTTATCACAATATGCTTTTTTTAGCAGACGCCATTACAAGCATCTTGGCTGAAATAATACCCCTGCAACGCAGAAATACGCTCAATAACCTTACATAGAGTAGCTGACACTGTAAACTGTGCAAATGATGCTTAAAAAAGAGTTTAGACGATTCGGTTTGTTTACAATAAGCGATAAACAAGGATTGTCGGTGTAAAATTCGTAACATCTCGTGTACCAATGAAATTGAAGAACATCTCCATTTTGACTATTCGCGGTGTTGTGTTGAATAAATTTTATTTCGTCTATTTATTTCTTTAAACCTCATTATTTGTACATAGACTGAATAAACATATAATAGCTGAAATCTCAAATATAGAGTACGAATGTCTCCCTTATCCGGGATTTAAGAGACTGATGAAATCTTAGATTAATTAAGTGTATTGCCCTTGACAGTTTCAAAGTTTATGCACAAAAGATTGAGACTTGAAACCATGTTTTTCATGTATAAACTCTATATATGTAATGAGATGCTTCTTTGATAGATTTATATCCCATTTAATCTTAAGAATGCTGCGTAATTCTCTAATGATAGATTTTTGTGTCGTCTGCCTTTCAAACCCTTAAATGTCAGCTTAATTTTGATGAGGAGAGATATTCAGAGTAGCAACAGGTTAGATCACAAGCAAGCCGCCAATTAAGGACATTTCCTACAGTTTTATAAGAAAATAATCCTTTCATAGAATTTTCTAAATTCTTGATATGTTATTTATAATTCTATATTTTATTGTGAATTCAAAAATAAAAAGAAAATTGCAGGTCGACGAGTTAGGTTTGTTTTGTCAAATGACAGTTTCCATGGTAACCGTTTTGGGCAAAAATATCAAAATGCCCATACTATTTTTAAAGATAATAAAGTAATCCATGGGAGGTTGATAAACACAAAAAACATGAATTCATACATCAACTACTTTATAATTAAAATGTCGTCTTAAATTATTACAATCTAAACAATTTTTGTTATCCAAATCAGTTTTTCAATTTTTTGTATTTAACAAAAAGCAATGAAAATTGGTATGTATATTACAAAAAAATAAAGATATCTAAAAATTCCTTTCATAGAGTTTTCTTATTTGTCAGTATGTGAAGTAAAATTCAATCTTGAAATACAAAATGCAAAAAAAATGTATATGTCGACGAGTTAGTTTGTCTGTAAAATGACAGTTTCCATGGTAACCGTATTTGAAAAAACATTTAATTAAAACGACAAAAATAACTTTATACTTGAAAAATAGAAGCTGGGGGCTAAACATGCATGAGAAATAAATAATAATGTTAATAACCTACTATAGTTTAATGGATAATATGATTATTCTCTTAAAAGAAAAATGCATTCAGTAAATTTCATCCGAATACAAACGTTTATCCGATTACTATGCAAATACCTCTTCAGTAACATAGTTTGTTATCTCCCTTGGATGCGCAGATGAAGTGCGCAGAAAAAACTACCGAGAACGCACTTAACTTGGCGGCTTGCCTGGATCTAACCTGTTTGCATAAGCATGAAGTCGGTTCCAGTACTATAAGTGTTGAACTATTTTGCATTTATCTTTAGCCACGAATACCGCCTATTTACGAGTCTTTGTCAAACCGGACTGCCTCTTCCAATGATAAATAAGGTTTCATTCCACTTAAAGAAAATGCAATTAATTCAGCGAAATATGGGTATCCAGCTGCCTTTTGTTGATCACTTACATCGAAAGTATCCTGACATCCAACTTGTCGTGTGATAATCTGGATGTAACCACACCTGTATGTTTCGTAGGTTGGGGAGGGAGGGGGTTGGGGGTTGGTCCGAAGGTCTAGCTACCTTACGGAATGGTCATATTTCACTTTGTTAGATAAACAATGTAGATGTATTTCACTAAATAGTACCATACACATTTTCGTGACTGGTACCTGTGAATCTTACCGGTCTGTTGTAAATAAAGAGAATGGTTTAAACGTCGTGCTCTCCTGTCGTTCAAAAAGGGTTTAAATCTGTCTTACATATTCCTCTTTATGGATAATTTGTATCGTCCAATTTTAAAGCAAGAGTAGAAAAATCGTCGAGGTATCAAATTCAACGCATTTTTGCTTCACAATTCAAGGTAAAAGCACTCGGAGACTAAAACATGAATAAAAAGAAACAATGTCATAAGGAAACTTGGTATAAACCACAGTGACAGTTCCCATGCAATATTGTTTATCATATGCAAGTTAAGCGGTAGTCGTTTACACGTGTGATTAGCGTAGGCAAAGCGAAGTTTAAATTACACCTTTTCATTGGTCAAAAGGTCATGTTATTCCAAGTCGGCAGAAGGGTCAATTACTCACTAGAAAAAAATTATTCATTTTGGTTTCTGAAGACTTAACCCTTTCCAAAACAATAACGACATTTTACCACTTTGTTGCAGACGACTTTAGAAAACATTGAGGGAAACGGAGAAATTGCTCGTGACGAGCAATTCTTTCTTTCCCCACACTTTTTTCTGGCCTATCGGAAGATAATTTGCCAACTTCATCACATTTTGAAATGTCGTCTGCAAACTCTTTCAATTTTGGACAGTCGAAAATTTGTTGTTTGGACAGGGTTCAGAGCTGATGCACTAACGTGAGATTTTAACGACAATGACACAGCCGGTTTCAAATATAGTAATCGATCAAAAACCTTTTAAAATTGCTAGAACTATTCATTCGCCATGCTTAACCCTTTCCCAAACAATAACGACATGACCACTTTGTTGCAGACGACTTTGGAAAACATTGTGGGAAAAAGAGAAATTGCTCGTAACGAGCAATTTCTCCTTTTCCCACAATGATCTCTGCCCTATCAGAAGATTATTGTCCAATTTCATCACATTTTGAAATGTCGTCTGCAAACTATTTCAATTTGGGACAGTCGAAAATTTGTTGTTTGGGAAAGGGTTAAATGCGTTCAATACAAGTTTTGACAGCTGTTTGTTTTCCATCCCCCAGTATGAAATCAATCATTTGGTTCAAAATGAAAACAGCAGAGGAAGACATCAACAAAGTATGCCAAGATGACATTTGTTTTAGAAATGTAGCTAAAACCACCGTGATAAAGAAAAAACGCTCGCAACGGTCAATTTATTCCTTTGTTAATCAGGTTCTCAAGTCTTCCGTCATAGGTGCGCCCTAATGAGTCATTTTGAAAGCAAAAGGTTAACCCTTATAATGCTGGGCAATTTTCTAAAAATAGAGTTTTGTGTTATCTGCTTTCCAAAACCTTAAATGTTTACTTAATTGTGTTATGGGAATATACTTAATGTAGCAAAGAGGTTAGATCACAGACCAGCTGCCAATTTACTTGGCGGCTGGCCTGGATCTTAGCTGTTGGCATAAGCATGAAATCGGTTGCAGCACTATAAGGGTTTATGATATTGCAAATAACAGGTGGTCCGATACCGACAAATGTAGCAGAGAAGGGCTCACATATTGAGAACGCCCATGATATACGCGTTGTTTATACTTCAGAAAGTGAGTGTTTCTTATTAGAGTCAACATTGCAAGACAATTACACAGATTGGACACTTAATTGGTCTTCTTTAAAACATTCGATATGGATCATCGTGTCAAATTGAAGAACTGTTTGTTACAAGCCACAACTTGTTCTATAAAGTTTGTTTCTAGAATCGTCTTTGGCAGGTAAGTTCAAATGTAAAACTCTACAATTTACATGTATTTTACAAATATTGCGAATTGTGATAAACTATTCCGAATATGACCCTTTTTCCCAATTAGTTCGAATGTTTGAAATCTTTAATTTGAATGATGAACTTGAAATTTCCCACTCTAAGTGAAGCTCCATAGGAAACACAGAAATGCCTGACACGAAGTCATTGGTAATAGTTCAAATATATTTGCTTAACCAATTACCAAAAAATAACGACATTTGACCAGTTTGTTGCAGACGACTCTGGAAATCATTGTGGGAAAATGAGAAATTGCCCCTAATGAGCAATTTCTCCTTTTCCCACAATGTTTTCTGCCGTATCAGAAGAGCATTTTTCAATTGCATCACAATTTAGGATGTCGTCTGCAAACTCAATTGAGGACAGTCGAAAATTTGGCGTTTGGTAAAACGTTAAAAACAATTTTGCTGTAGACATTGACATGTCATCCCTCGAAGGTTGAATACTATGAGATAAACAAGCATGCATAACATGAATTCTAATCTGTATTTATTCAATTGTTATAGATGTTAGTGTATTTCGACCTTTGCAAAGGGATGTTACCCCTGAAAGGTTGCAGCTGTAAGAAGTTCTCTATAAGATTCTATCTGGAATAACTATGAATAAATATATAGCCATTATAAAAGTCTGGATTTTTTAAACTTGATTTTAACCATTGACATTGAGAGATGACATGGACCATGACATGACACATTTCATATTGTGTGTCTCCATAAGTTACACAACTAACAGTGGTGCATGGCTAGAGCGTCGTCCTCTTGTACCGAGGGTCCTTGGTTCGAATCCTCATTAGACGAGGTGAAAATCCCGGGACCAACCCACAAACCGATGCGAGTACTGGATTGTATACAGGAAGCAGGCATCGAGGGTGGGTGTGAACAAACTTTAAGCTACCTTAACAATTGATGTATAACGAATAAGGTAAACTCTAAAGTTTCAAGTTTCTATCGATTTGATTTGAAATCATAAGCAACGTTAAAGTTGTATATAGACAGACAATCACATGTATTCAATGGTAGAGATCCTGTCTAATCAATTACACAATTTCTCGGACTTTTAGAATATTTACATGTAAATAAAATGGCCAAATACATTAAGTGATTAGGATTGTGTGAATCATGTGTTTAATGTCTACAAAAGCATAAACGTCATTTAATGAAAGAACCTTCAGCGTACTTATACATTGTAATATTTTACAGCAATTAATGATGTGTTTATGTGTCTGATGTCTATCGCTGTCTGTCAAAGTCTAACCTTTCATTCGGTTATACCGGTGTTATCTAAATAAAGACCACCATCACTTATTATTTCACTTTTACATTTGAACTTGTTTTTCAAGTCGTTATGCTATCTTTATTATCAGGAAAACCTGAAAACGCATGTCAATATCAAAGACCAAAACGAAATAATCTAAACCAGGCTTCATTCACCATTGACGAAACGTAAACAAAACGCCAACACGTCCTGCAACAATGATATCTGTTATGGCAGTATTCGAAAACTACATATAACTTTATCTATACAATGCAGGAGTCACAGGCTTTAGCCTTTATTCTGTACCCAAAACGGTAAACGGTAGATATCAGAACTAGTATGTGACATAATAGTTTTCTATTTTTTCTGAGATACTATTCGTGGTTGCCTTATTTTACTTACAGATATTTGACCTCACTGGTTATGACCTTGGTACCTCACGTGACATTAAGACGGTGCATCTTGGTCGCCCTGGTGACGACTTGCGTTGTGACGTTTGCCAGTTTCCAAGGAAACGTATTCGGCATGTTTCGGTTACCGAACGAACAGGTTTCAACAGTAAGAACCAAAGGTCACGATATAAACATCACCATTAATCATAAAGAATTCGGCCATCCGACGAGTTTAGACGCCAAGAAACAAACCATACCCGTTTCAAAGAAACAGAAACGTTTCCCAGAATGCATCGTAATCGGTGCAAAGAAATGTGGAACAAGAGCAATCGGGGAGTTTCTAAGTTTACATCCTGACATCGAAGTTTGTTTCGAACCTCATTTTTTTAGCGTTGACTCCAACTTTAGACGTGGCATGGAGTACTATAGACAACAAATGCCTGCTACCTACCCACACCAGATAACGATAGAGAAAACGCCATTTTACTTCGTGTCTGATCGCGCCACACAGCGAATACACAAGTTCAACCCGACCATAAAACTCATCTTGACGCTTCGACATCCAGTCAGGCGCATGGTTTCCGATTATTGGCACAGAAAACGGGAACTTGAAAAAATGCGAAGGTATAACGTATCTCTAACGTTTGAAAAGCTAGCATTAAACAAGGCGACAGGTGAGGTAAATGTGTCATATGACCCTGTTAAAGTAAGCATGTATTACATGCACCTCAAACGGTATCTAGAGTATTTCCAAAAGGAGCAAATACATATTGTTGATGGGGACAATTTGATTGCGAATCCTTACGAAGAGGTCAAAAAGATGGAGACATTTATTGGTGTCGAACATAAGCTTACGCCAGACATGTTCTACTTGAATCCAACCAAAGGGTTTTACTGTATGAACGCAACTGGCCGTTATGAGTGTCTGGCTGCAGAAAAAGGTCATACCCACCCGAATATACCCCCAGCTGTCTATCAAAAACTCATGGCATTCTTTGCTCCTCTCAATGAAAAATTATTCAATTTGTTGGGCCGCAGATTTGACTGGAATTAGTATTACTGTGCACAATGATTCGACTGTTTTCGGATGAATTTCACGCACATCGAAATTCGAAGACTTAATGATGCTCTTTGCAAATCGTCGATGTCCTATTTTAGAGGGGTGTTTAGTCCTTTGTAAAATAATTGTGGTAGAATCTTTCGTTTCATAATAAATGGACTATATATAGATGGTCAGATTTAATCTCTAATTCAGCAATTGGAACAGCTTAGTTTATTTTCTATATATGTCGAGCTAGACAGACATCAACTATCTAATAACGAAACAAAATTTAAAAAAGTCTGATTTTTTAGTGTTTTATGCAAAAAGTTCAACACAGCTCTAAAAACATCTTTCACCTAACAACCAATGACATTTACCGTAACATGGGAAGCAACTACTCTCAACCTTTCAATTTTGTCACAACCGTGGATATTTCTTACTAATATTACACGATTTGTTGTAAGTTAACTTCTGATTAATGGACTCGTATTCGTATATATATATGTGTCTTTCCGGAAGTAGCACAGAAAGTTTAGAAATGCCTGTACAAGGGGAGGGATCACGTGACCAATATTTACGAGAATGGACGAACAAGATGGTCGCGCCACAGATATATTTGCTTTTTTCAGCAGGCATGAAACTGTTGTCTACATCTAGTCAATGTAGACAGTAATGAAGAGGCCCCTGAAACTGTGTTAATTAATGTATCATATGTGTTCTACCACATTTTTTGTCCGCATGATGGAAGACCTATAGACTTGATTGCATTCATCCAATAAATACTAAACCCTTAAAAAATTACTATGATGACAGAGGAAATGTCTGTCAAAGATTAAAGAAAATCAGCCAATAAACTTGAGTTATATGAAAATCAGAAGTTACCATAGAGCAAGATTTTTGGACACGAATGACTCATTATCCATCCGCCTTCACTTAGCCTGGTAGAGCCTGGCCCGTTCGTATACCGCGACCTAATTCGGGTTAGCATGGGCCAGGATTCCAGGCTAGCATTCACTGTGCGGACTAATACCTTCTTTGAACCAAGAATGTAGTCCGGATTCACTCGCTTTAAAATCTCCAAGACGTACGTAGCATATTGAGCTGTTAGACGGCTAAACCCACAACTACAGTCACAGTTAATAACGGCTATAACGTCAAGTAAACATAAACACATCAGAATGGCTTGGTCTAAAAATAGGTATCTACAAACCCTGAAAAATACAATGCTCAGAAGAGGAAAATATAACAGAAAAGGTTGTCATAAACAGCGTCTTCTATGCACATCTTATACAACCTGTTCCGGTGGGAAGGATTGCTACAATATCCATGAGGCCTCCCCATCGAAATTGTTTTGAGAAGAAGAGAAAATTGTGAGGATTGGCGTATATTTGGAGAGTTAGAGAAATGCATACGGGTGATGTTACATTACTTTTGAAATTGATGTTACGCATACGCATATGTGTGTATCGCTGGCTTGGCCCCTGCTGTTGATGATGATGAAGCGAAGGCACACATGATCGGTAATGGTGTTGGAGAAATTTGGATACAAGGATTATGGCAAGACACTGAATTACATTCCTAAGAACTTTTCTATTAACATAACTGTGAGGTATTCTTTGAAAAGAGGATTTATCACCTTTCCAACAGTTGTTATGCTTTTGTAGTAATATTCACAGTCAACACTTTAAACGAATTTAAATAATAATAAAAACGTAAATCGGTAATTACTCATGACAGATGGATATTGTTGAATCTGGTCAGACGCCAAACATCGCACACTCCATGATGTGTAAATAGGAACTTTGGCATGTATCTCACAGTACGGCACCTTTATTCCACAAAACATATATCCTTTGATTTAAACTTATTTCCATTTTATAAAGTTTAAAATTGTAAACTGTTATAAAAAGTATCGGTATCGCTTCTATTCATTTTCACTTCTGTTAGATTACATCCGGTTTAGATCACGCAGTCCGTAGACTCAACAACTTTCCATTCTGTGGATCATTAGTTTGAAGCCAACTTCAAAGATTCCCTTTGTTTAACAATTATGTGAAAATAATGCTTTTACATTGAACCTTATGAGATGCTGATTAATTTGGTGTTTTATATCTATCAAACAACCTGCGCTACAATTGCATTGCATAATACGATGAAAGTATCCGTTTTGTTTCCATTTTGCTTGTTAAAGGTGTATGTGTTTCTTGATTACCTGGAACTGGTCTAAACATTACCAGAACTGTTATAGACCCGAATTAGTTTTAGTAACACTATGATGACAATTAACTTGTGGCGCAAATCATTTTTATAATTGACATAAATGAGCAGCCGCGTTAAAGGCACTAGAAAGGAAAGCGTGCTTCACTGTTGAAAATATAAACAAACCAGGGGCATTTATAGGAGATTGTTAATTTTAAACCAGGAAAATAAACACCTGGTCATACCAACCTAGCCTTGCTGATTCCTTGTAGCATGCCAACGAGGTGGAGGCAAACCCAGTCTGTGTCAATATTTTATCAGTCAAATTCTCATTAACGTTTTCTTGCATATTAATTATACACTATAATAACTTGATAAAAGCATCCAGGAACGATCGTAATTGGACAATTTAAATTCAAGTTACATCCAAACATATAGTTGAATGACAAATACAGCAAATTCAAATCGATGTCGTTTTCCCATGTTCTTTAATTAGCCTCTAAGTGTGACATCATTAAAAGTTATTAGTCTTTAAAAACATTAACAACAATGATTTATTCCTTTTTAATCTTAATCAAAAGTCACTTCAAAAATATGAGACATGCACAACTTTTGTAATTTAATGCAAAATATTGATCTTAAACATTAACAAAATCTTACTTGTTTACTTTAACTCATCTTGA
>OX401417.1:2776121-2893326 GCA_947846245.1 Cerastoderma edule | reverse complement strand
TATATATATATATATATATATATATATATATATATATATATATATATATATATATATATATATTTTTTTCAAGGAATGGTAGCCTTTACATTTTTTTATTTGTTTTTCTAAATGTCCTGGATGTTGTACAGAGTATTAAAATTTTTCCACAGTGGATGTCACAGTATCCTAACTCATGATCCTATTTCTTTCGTTTATTCTTCATTTCCTGGAATCAGCTTTTCCTGAATTCTTCAATTCTGTTGCTGTTGTTGGGCAGTAAATGGCACCCCATAAATTTGTATGAGTGTCTTTGGAGATTTTCTTGTTACATCGTTTGCAAATTCTGTCTTCTTTAATTTTCGTGTATATGCGACGTTTCCTTCCTTTCACTTCTCCCTGTGCTTCAATACGTCGGTATCTCGCAGTTTGGTAGTGCACAGGAAGCTGGGCCTGGGTGTTGACTGTCACAGGTATAGGTTGGTAGTGCACAGGAAGCTGTGCCTGGGTGTTGACTGTCACAGGTATGGGTTGGTAGTACACAGGAAGCTGTGCCTGGGTGTTGACTGTCACAGGTATGGGTTGGTAGTACACAGGAAGCTGTGCCTGGGTGTTGACTGTCACAGGTATAGGTTGGTAGTACACAGGAAGCTGGGCCTGGGTGTTGACTGTCACAGGTATGGGTTGGTAGTGCACAGGAAGCTGGGCCTGGGTGTTGACTGTCACAGGTATGGGTTGGTAGTACACAGGAAGCTGTGCCTGGGTGTTGACTGTCACAGGTATTGGTTGGTAGTACACAGGAAGCTGTGCCTGGGTGTTGACTGTCACAGGTATGGGTTGGTAGTACACAGGAAGCTGTGCCTGGGTGTTGACTGTCACAGGTATGGGTTGGTAGTACACAGGAAGCTGTGCCTGGATGTTGACTGTCACAGGTATAGGTTGGTAGTGCACAGGAAGCTGGGCCTGGGTGTTGACTGTCACAGGTATAGGTTGGTAGTACACAGGAAGCTGTGCCTGGGTGTTGACTGTCACAGGTATGGGTTGGTAGTGCACAGGAAGCTGGGCCTGGGTGTTGATTGTCACAGGTATGGGTTGGTAGTACACAGGAAGCTGGGCCTGGGTGTTGACTGTCACAGGTATGGGTTGGTAGTGCACAGGAAGCTGGGCCTGGGTGTTGATTGTCACAGGTATGGGTTGGTAGTACACAGGAAGCTGTGCCTGGGTGTTGACTGTCACAGGTATGGGTTGGTAGTACACAGGAAGCTGGGCCTGGGTGTTGACTGTCACAGGTATGGGTTGGTAGTACACAGGAAGCTGGGCCTGGGTGTTGACTGTCACAGGTATAGGTTGGTAGTGCACAGGAAGCTGGGCCTGGGTGTTGACTGTCACAGGTATAGGTTGGTAGTACACAGGAAGCTGTGCCTGGGTGTTGACTGTCACAGGTATGGGTTGGTAGTACACAGGAAGCTGGGCCTGGGTGTTGACTGTCACAGGTATAGGTTGGTAGTGCACAGGAAGCTGGGCCTGGGTGTTGACTGTCACAGGTATAGGTTGGTAGTGCACAGGAAGCTGTGCCTGGGTGTTGACTGTCACAGGTATGGGTTGGTAGTACACAGGAAGCTGTGCCTGGGTGTTGACTGTCACAGGTATGGGTTGGTAGTACACAGGAAGCTGTGCCTGGGTGTTGACTGTCACAGGTATGGGTTGGTAGTACACAGGAAGCTGTGCCTGGGTGTTGACTGTCACAGGTATGGTTGGTAGTACACAGGAAGCTGTGCCTGGGTGTTGACTGTCACAGGTATGGGTTGGTAGTGCACAGGAAGCTGGGCCTGGGTGTTGACTGTCACAGGTATGGGTTGGTAGTACACAGGAAGCTGTGCCTGGGTGTTGACTGTCACAGGTATGGGTTGGTAGTACACAGGAAGCTGTGCCTGGATGTTGACTGTCACAGGTATAGGTTGGTAGTGCACAGGAAGCTGGGCCTGGGTGTTGACTGTCACAGGTATAGGTTGGTAGTACACAGGAAGCTGTGCCTGGGTGTTGACTGTCACAGGTATAGGTTGGTAGTGCACAGGAAGCTGGGCCTGGGTGTTGATTGTCACAGGTATGGGTTGGTAGTACACAGGAAGCTGGGCCTGGGTGTTGACTGTCACAGGTATGGGTTGGTAGTGCACAGGAAGCTGGGCCTGGGTGTTGATTGTCACAGGTATGGGTTGGTAGTACACAGGAAGCTGTGCCTGGGTGTTGACTGTCACAGGTATGGGTTGGTAGTACACAGGAAGCTGGGCCTGGGTGTTGACTGTCACAGGTATGGGTTGGTAGTACACAGGAAGCTGGGCCTGGGTGTTGACTGTCACAGGTATAGGTTGGTAGGTGCACAGGAAGCTGGGCCTGGGTGTTGACTGTCACAGGTATAGGTTGGTAGTGCACAGGAAGCTGGGCCTGGGTGTTGACTGTCACAGGTATAGGTTGGTAGTACACAGGAAGCTGGGCCTGGGTGTTGACTGTCACAGGTATGGGTTGGTAGTACACAGGAAGCTGGGCCTGGGTGTTGACTGTCACAGGTATAGGTTGGTAGTGCACAGGAAGCTGGGCCTGGGTGTTGACTGTCACAGGTATGGTTTGGTAGTGCACGAAGCTGTGCCTGGGTGTTGACTGTCACAGGTATGGGTTGGGCACAGGAAGGCCTGGGTGTTGATTGTCACAGGTATGGGTTGGTGTACACAGGAAGCTGGGCCTGGGTGTTGACTGTCACAGGTATAGGTTGGTAGTACACAGGAAGCTGTGCCTGGGTGTTGACTGTCACAGGTATGGGTTGGTAGTACAGGAAGCTGTGCCTGGGTGTTGATCAGCAGGTATGGGTTGGTAGTGCACAGGAAGCTGTGCCTGGGTGTTGACTGTCACAGGTATGGGTTGGTAGTACACAGGAAGCTGGGCCTGGGTGTTGACTGTCACAGGTATAGGTTGGTAGTGCACAGGAAGCTGTGCCTGGGTGTTGACTGTCACAGGTATGGGTTGGTAGTACACAGGAAGCTGTGCCTGGGTGTTGACTGTCACAGGTATGGGTTGGTAGTACACAGGAAGCTGTGCCTGGGTGTTGACTGTCACAGGTATGGGTTGGTAGTACACAGGAAGCTGTGCCTGGGTGTTGACTGTCACAGGTATGGGTTGGTAGTACACAGGAAGCTGTGCCTGGGTGTTGACTGTCACAGGTATGGGTTGGTAGTACACAGGAAGCTGTGCCTGGATGTTGACTGTCACAGGTATAGGTTGGTAGTGCACAGGAAGCTGGGCCTGGGTGTTGACTGTCACAGGTATAGGTTGGTAGTACACAGGAAGCTGTGCCTGGGTGTTGACTGTCACAGGTATAGGTTGGTAGTGCACAGGAAGCTGGGCCTGGGTGTTGATTGTCACAGGTATGGGTTGGTAGTACACAGGAAGCTGGGCCTGGGTGTTGACTGTCACAGGTATAGGTTGGTAGTGCACAGGAAGCTGTGCCTGGGTGTTGACTGTCACAGGTATGGGTTGGTAGTACACAGGAAGCTGGGCCTGGGTGTTGACTGTCACAGGTATAGGTTGGTAGTGCAGGAAGCTGGGCCTGGGTGTTGACACAGGTGTCACAGGAAGCTATACTGTCACAGGTATAGGTTGGTAGTACACAGGAAGCTGGGCCTGGGTGTTGACTGTCACAGGTATAGGTTGGTAGTACACAGGAAGCTGGGCCTGGGTGTTGACTGTCACAGGTATAGGTTGGTAGTACACAGGAAGCTGGGCCTGGGTGTTGACTGTCACAGGTATAGGTTGGTAGTACACAGGAAGCTGGGCCTGGGTGTTGACTGTCACAGGTATAGGTTGGTAGTGCACAGGAAGCTGGGCCTGGGTGTTGACTGTCACAGGTATAGGTTGGTAGTGCACAGGAAGCTGGGCATGGGTGTTGACTGTCACAGGTATAGGTTGGTAGTACACAGGAAGCTGGGCCTGGGTGTTGACTGTCACAGGTATAGGTTGGTAGTACACAGGAAGCTGGGCCTGGGTGTTGACTGTCACAGGTATAGGTTGGTAGTGCACAGGAAGCTGGGCCTGGGTGTTGACTGTCACAGGTATGGGTTGGTAGTTTGAAAAGGGGTTTATGGTTGGTATGATGAATTTTTGATTTGGGTGGAGTAATGATGCTGGGGCTATATGTGTCAGTTTCCTCTCGTTCTGGATAACACTGTCAGCTGTATTAGGTGGTGATGAAATGGTATGTAGATCCCCAGGAAGAGCCTTTACAACAGGTAGTGGGACAGGTGTTGGAAGCTGGACTGTTGAAGCCAATGGAATATTTGGTAAGACCAGTCCTTGGGTCAACATCTTTGTATTGTCCATTTTAAGTTTATTCTTGTACCTAGAAAATATAAGTATAATTCAGCTGATTGAAATTACATAGACATAACGTTTGGGAATTCTAAAAATTCAGGCTTCATATGGGAGATAGTTATTCTTATGTTTCGATTACTTTTACCCTTTCCCAAACAATAACGACATTTAACCACTTTGTTGCAGACGACTTTAGAAAACGTTTTTCCCACATTGTTTTCTGCCCTATCAGATAATTATTTTCAAATTTCATCACATTTTGAAATGTCGTCTGCAAACTCTTTCAATTTAGGACAGTCAAAAATTTGTTGTTTAGGAAAGGGTTAAATGAAATACACCATATTTATGTAGTCTAACATTAAAATATATCTGAGGCAATTGATTTAAAGAGTGTTCATAACGAGAAAGTTCTCCTTTAATCTAATAAGGGTCTTTAACATACAAAAAAAGTATATACGATATAAAGTTTGCTTGTGTTTCCTCTGTTGCTTTTACTTTCAAATAAAAACAAAATTATAAATCATTATATCAATCTCATTTTAATAAATGTATAAAATGCTTAAACTTTTTAAATGCAAAAAGCATATGTTTTTAATTTACTTCCTTCCGCTGATTCATAACACTGTTTTACACATCTAACATATCAGAGTTTTTAAGTAATACCAAAATAGTACATGGGCGCATGCATGTTAAGTTGGAAAAGCTTTTGTGCAATTTTTTGAGAAAACACTGAAAGCATGGATAGGTGAACCACTGGCTATGACCTTTCTGATTACTGTTGATAACAGAAAAAAATCTAAACAAATCTTACCATGCCTGCAATGTCTGATGGTTCAGGAACGGTAACTGTATCGCGGTTTCTGTCATGACTATAGGGTTATCGAGGACTGTCTGTTGAATCCTATTGTAAGCTTCCAAAATCCTTGCCCACCTTGAAATGCTCTTGCCTTTAGCTTTCGAAGCACTTCTAAAGCACTGACGAAGGCGTTGGACGAGTTCCTCTACATACCTATTACAATCTGGTTTGACACCAGGTATGGAGTCAGGTGCATGTACACTACTGAAAAGTTAAAGAAAGAATTCTTTTATATATGTTTTACATCACATCAACATTATTTCAGTTATGTAGCGATGCCCGACTCTTAATGACGGAGGAAGACCCCAAACTCAACTGTCCATAAGGGCTGGTTAAGGCGGGAAGAACAATTGGCATTCTTTAAGTCAGTCGGGAGACTTCCTCTCATGATAAAGAAAGAATATGATAAGATACATTATCCAAAAAAGAGCAATATTTCATCAATGAAATGCTTTTGATACTGTTGACCATTCATTGGGCTTTTACACAGTTGTTTTTGTATCAAATAGATGACACCTGTCCAATTAAAATACCCTTTAACTTTCTTTTTAAAGATTATACTGATTGGTTACAACAACATTTAGGATTCTTCTCAAGAAAACACAATGTACGAACTCGACTGTATGAATTCCGGAAGTCGGTGACGATTAGGTATACAGTTTCACTAATAGGCATACGCAATTGTTTACCTTTTGTCAGACCAAGTGTAAATAAAGAGGATTTTACCGTTTTAAAGCGAAAGGTAAGTGTTATTTGCATCTTATATACTCTAGCAATACTAAACGGATTCAGATCTATATCAATTTCACATCTTTGGCTTCTTTCATTTCTTATAATATGCCTATATTTGAGGTCGTCAATTCCTGTGTACATTGAATTTCGATATAAATCACCATTTTGTCAAAATCTGGGGCAATAATTCAAAATTTTGAAGCGGCAATTCTTCGAAGTTATGATTTTTTTTATATAAAAATACTAGCCTTTAGTCTCGTTGGCTTGTATATGTTTGAAAGAGGGATATTTTTTATGTGTAGCATACGCTGTTTGTACTGTATGAATAGTCGTGAACTACTGTATACAGAATCGAAAATATAAAAAAATCTGACTGTATGCCTAATCGCAATCAATCCTGATTCTAATTGTTTTGGTCATTTCAGAACATTATGGACGAGTGGCAATGCTATTACTGCAGCTTTGTATCACGGTTGTTCGATGAGATCATCAGTCACACACTCAACGACCATCCTGAAAAAGTTCTGAAAGTAAAGGTGAAGACACACGCAGATGGAGATACAAATTTCATGAAATCCAAAAACTTCCAAATGATACCTGCTGTCATCTTCTCTAAAAACAAGTCCATCACATGTTTAAACGAATCCGGCGAACATAAAACAAAAATTTCGACATTTTAAGACGACAGCTTCTCGTTGAAATCACCTGACAAGAAGATACCAAGACTTTTATCAACACCACGTAAACCCACAGCTTGCCCTGATGAAGATGGTCAAGTACAATTGACTTCTGCAGAGGAGATGGACTTGAGCGCGTGTTATGATGAAATGCGGCTGTATGAAAAGACAGTCGGAACGCAAACAGACAGTTTCTACACATATGCGGCTTCAATCAATCCACATGGACCAGATTCAACAGAGGCGATGATACAGGACATTTTGAAAAAAATACCAGATGTTTTACTGTATTTGAAAACTGTTGGTCAAGAGCGAATATTTCTACAGTATATATCTTTGCTTGCGAAACGCCGTCTCCCACTCAACAACATAGGATATCTTCTGTTTCTTGATGTTGTTCAATGGTTTTCAAGGAGTAACACACACACTATGCGTTACAACGAACGTTTAAAACAGTTTTGGAACATTGGACACAAGCTTTTCAAGGGTAAACTTCTGAGGTTCATGGGTGGTTGGAAGAATCAAGGACGGGACAAAAAAGGTTCAACTTGTCCAGAAGAGTCGTGCATTAATTGTGCAGTGCCACATCGTGATTGTCCCAAAGATAGTTTCATCGCCAACGAGTTGAAAAACTTATCACGCCAACGAGTTGAAAAACTTATCACCAGGCATTATTACCAAAGTTTTGGAAATTGCCAGAAGTGACGACACCGATCAGACCAAAACCTACAAGATTTGTGTTGATGGGAAGAAAATTAATAGTGGTTTAAACCAAACACAGGGAGATGTGAACTTGTGGGGGTTAGAAGGTCCACCTACTTTGATTGACGAGGAAAAAAGTCTGATTAAAGATAAAAAAATATTTATATGAATTACGGAAAGAAATAGAGAAACTGTAAATGAAAGACGTTGAGTCATTGCGAGAAGCAAACAGTGAAGTGAAGCATGACATTATTGCAAAGGGGAGGTTATTACGGATAAAACGGTTGCGACTAGCAAAACAATCAAAGCTTGTCACATTAGAGAATTTGATCAATGTATGTACTACAGATACTATACGATCAAAATACTCGGATGCAACCAGTGCTATCAAAACATTTATCTATCAGATTAATGTGTCTGTTTCGCGTTTGCTCAAAGCTGTCAACACTCTTAGCTACATGATATCTATATGCAACGAAAGCTGGATGGAATTCAAAACTGGCCAAACCTGTGACTTTTCTATGCAGAACAACTACATGTGTCTCACTGGATATAGCGAAGAGACAACTGATAAACAACAATACTCATTCGTTAAGCAGAGGTCACCCGCGTGGCATAATATAAGACAGAAGGCAAAGGTAACTGGAAGCACGTGTCACGGTGCACTAGGATTTCGTGGACTGAAAAAACAAAAAGAACTTTACCAATATGTAGTCAATGGACCGGAAAAGGAAACGCATTCAGACGAGATCGTAACACGGATGAAGTATGGAACAGATATGGAAATAAATGCAGTAGCGACTTTGGTTTCTAAGGTGCTTCCAGTACTTTATCCCGGGCTATGTTTCTATGAAGAAGGATGCGAAGCTATCTTAAACAAAAAGCAAATATTCATTGTCGTCAGTCCCGACGGCAGTGTACGTAGGCACCCTCAAAGAAACACGGGGAGCAGTACCGATAATATGCAAACAGATGATCCCCTTATGCCTGCTGAGGCAATTGGAATTGAGAGAAAATGCCCGTATCCAGGAGACATGCTGAGAACACCTGTAAATTATGAAATGCCATGGTACTACGCTGCTTAGGTGCTGTTAGAAATGTACGTCTTGAAAAGCGAATATCTTCTTTACCTGTCTTACAGCGAAGAAAGTACTACTGTTTTCGTTGTTAAGAACGTCCCTTCATTAACAGCGGACATATTGGAAAGTTTGAGAAATACGTACGGTCCAGATATACCAGAAATGAAGAGGTTAAATCCACAAATGAAAGAAATGACTGGAAAACTTAAAGACTTCTGCAAAGTTAACGATGCGCATGGTGTAAGCAATTCAGCGTCACAAACGGATTCTGCTATAATGTTGGGTGTTCTGGATTTACTAAGTGAGTTGTTTGAAATGAAAAACACTTTTTCGGAAGCATAGTCGCTTGAACGACGAATTGCGAGTGAGGTGTTGGTATTTCTGATGTCCGACTTAGATAGGCACCACGAGCGAGAAAAACAACATGCAACGCCTATAGCATTTGCTCTTAAAGGATACAGCATGACAAATGAGGTATTGAGAAAATGCTTTTAGATGTTCAGAAACGCTGCTTTGAAACAGGATTGTATGTACCGGTGTTCTCCTTTGATGGTCAGTGGGCAAAACTTGCTATTCGATAAATGTCAGACCCACCACTCATACTACTGCAACTTCAAAAGGACGTGTTTGCTGAAGCAAGACAGCTAACAAAGAAAGACATCGTTGACATAGTGAAAGATGGCAATGCTGTAAAAGCAACATGTTTGAAAGATGAAGTAGAACAGACGATTGGCAATCTATCTGACAATCACTGTGCCAACAAGTATATTGGGCCAATTGAACTATATAGAGCAAAGCAGTGTAGTCATTTGTTCAAGACATCTAGTTCCGTCAAAAAACAGCTGCAGTGTAGACAGAGAAACACACAAAATGTAGATCAGAGATAGGAATCGGAGTCATTGTCACAGTGTGCGTCGTTGTTGGATACGTGTCCACCTGAAGTTGCAAGAGAATTGGCCTCCGAAACAGATGAAATTCTGCAATCTATCAATTCAGCGGCTTTGATAACCACAACTGCCCCAAGTCCTGCTGACCTAATTTGTCTAGAGGATGTATTCACAGAGGACACTAATGAACGTGAACGTGTAATGGACACAGTTGACGAGGTAAGCAAGGACAGCTTCACAGATGAATATGTTGCTAAAGCCGCGCAAAATAGCTACGACCCTATTCAGTCGGAAAACGGGTTTCATGAACGTGATGCCTCCAAGATGCTCCATGGGTTACAACATGATACAAAAATTAAGATGACGAAATGGCAAAATGGCGAGAAAACTAAATTTATGAGAATAATGCAGGCTCGAACTGAAATAGATAGACGTTTGACAAAGTACGAGATTCTGGTTTGTCTGAAAGCCGCAAATGAAGAACTGAAAAGGAGACAATTCCATTACGCAGTGTCCTGGAATAAAGAAAGACTTGCTTCATTTCTGCACAATTTGTATTTAGGCGAAGTACAAAGAGACACCCACACTTTGCAACGCAGGAAACGTAAGAATGGTTAATGCACTGAAAACGCTCAGTTTACGAATTATTAACAATTTCCCTAAACAGGTTCTGTCTTGTAGATACGCCGAATCTATCTACGAAGATAAACGTCGTCTATGGCCGATGAATTCTCCTTTCTCAGCTGAAACAGATGTTGTAGTCAACAACAGTACATTGTCAATCAACTGGTACTCAATGCCTGAATATGTTGAAGATGCATTTTCATATGTGTTTTCAATGCTTGACTGTCATCACCTTTTCGTTAATGCTAGGGTAAAATGCTGCAGCTCAGGTTTGCCCGAACGTGGAAAAAAGCGAGAAGCCTGGGTTAAAGTAGCAGAAAACTCGGCAGACAACGGTACTGGATTGAGTGTCGCATTAGTGAACGACTTAGTTGACCGTCAGAGCAATGTATTTGCCCGGAAACCGTTTTCAGCAACTGTAGAAAACGTCATGGAGGGCAATGGCGATCTAGAGGAAGCAAATTTTTGCCGGCTAATAAGTGAGTGGTACGAAGCCGAGGACTCGCCAGGTATATATGCCAATGAACGGAATAGACGGCGACTATTACTTCGAGACTGGTTACTGGAAGGTGTGAGCTTCAGCAGTTTCAAGAAACTTCCAAAAGTGGCCGCTGTACATATACTGGCCTTCATTTTATGTATCTTTTACAGAGTAGTTGTACAAACAATCTACATGCATGAATAAACAAATGTTTCAATATATTCTATTCATATTTTATTCTTTGTATAAGAGAATGGAGGACCTTGATCAAAAAGTAGACAAACTGACCTTCAACCCCAACCATGTCTTGTAATGACCTACCAGAGCATGTACAGGAAACCTCCCAGCAGCAGAACAATGCAGTAATCATGGTCAGGTCACACAGAGTCCTCCCACAAGGTAACGGACCGATGACCACATGATAAGAAAAGAGAATCCGCAATCTGCTGTTCCAGATAACCTAGGGTCTGATGGGAAAATCCAGTCTACAATAGAGAGTGAGACAGAGCCTATTGTTCTACAGATACGATCTGGCCCAACATAGTCCATACCAATGCTTATCAACAGACTAGAAGTAGATACAGTGGTCGATACAGCTGCCCAAGTAACCATTATCTCCGTTAAAGTCCTCAAACAACTAAGATCAGTGCCCCCTACCTTGGAAAGAAATCGTCTTACAAACAGCAGGAAGAGAAATGAAGATGAAAGGGTGTATAGTTGGACCAGTGAAATTGGAATTGGGTGACAAATTATGCAAGGAAAATGTTTATGTTGCCCCTATCTAAGATGAGATGTTGTTAGGGTAAGACTTTTTGAGGAAGCACTGTGATAAAATTGGTTTAGTCGAAGACCGTTCTTTGGGTGGATGGAAATCCCATTAAAATGGAATTTACTAAGCCAGCATCGGTGTTAAAGTCGAAGGTGTTAGACGCACCATCATACCACCGAACTTTGTGAAGTTGGTGTGGTGTGATACTAAAACCAGTAGAAATGATTATGTGGTTGAACCTTTTCCAGATTTGCCAGTGATATTTTCAAAATCAGTTCATTCCCATGGGGATACTTTAATGATGTGTGCTGTGAACGTTTCTGACCGGAATGTAATCTTACAAGAAAATCAGTCTATAGGTAATGCAGAGAGTATTGAAGTGGTGGAGGTTCCACAGTCAACACCAGTGAATCAACATAATCAGAAAGTACTGGAACCTCAACATTTGACAGAAATGTTGCAGAACTCAAAAGAAAATTTGACACATCAAGAGTACCAAGGTCTAGCTCAGATAACCAGTGACTACCAAGATGTTTTTGCCAAAGATGATTTTGATTTAGGGAATTTTACAGCGATTCAACATGCCATTGAGACTGGGGATGCCCGCCCTGTTAAACAGCGCATGAGGCGTACCCCTGTCTGTTTCGTGGACAAGGAGAAAAGCACCTTGGATAAAATGCTTAAGTTAAAAGTCATAGAACCTTCAATTTCCGAATGGGATCGGCACCTGTACTCATCAGGAAGCGTGATGGACACGTCCGTTGGTATGAAGATTACAGAGCTTTGAACAGTAAAAGACGTCTATCCATAACCACTATTAGATGAATGAATGGACACCCTGGCTGGGAACACTTGTTTTTCCAAGCTAAATGCGAATTCTGCATATTGGCAAGTCCCTATCAAAGATTCAGACAAAACGAAAACTGCCTTCATAACTAAATACGGTTTTTTCAATTTGTTAGGATGGACTTTGGACTTTGCAACACTCCCGCAACTTACAGCAGAATTATGAACCTTGTATTAAGGGGCCTTAACTGGGAAATTGTCTTGGCATTTTTAGATGATATCATTGTTATGGGGAAGAATTTTGACGATCACCTGAAAAATCTTGAAAATGTGCTGAAAAGGTTACAACAGTATGGTTTGAAGCTGAAGCCTAGGAAATGTGAGTTGTGCAAACCCAAAGTAAAGTTCTTGGGGAAATGGATAGGGGAAGATGGCCTTTAACTGGATGAAGAGAATATTGAAGCAGTAAAGAAGTGGCCACGTCCCCAAACAGTGAAACAAGTAGTACAGTTTCTAGGGCTGTTGAATTATCATTGGAGTTTCATTAAAGACTATGCAGAATTGGCAGTACCACTACACAAATCAGCGGTAAAGCTGCATTTAGCTGGTCAGATGAGCAGGAGGTGGCGTTTGAGAAAATTAAAACTGCGTTAACTAAAGCTCCCTAACAGCCAAGATAGTTACATATTGAATAAAGCCAATTATTCAAAGCTGTTTGTAGTCTGTTAAGCATTCATAAAACTAGGACCACTCCCTACCGTAAAAATAACACGAAATATGTCGAATTTCAATGCACAAGAAACCGATGGGTCATCAGTTTGCAATGTTTTAAGCAGTAAAACGTACGCAAGTTGTGTACCCGATGCATGACTACAGCCGTCCATCATCTTAAGAGTGAATATTAAGCAAATCACACATACCTTTCGCTTTAAAACAATAAAAACGCGTTTTAAAACCACGAGCTGTCATTTAGTAAACAATTGTGTATGCCTATTAGTGAAACTGTAATCCTAATCGCCACCGACTTCCGGAATTCATTCAGTCGAGTTCGTACTGTGGAAAAATGCTAAATAATAAGACCTCTAAACATCTAAATAACTCAACTATGTTACATTTGTGAAAATGGTTATAGAGCTTCAACTTAGGATAAATAAAAATATATACTTTACAATTAATGATAAAATGTCAGGTTTTAGTTTTAATTTATAAACAAATTAATAAATTATTATATTACCAGATTGATGACTATAGGCTGTTAAGAAATAAAACAGCATATACCAATCTAAACTCTGGACTCCTGGATGGTTCAGGGTTTTAAGATTATATCACCAGATTAATGACTTTAGGCTGTTCAGAAATAAAACAGCACATACCAATAGAAACTCTGGACGCCTGAATGGTTCAGGGTCTTAAGATTATATCACCAGATTGATGACTATAAGCTGTTCAGAAATAAAACAGCACATACCAATCTAAACTCTGGCCTCCTGGATGGTTCAGGGTTTTAAGATTATATCACCAGATTGATGACTATAGGCTGTTCAGAAATAAAACAGCACATACCAATCTAAACTCTGGCCTCCTGGATGTTTCAGGGTTTTAAGATTATATCACGAGATTGATGACTATAGGCTGTTCAGAAATAAAACAGCACATACCAATCTAAACTCTGGCCTCCTGGACGGTTCAGGGTTTTAAGAGCCCTGAGCTTGTGGTTAGTTCTAGGATCAAAACGTTCTTGAAACACAATCCTCTGCTTGTCAAATGCTGACAGTTCTTGCCACAGACGGATTATATTGGCAGCCTGGTCTTGCTTTAGGGCGAGGTTTCCATCTTTCAGAGCTACTAAAGACTGCAAGATTCTGCACAGCAGAATATCCTGGCAGATTATCTGGTCCAAGAGAGTCCTTTGTAGTACAAAACAATTCGATATTCATTAAGTTTAAATGGATTTTACATCACATCAACATTATTTCAATTATGTGTTGTGATGTCAGACTCTTGATGATGGAGGAAGACCCTATATGTTGACTCCTATACTTTACTGCCCTCAAGGGCTCGCAAGCTAGGTAGAACCATCAACTCTCTGTAAGTCAGTCTATCTAAGAGACCATCTACCATGAAAATCCAAATGTCTAACAGGGACTTAAATCAACACAGCGATGGAACATGTGATTACATGTGTTGTACTCTAATCACTAGGGCGTGGAGACCCGTAAAACAAGTTGAACACAGTTATAAAACTGTTGTCACGAAGCTGGGAATCTTTGGCCTCCACTTGGGCCCAAACAATCTCTACCACGTTAGCTTTTCAGGTCACGTTGACATCTATATTCCTATTGTATATTGAACCTCTGCTCAACCTCTCCTATATAATTCTTGCTTACACAGTTTATATCTCAGTGCAAATATAACAAAGGTGAGGAAAATATGCAATTTGAACTAAAGGCCGAAATTTACTGTGTTTGAATGCTCTGCAGACTAAACAACTGAGGAGGTTTGCTCATTGACACTACAAAACTCAACTAGACAGAAAGTTATGCAACTTTGGTTAAAGGCACCATTGCAAAATCAATGATAATACTCACAAAAAGAAGAAATGAAATGCTTAATTTGAAAAACATCATTCATTATTTAAGTGAAGTAAAATATGAAGAAGAAAAAATGAGATAATATAGCAATATTCATCTTACATCTGGAGTGTCATTGTTTCGTTCATCATTTAACTTTGGAGTAATAGGGGTGTAAGAATGACTTTGCTGCATTGGCTGTGTGTCTGAACATATTGAAGCTGCCACTCTGTTGTGCACTACAATATCAGTAACACCAGGCAAATCTGCAATAAGTATTAACATGGTTTATTGTGATTTAGTTGTGAACAATATTTCTGTGTTAACTCTTACATCATGAACCGTTCATTAACTAAAAACTATTGATCTCATACAGTAATGAAAGGGCCCTATAGTAGTTAACAAAGACGTCATAGTGAGAAATAACAAAATGCAACTACATAGTCTCTTAAACTTTACAATAACATCTGCAGTTTGCTCTCAAGTTGGAGGAGTTATTTACAAAATCCCACTTTTAATTCATGGAGTATGCTTATATTGAAAATTTGCTTCCCTCGACAACCCAATGAGATTCTGAAAAATTAAACAACTTTATTTACCATATATTGGAAATTATCAAATTGGAGTCTTAAAGTATTAAATATAAACAAACCTCCAATCTTGTTTAACTACGATCGGACATTTAAAAAAGATACTAAGGAACTAAAAACAAAAAAAGTTTAAAATTTTCATTTAAAGGGACTCTCTCAGAGATGAAGATTTAAACATTTTGAAATAAATCGCCTTCTACCGTAAAAAGAACAACACAGAATTCTGAAGTAACATAAAACTAGATTATTGACAGCTTGTCAACCCTGCTCCTAACTATACAAAGAAGATCTAGAATTATAAAATTTACAGAAATCCAAGACCTTTCAAATGGGTTTATTTTGTAAACAACGTCTTAACTTAGAGTAAGAGGTGATCATTTTAGAAAGTATCAACATGTGGGTCTTCGGAAAAACCCATTTTCCACGCATGCGCATGGACGCATACATCATTTCCGTCAAACGAAAGTGGTTTCAATGAGAAGGAAAACAAACAGCGTAAATATAATTAAGTTAATTCTTGCTTGCTAATTAGATATCATCGTAGTTTGTCAGTTTATCATCACCTCCTAGAGCAAGATAAATCTGGTAAATAAATAAGCATTTTTCTATACATAAGTGTTAAGATATATCTTGTGAAAAGGTAAACCACAGTTATTGTCAGAAAAATAAGATTAAAAACTTAACAGAGCAAATGCTATTCTAAATTCACTTTCACATCATATTTTTTTTCCTGGAAAGGGACTTTTAATTTCCAACTTCATTCATGTAATTTTAATTCTAATCTGAAAATTAAAAAATAAAGGAAAGTAATTGACATTTAATTTGTTTTTAGTTGTCACGTAACAGAAGCAAAAAGCAAGCAAAAAGCGGGGAAGAAGAATTCCCCCATTTATTTATAAACTGGCTTTCCCAAAGATGATCAGACAAATGCGATGGCTCACTTCATGTTAATTATCGAAAGCACAGGGTTTTAGCAACTTTTAGTAAAGAAAAGGAAAATGATCTTTGATTAAGTAACAAGGATTGTGAATACCAATTTTTTGACATTTGTAGCTCCAAATACACACATCTCTGAGAGGGTATATTTAATGTAATTCTCAAATAAAAAGTTTATTAAAAAAATGTCTTGTCACATAAAACATTATGGATTTAATGATTTCCTGATCCCTAGGGAGTAGTGAATACCTTCGATGTAAGCTTGCAGCAATACTTATTCAAGTAATACATACTATGTTATCAGTACGCCTTATTATCTACACCTCTTTACAGAAAACTTACCGTTATTCTGCATTTGTCCTGGTGGGGGACAATACCCTGGTATCAGCGAGTAATCCAGCGCCCCGTTACTCACTTCTTCAACACCAGTCAGTTCTATATCACTGTCAGATGCTGCTTCAAGCTTGATGGATGCTCCTAAATCAAGTGTTTTTGTTTCAGTATTGTCTGGTTCCTCAGTCTTGACAGTTACATATGCGGGTACACTGCCATAGTCATCATTAATCTCAAGCTTTGGAGTAATAGGGGTGTCAGGATGACTTTGCTGACTTAGCACTGTGTCTGAACATGTTGTAGCTGCCACTCCGTTGTGCACTACGGCATCAGCTAAATCAGACACATCTGCAAAAATCATTAACATGGTTTGATGTGATTAAGTAGTGATCAATATTTCTGTGTTAACTCTTACATGATGAACCTTTCATTAACTAAAAACTATTGATCTCATACAGAAATGAAAGGGTCCTAAAGTCATTCACAAAGGCCACCAGAGGAAAGGGATTACCTCTCTAAGAATGGTTATACGATGTACAGAATAAACCTCCGCTGGAATAAACACCCATCCTAAAAAACAGCATAGCAGAATAAACCCCCACTCTTATTTTGCACTTATCTTGACTGTGTTTATTGCTTTTTAAAAGATGCTTGTTCGATTTATATAAATACATATAAATATTTATCAATACATTATAGTCTATTTTAGTCCTTACTAATAATCATTTTCACATCAACTGTTTTCCAAATGTGTCAATTATCTCGATAGTGCTTTCATGGTGAGAAACTATGGTGACCATCTTTGATCAATAAATCAACTTGGATTATGCAATACGTTAATTATTGTTTCAACTTTCAAAATTCAGAATCAAATTACATGTCAATGGTTGGCTTACAGTATGGATAACAGTTAGGAAGGGGGTTTATTCCGCCTATCTGAAAACAAAATGGGGTTTATTCCATGTATGCAAACAGTGAGTGGGGGTTTCTTCCGCTATGCGGATTTTTTGCGATAAGGGTTTATTCCGGCGAAGGTTTAATCTGGCGGGGGTTTATTCCGGCGGGGGTTTCTTCCGCTATGCGTTTTTTTTGCGATGAGGGTTTATTCCGGCGAGGGTTTAATTCGGCGGGGGTTTATTCCAGCGGGGGTTTATTCTGGGATTCATACGGCAGACTTATCATTATGATAACAGGGCTTTTTTTCCTTCAATTGGGAAGAGGCCAAAGCCTGTTGAATTTGGGAAATTTTATCACTGAAATTGATCAATTGGAAAGCCTAAAAGCTGACATGAATTTGAGTTTTAGGGTAAACTGCACGATTTTAAAGGAATTTCCAATTGGGAAGGTGCCTTTTATGGGAGTCTGTTATATAACACAAAAAAGTCCTGGATAATAAGTTTATCCCTATTTGACACAAATGGTTTCTATTTAATATCCAAAACACTCATAATTGTTATTTGCCTACCAATTCAATTCAAACAAGTCACAAAATGGCAAAGAGAGGTTTATATTAAGCACAGTGTGGCAAAGCTTTTTAATATGCTGAGTTAAAATCATGTGAGGGAGGGGAAGCCTTAAATGCACTTATGCCTCAATAAAGGGTCCAGTGATCAAACCACATGGGCCCTCTCCGTATGGGTTTAAATCCTGGTGAAGGCCATTTGGATTTTCATGAGAGGTAGTTGCCCAGTCGACATATGAAATGCTGTTGTACTCGGTTTGATCAGCTCAAATAAGCAATAAAGTTTAGGTTTTCCTCTATCATAATGAGCTGGGCACCGCAATATAAGTGTAATACTACTGACGCAATTTCACACCCATTTAAATGAACATTTGTGCCAAGAAGCAAATCCTTTTTCACATGCAAACTTTTTTCATTTCTTTTATAAACATATCAGTGTTGGTTCTCATTAAAACTTTCATAAAGGCAAGCTCATGGATCTGGAAAATTCCTATTCTATAGATTTTGGACAGATTTCGGTTGTACTGGACAGATTGCAAGTTCAGATTCAATGAAAAATCAGTCCGAATATAAGACAAATATGATATTCTACACACCTAATATTATGTCTAGAATCACAAAATGAATATGTTAATTGAAATCCATGTGTCAAACAATGCCGGAGGTATGACTGACTCACTTGGGTATTAAATTAGACACAAATTTGCACATTTGATTGAGATGTTCAAGTGACATGCCAGTTCCTTTAAAACTGATAACATTAAGCACACTTGGTCCGATGTGGTATTTGTCAGATTGTGAGAATTCAAAGACTTTTAATTTAGTAAGTATGCTTATATTGAAAAATTGCATCCCTTCACAATGCAATACGATTAGTAAATAATAAAAACTTTATTTGCTATATATTGGGAATCGTCAAATTGGGAGTCTTGTTAAAGAGTTAAAAACAAACCTCAAATCATGTTTACCTTCGCTCAGACATTTCAAAAAGACACTAAGAAAACAAAAACAATAAAGTTTTAAATATTTATATTGTCTTGTCACATAAAGCATGATGTATGGTTAGGTACACGAAAAAAAAAATTCTTTATTTCTTTTAAAAGGGGGCAGAGGGATCGAAGGCTTTTGGCAGTCTCAAGGACTGATTGGGATTTGGAGATTTCCTGATGGGGGTAGTGATTATTCAAATAGTGCATACCCGGTACTATGTAATTAGGACTCTTTATAATCTACACCTCTTTACAAAAAACTTACCGTTATTCTGTATTTTTCCTGGTGGGGGACAATACCCTGGTACCATCGAGTAATCCAACGCCCCGTTACTCGCTTCTTCAACACCAGTCAGTTCTATATCACTGTCAGATGCTGCTTCAAGCTTGATGGATGCTCCTAAATCAAGTGTTTCTGTTTCAGTATTGACTGGTTTCTCAGTTTTGACAGTTATATATGCGGGTATACTGCCAAAGTCATCTCTGTCAAAAGTTTGTGTTTGTGTTGGAAACAGTGGCATGGATGAGGGTCTTTCATTTGGTTGAGTTGAATTATTCCCTGATACAGGTCCTAAGACAGAGTTATGAAGCAACTGGTCTGACTGTTGCTTTTGTTGAGCTGAAAATATATGTAATTGATGGAGTACATAGGGTAATGAATTCAACCAAATATTTACAAAAGAAAATCAAACTAAAAAAATTGACATGTGAAAACCTATTTGACAATTATAATTTATAATTTTCAGCCAATGGAACAGCAGAAATTCATTCGGCCAAAATCTTTTCTTATCACAGAAACTGCTTTTCTAATTGAATGTACTCTTTTTTTTGTAAAAACTGTTGGCAATGAACTCGTCTTAAATAGTAAAACGATGGAAAAGCATGTTCTTAAATCAAGAGTATCAACCATTCATACTCTAATTTACAGTAGCGTCTCTGATAACAACACATCAAAATGAACTTAACTTTCAGATTGTTGTATGATAAAAATCATTTAACTTGTAGATGTTGATAAAACCGGAAGCTGGTAAATTCATAATCATCCAATTTGGCTAATACATACCCACATTTTGGTCATTTCAAACTCATCCTAATTTTGAAGATGTCAATTCGTAATCATCCTATGTGGGTAGGAATTGGCCAAATTTGGCTGGTTACAAATTGGCTTGTGTACAAATTGACCAGGAAGCGTAAAACCAAGCTACAGAGAGAAAGAAAAGTTGCTTATCCAGGGATGATATTAATTAATAAAATAACATCATTTACCCTCCCCCACCATATTGGTACAATCCTTACAGAGGATAGTAAAGTACATGTAGTAGTTTTATCTGAAGAAACCACTACTACAAAATATGAAATTATTTGTAACAAGTCTTTTCTCCTTGTTTAGCTGAGGTTTCATTAATTCTCTTTAAATTGCAGATTGCAAATGCTTTAAAATGCATTGATATGAAAATATGGATTACAATAACTGTGTAACTTTTAACTGCTAAAATAAGGGAGAGTTTCCCAGTTCTTTTTATGCAATTGTTTCCCAAAATCCACCAGATATTGGTTAAACATTTTTTGCTGGTTCCTATAACAATCACTTTGATATGAGCATTGTTTACTTGTTAAAAATTTACATCACATTATTAGTATAATTTCAGAAATATTGCTTTGTCCAGCTTCAAATCAGTAGAGTTAAGCCCAAAGCTTAACTGCCCACAAGAGTTGGTCAAGATAGGTAGAATCAGTGGCATTCCAAAATTCAGTCAATTCCTTTAACCCTTTCCCAAACAACAAATTTTCGACTGTCCCAAATTGAAAGAGTTTGCAGACAACATTTCAAAATGTGATGAAATTGAACAATATTCTTCAGAAAGAGCACAAAACCTTGTGGGAAAAGGAAATATTGCTTGTTACGAGCAATTTATTCTTTTCCCAAAATGTTTTCTAAAGTCAATTGCAACAAAGTCGTCAAATATCGTTATTGTTTGGGAAAGGGTAAATTAAGTACCCTCAATAAGGTGTTTAGCCAAATAACAAAAGAAATTGACATGAGAAATATGCCTCTTTTCTGTAGCTCTGAAATCTTAGATAATACAAAGTATTCCTATCTGTTAGACAATACAAAGTATTCCTACCTGTTAGACAATACAAAGTATTCCTACATGTTAGACAATACAAAGTATTCATACCTGTTAGACAATACAAAGTATTCATACCTGTTAGACAATACAAAGTATTCCTACCTGTTAGACAATACAAAGTTTTCCTACCTGTTAGACAATACAAAGTATTCCAACCTGTTAGACAATACAAAGTATTTCTACCTGTTAGACAATACAAAGTATTCCAACCTGTTAGACAATACAAAGTTTTCCTACCTGTTTGACAATACAAAGTATTCCTACCTGTTAGACAATACAAAGTATTTCTACCTGTTAGACAATACAAAGTATTCATACCTGTTAGACAATACAAAGTATTCCAACCTGTTAGACAATACAAAGTATTCCTACCTGTTAGACAATACAAAGTATTCCTACCTGTTAGACAATACAAAGTATTCCTACCTGTTAGACAATACAAAGTATTCCTACCTGTTAGATAATACAAAGTATTCATACCTGTTAGACAATACAAAGTATTCCTACCTGTTAGACAGTACAAAGTATTCATACCTGTTAGATTGTACAAAGTATTCCTACCTGTTAGACAATACAAAGTATTCATACCTGTTAGACAATACAAAGTATTCCTACCTGTTAGACAATACAAAGTATTCCTACCTGTTAGACAATACAAAGTATTCCTACCTGTTAGACAATACAAAGTTTTCCTACCTGTTAGATAATACAAAGTATTCCTACCTGTTGGGCAGTAAGTATTTCTACCTGTTAGACAATACAAAGTATTCCTACCTGTTAGACAATACAAAGTATTCCTACCTGTTAGACAATACAAAGTATTCATAACTGTTAGACAATACAAAGTATTCCTACCTGTTAGACAATACAAAGTATTCATACCTGTTAGACAATACAAAGTATTCCTACCTGTTAGACAATACAAAGTATTCATACCTGTTAGACAATACAAAGTATTCCTACCTGTTAGACAATACAAAGTTTTCCTACCTGTTAGACAATATAAAGTATTCCTACCTGTTAGACAATACAAAGTATTCCTACCTGTTAGACAATACAAAGTATTCCTACCTGTTAGACAATACAAAGTTTTCATACCTGTTAGACAATAGCCAAGAAATTGAGATTTAATCTCCTCCCTTCCGTCCAAAAACCCTTTCCCAAGGGAGGAGCCAAGATGTGAGAGGGATCCATCATTAACACTGGCTGTCAATATCAGAGATTCCTCTGATGTGTGTTCTGACAACTGCTCCAGCTGTACAAACAGTCAAATCACTTTAATATAATAAACTACATAATTTAGAACAGAGCCAGAGAGGAGGCTTAACCCAGGATTTTCCTTAAGAATTGGAGTAGAAGGCCAGAAGAACTGTTTAGGAGGCTAGGGTGTCCGGGGGCGAGTGGGCTGAATATGAATTTTTCCTCTTTTCAGGTACCGTTCATTTATTTTTTACCATCTGGCAAATTTGAGCTGGCAAGAAAAGCATTTGAGACGGTCAAATTGGCCTGCAGCCGCCTCTTAAGGAAAACCATGTTAACCCTTTTCCAAATACCAAATTTTCGACTGTCCGAAATTGTAAGTTTGCAGACGACATTTCAAAATCATTTAAGTGTGATGAAATTTAAAAAATAATCTTTTTATAGGGCAAAAAACATTGTGGGAAAAGGAGAAATTGCTCAATAAGAGCAATGACTCCTTTTCCCACAATATTTTCCAGAGTTGTCTGCAACAGAGTGGTTAAATGTTGTTATTGTCTGGTAATGGATTAATACATAACCCTATACACCCTTATCAAATTTTTTATTTGTATGAGTTTTACATGCATCAAAATAATTTCAGTATGCCCTGCTAATACTGAAGGAGGAATTTCCAAAGCATGACTACCCATGAGGGCTGGTCAAGTCTGGTAGAACCATTGACATCCTGTAAGTCTGCCGGAGGACTACCCTTCATGAAGATCAAAATGCTGTCACTGGGATTTGAACCCATGCCGAGAGGGGCCATGTGATTTCAAGTTCAGTACTCTTACCACTAGGTAACCCTGATCAAAATCTTATAAATACTGACTTCTGAAGGGGCTATGTATATCTAACCATTCAATTTTGTTTTTAAAGATAATATCAAAATGTTTAAAAATATCCCAGTGTATGATTACGTTGTGATTTTACCTTTTTTCAACAATATCTACCAGTAAGCTTTAGCTTGGCATTTCCTGGGATCAAAACCAGAACTTCAACCTCTCACAGGCTTCCACATCCTCACACATATAAAGTGGAAGTCTTACTTCTGCCCATCTATAATGGTTTCAATGGTCAGGGCTTTTTTGTTTAAATAACAGACCTATAAAAGGCACCTCCAAGATCAGAAATTTCTTAAAAACCATGCAGTATTCAAAGCCACACCAGCTCTTTGGTTTCCTAATTCAGCAAATTTATCAATATAATTTCCAAAAATGAACAGACATAGGCCTCTTCCCAATTCAAAGAAAAAATGCCGTGAGGGTTACTGATCTGAATCAACATACACATACTTACCAATATTTGTATGAGAGATTTCACAACTGTCTTCAGAATGGCATGATATCCTGGTGTCCCTTTGAGCACGTCCAAGTCAAGGGACATGGATGTCATTTTGATCAATTTTTCTGAAAATGTAGAAATCAACAATTTAAAAGAAAATAAACAGTTACAAGTGAGTCCTGCCTTATTCAGTGGATCTTATGAACTTATAACTTGGGAAGTGCCAAGTTTAAGCCCAATCTGTTTTATTTGGTAGATCTTTTTTATGCAAAACACATCAGGACCCTTGCCCAGAAGAGCTTTTAAAATGAAAAATTGTAGACACTGTTGTTTACTCCTGCAACCAGCAAAGAAAGAAGAAATGCAACCAGAGTAGGGACCGAACCTAGTCAAACTAATTTGATGCAAACAGGAAATATTGAGAAGTTTTAGCATTGTGCAATATCTCCTGTCACGTCAAAGTTTTAAATGATTCCATTATTACAATAGAGTTTTGTCAACAGAAGAAGAAGAATATCAAAAATTAATGATCATTACTCACAGTCAATTTTATAAATTAATCCTTTTTAATCAATTCATACACAAAACCTGTCAGTTTTTTTGGCATATTTACTTTGTAAAAACAGTAAAATAAACACTAGGTGAACATTTTCCTAACTTTCTAATAAATCTATTAACAGAAAAGATACTTGTGTCATCGACGATTAAATGCATTTGATGTACTGTGTAAATCAGTTGCAGTTTATAATGTTGCTTTTTATTTTCTAATGGGGCAATCTAACGTAATATATTGCCCGAATCAAAATTTACTTATCATTTTCTGATCCCATCAAATTAATTTGACACCCGGTAATTAAGAAACATAATTATCACTTTTGTATTATTTAGTTTAATTTACTACACAATGATTAAAGACACACTGAATACATCATTATAATCTAAAGCTCAAGGCGTTCAACAGAAAAACTATTCAGGGCTTTCTTTCCTTCAAATTTGGAAGAGACCAAAGCATTTTTAATTTGGGAAATTTTATCGCTGAAATTGCTTGATTGGGAAGCCTAAAAGCTGGAATGGCTGAGTTTTGGGGAAAACTGTATGATTTTAAAGAAATTCCCAATTGGGAAGGTGCCTTTTTCAGCGATAAAATTTCCCAAATAAAACAGGCTTGGGCCTCCTCCCAATTGGAGGAAAAAAGCCCTGCTCAGCTGTGGTGAACCGTTATATGAACTTGTGACGAATCGTTAGTGGCGAATCGTTATTGTGGCGAACCGTTACACTTTCATCACCTGTGTATTATTCATCTTGGCATTGGTCTGTTGTATCATAACGTATGACAAAAAATTAAGAAAATTAGAAGAACATGCACATTAACAATAAGGGATTACCTACTGCGATTAACAATCTTTCTTTTAAAAAAAAATATTCACTTTGAGTTTAGTCAGTTAGAGTTGTCGTTCTTAGTAAAAATATACAGAGCTAGCAAAATATGTTCGAATGAAAGATCTTTTTTTTTTATCTGACAATGTCCAATGAAAATAAAGCATTAAAAATAAATAAAACATAATTGCTGGCATTCTAAAATTCAATTTGAGCAGATTCGTTTCCCGATTTTAGGGAAGACAAAGAAGAAACCTCAACCTTTCAATGGGTGCACACCTGTTTCAATTGTAGCTCCTTACTCCACTGTTCATTTACAGCTATTTGACCGTTATTCAACAGTCTGGTTAACTCGGATGATCCAAGTTGTAACTGCGTGAATGAAATATCTACGTCTGGATCATTCGGACTACATTCTAGTAAGAAATAATAGATAACGTCGAATAAAGTACACCAAGAAGTATAGAAGGGACGTTAGTTGAAAAAATATATCGAAAATAAGATTTTAGTTAAAGTGCAGTATAAGTATTTAGTAAGATTATATTGTTAAGTCTTTGCTAAAATTTGGTTGCTATGAGTTTCAAGTATTAAATTATTTTCCCAATAAGCCTGGCGGACCTTTAGAATTAGTGTGCCTTTAAAACTGCACACAGATAATCATCTATATATATCGCATTGGAACACAGCGCAGGATTCTAATCATGCCTGGTATTTAGACTGGTCTTCGGTAGCCGAAAACATGTGGGTCCCAAGTTTAAAACCTGTTCTTGGTTATATTTTTTCAAGCTTTCAATGAATTGAGAATTCGTCTCCTGCCACTGCTGAAGTGGGTTAAAGCAAGAAGGCATTAAATGCATTGGAAATAAAAGCGTGTTTCGATGTTGAAATAACAAACAAACCAAGGGCATTTATATGAGATTGTTAATTTTAAACTAGGAAAATAACTTTCTTTCGTTAATTGTTCATTTCCTGAAATCTTATTTTCCTGAATTCTTCAATGGTTTCTGTTGCTGTTGTTGGACAGTAAATGGCACGCTATAAATTTGTAAACAGTCTGTCTTGTTCAATCGTAGCACAAACCCAAGTGAAACATTACCATACAAGGAGACATTGCTCTTTCACGAGTAGGAGTACCTCTTTTAATCAAAGCGTATCTTTGTTTCATGTCAAATGAATATACCTACTTGTATTGTATACCAGCAAGAGAAGCGGTGTGTTTGCACTATTTCAAAATAGGAAGAAGAATCAAGAGTTTGACTGGCGTCATGACTCTTCCAACAATAAAAATACATTTGAACTGTCGCATTTAATTTTGTAATTGATTGTAAAAGGTCATTCGTCTAATTACTTATTAAATCATGGCTTGGCTTAGCAGTTTAAATAAAAAAAAAATGTATAGTTTTGAAAAAAAAACGTCTTTAAAGGGAATCGGACTTGGGACCTTGGCGTCATGGGCCATAGCACTATCCAATAGACCATCGAGGCTTGTATAAAAATGAAAATTAAGAAGTAATCTCACAGTATTCTGATTAATTTGTTTGAGAATGTATCTTATTTCTCTTGATATAACTTGTCGCCTGCTGTTGTTTATAATTTGGATCGTTTACCAACACATAAATATATGGGGGATGGCTTAAACTATCCCTGGTGTTGGGTTTACGATCAGGTGCTTCACCAATCTGAACACATCGGGTTTATCAAATGAAAACACAGCTCACGGAAATACCCGAGCAGTTCCGATTGGTGCTTCACCTACAAATCACACGATAAAAACATTGTGGTAAAATAATGCACCGCTCTGTCGAGTGAGGCAATGTTTCCTTATACTTGTCACAATCTTTTCTACTTGTCGGAAATGGGTGCATATCATTATAACCAAGACCCAGAACCTAACGAAAACACTGTGTTGAAAAGATGGATATACCGTAACATTAATGAGACCCTAATAAGAATATCATATCGTAATTGATATATTGCTTTCGGTGTCTAGACAGATGATAACACACCTCCCATTCATAGATAACGTGACTTTCTCCTTTGTTTAAGAACGACATATCGGTTGTTTTGTCAATGAGTAGCATTCTCTTCGTTAATTACGTTTGTTTTGACCCAACAGACAACCATTGAAAAGCTTTTCCTTATGGAATTTGCAAAATCGTTCAGATTGGGAAAATCTACATTAGTCATGGGGGAACGAGCCACATTCTTGTGAACAAAGGGTTTAAGTGTATTGCACCCCAGTTTATGTCTGGGTATTACAAAGAAGCTCGGTGCTGGTCGGGCAGACTCAGCAACAGCAACAAAGAGAAATCAAGGGCATGAAACCCCTTGTTCGTGTCTCTAGAACACTAAGAAATCATGTTGGCAAATGAGCAGTGCTGCTGCTGATGAAATACTTTAAATTCCCATTCTTTTACCTCCCCTGTCTACTGTTGTGAGCGAAAAACACGTGTCCCAAGCTATGCCAGCGATATATTGAGGGCTCAATGCAGAACTAAAGTAAATCCTGTACAATCATGCGTGACTTACTGTCCTATTGCGTTGTCTAGTGCAATTGTTTAAATACATATACTGTATATACGGGGAACGTGAAAAGGGCCCTAGCAATCCGCCTTTGTACAGGTTTTCTCTCCCGCTGTCCTTTTATCATATTAATAGCTGTAGCATCATTTATCTGCATTTGCCACGTTGGTTTATGGTCAAAGACAAATCGAGAAAGGCGACAATCACAGAATAAGAAATCAGACGAAGGGGATCGGAAGGAATCAGTAGACACCCACACGCAGGCTGACTAGGGTAGCCGGCACTCCGTGAATTTCCGAATTCACAAAGTATCCCTTGTTTTGGTTGTATACAGTCTGTCTTGTTCAATCGTAGCACAAACCCAAGTGAAACATTGCGATACATGGAGACATTGCTCTTTCACGAGTAGGAGTACCTATACTAATCAAAGCGTATCTTTTTTCATGTCAAATAACTATGCCTACTTGTATTGTATACCAGCAAGAGAAGCGGTGTGTTTGCACTATTTCACTATAGGGAGAAGAATCAAGAGTTTGACTGGCGTCATGACTCTTCCAACAATAAAAATACATTTGGCTTAGCAGTTTAAATAAAATAAATAAAAATATAATAAACAACACATTTATAGTTTTGAAATGGAATCGAACTTGGGACCCTTGCGTCAAGGACCACAGTGCTATCCACTAAGCTATCGAGACTTGTAAATAAAATGAAAATAAGGAAGTAATATTAAAGTATTCAGATTAATTTGTTTGAGAGTTTATCGTATTTCTCTTGTTAGATCTTGTCGCCTGATGTTAATCTTTATTTGGACCGTTTACCAAACATAAATATATGGGGAATGGCTTAAAGTATCCTTCACGACCGTTTACCCAAACATAAATATATGGGGAATGGCTTAAAGTATCCTTCACGACCGTTTACCCAAACATAAATATATGGGGAAGGGCTTAAAGTATCCTTCACGACCGTTTACCCAAACATAAATATATGGGGAAGGGCTTAAAGTATCCTTCACGACCGTTTACCAAAACATAAATATATGGGGAAGGGCTTAAAGTATCCTTCACGACCGTTTACCCAAACATAAATATATGGGGAATGGCTTAAAGTATCCTGCACGATCATGTGCGTCGCCTGCAAAGCACACGATAAAAACATTGTGGTGAAAGAATGAACCGCTCAGTCGAGCGAGGCAATGTTTCCCTATGTCACAATCTTTTTTACTTGTCGGAAATGTGTGCATATCCTTGTAAGCAGGAAACTGTGTGCATAAACAAGCGAGAGATATCTGCATTTTGCATGTTCCGGAATGTCCTTAAATGGCTTTCTAGGCGGACCATGGCGATGTTTTTGCGGATATCAAATAAGAGTCCTCAACCCCTTACTTCATAATACAACTCTTCAAGCACCTGCTTCAGACTGCTTTATAAACAAATGTGGCTGAAGGATAATCTTCTCCAAATAAGTAGTTTCTACTTTCTCTTTCAATTGTCCCTACAAAAGATCATTTAGAAAGTAGAATGTGTCTCTTAAGTACTACAAATTTTCGCATATTGTTGCTCCTAATCTGGACACGTCACAAGTTTCGATATTGGGAATGGCTAAACTATTCTTACGAGAGGGTTATCGCTGAAGCAATATTTCCTGCTTAACACTAAAAAGACCCTGTGATAAAAGAACTAACTGCTTGTTCGTGTCAAGCGTTTTTTCTCTTTCGTCACAATATTTCTTCCTGTTAATGATGGGTGCATACCATTGTAACCAAGACATGGTACCTAACTAAACCACTGTGTTGAAAAGATGGATATACCGTAACTTTAATAAGCCTGGGGCCCTCTAATAAGAATATCATATCGTTATTGATATACACAGCATGTATAACTGTAGGTGTCTAGACAGATGATAACACACCCTCCCATTCATAGGCAACGTGGGTGTCCCATTATTTTGAACGTCATATCTGTTGTTTTGTTAATGAGTAGTATTCTCCATTATAATGACGTTTGGTTTGACAAAAATGACCATTGAAAAGCTTTGCAGGATGAATTTGTGCATAATCTTTCAGATTGGGGGGATCTACATAAGTCATGAGGGAACGAGCCACATTCTTGTGAACACAGGGTTAAAGCGCAGTGCATCCCAGTGTATGTCTTGGTGGGACAAAGTAGTTTGATTGCAGATCAGGCAAATTCAGCAACAGCAACAAAGAGAAGGGCACACTGAAAACCCTTTCCCAAGTCTCTAGAACACTAAGTAATCGTGTTCACAAGTGCACAGCGCTGCTGCTGATGTATTACTTTGATTTCCCATTCTTTTACGGCCCCTGTTAAATGTTGTGAGCGAAAAACATGGCCCCAAGCTATAAATATGGGGTTAAGTGCAGAACTGAAGTAAATCCTGTACAAACATGAGTCACTTACTGCCCTATTGCTGTGACAGTGCCATTGTATAAACACACACACTATTGTTAAGGGGAACGTAAAAAGGGCCAAAGCAAACCGCCTTTGCACAGTTTCTCTTTCCTGTCCTTTTATCACATCGATCGCTGCAGCATCATTTATCTGCATTTGCCACGTTGGTTTATGGTCAAAGATTTTCCTGGAAGTTGGGTTGTCTATTGTTCAACCCAATAGGAGTTAACTGCTTGTTGCACAGTGTTTTTCCCAATGGTTAGCTGTAGGTGGATCATTAATGAAATCTAATATTGAAGGGAGGTTGTATTCTTTCAGAGTTAGTCTGATGTTTACGAACCAGCTATGACTGTCAAACCACATCGAACGCCTTTTCTGCATCAAGTGTTGCTAAGGCTATAGGGACTTTTTTGTCAATGGCTTCATTGATGCATTCTGTGACAATAAGTGCTGCGTTGTTTGGTGAAGTGTTTTTAGTAAAGCCTTGTTGCAATCCATTGATCAAGGGATTTATAATGCACTCAACTTGCTCCTCTAACGAATGTTCGAGAGTTTTGCTAATGACTGAGGTGACTGGGATTTTATGATCTTTATTCCTTTTCGGGACTGGTGTCAATAAGCCCTCCTTTACAATGTTAGGGACAGGGCGCTTAGTTATAATACTATTAATAACAGATGTTATGAATTGTACTCACAAAGGAACTCCTAGTTTTATGTGTTCTGCAGTGATCCTTCGTACATCTGGCGCTCTGTTGTTATTGAGTCTGAATGATTTTACCAATTTCATATGTAGCTTTTGGTGCTACGGAGGAATCTAACGTAGACGGTACCTACACAATGGATGTAGTTTTTTGGTGTCGACAGCTGTTTTTTTTAAGTTTTTGTCATTTTGGGTCCTGACAGACGGCGTTGCTAGTGTGTCAGGGCAGTTACAAAGTAGCTTGAGTAACTTATTGATTATCACGTACCGTTCGCAGACTACATACACATGTAATCGCCATGTCTATACTTTAAGGATTTTTTCTCAATAGTTGAAGAATTTACATAGTAATCACAGTCAGTAGAGCACAAAAACGAATGTGACCCTTCCTGCATTAGCCAGAGCCTTTTACGTTAGATAACACTGCTTTGACAGAGGCACAAATAACATCTAACTCTCTGGGTTTGGATAACTTGTATCACGCATTTGAGGTAATATACTTCATTTTGTTTGGTAAGTCACATTCAACCCTTTACCAAACGCCAAATGTTCGACTGTCCAAAATTAAAAGAGTTTGCAGATGTCATTTCAAAATATGTTGAAATTTAAAAATAATCTTCTGATAGGGCATAAATCATTGTGGGAAAAGAAAAACATGCTCGTTAAAAACAATTACTCCTTTTCCCAAAATGTTTTCTAGAGTCGTCTGCAACAAACTGGTCAAATGTCATTATTGTTTGGTAATGGGTTAAAGAAACTCCGACGATTTCTTCGAGAGCAACGCAAGAGTTAACAAAACTTTCTACACCCAGAAATCGTTTACAGAAACCATATATAATGAACAGATTCGGTGATTAATGTCGAAGTGTTCATGTTTCCGATGAGAAGCAATGCATTGGTTTGACCAAATAACCGAAATGTTTAGACACTTATGTAGAAGATAACCGTATTTATGTTGATAAGTATTAATACAGATGAAAGCCTTTTATGCTTGTGCAGCTAATTTGGTTTTTCCAGATGTCCACACTTATACTTCTTCTTCTTCTTCTTCTTCTGCCATTACTGGTCACATTCAACATATTGAATATTTTACCAGGTATGTGTGTGCGCATGTTAGAGGTAGTAAAAAAAGTTAAAAGAGTGAAGTATATACAGGGTGAAGATAAAAGACAAAGATGAAGTTAGGCATAGGTGGTGGCTAGTTGGGCACGGAAGGCCTCAACTGAGCCTGCTGACTGGACTTCATATGGAAGTAAGTTCCAATCTCTGATGGTTCGAGGATAGAAGGACTGCTGGTGGGAGAGAGTGCTGGCGTAGGGGACTGCATACGAGAGGGTGCTGTTAGTTCTGCTCTGTCTGGTTGGTTTCTGTAGGTTGTTTGCTGGGTCAATGGCTATTTTTTCACAGATGATTTTGTATAGTAGAATTAATATACGGGAGTAAACAATAGACCCATATACTTATACATTGATGACGTTTTTATTATCCCCATTTATAAGTCTACTTTACATAGTCTCTCAGGTAACCACCTTTTAAATACTATAACTTCGGTCTTATCTTAAGTCATGTTCATTCATGTTGTTGTGCAATATTCTTCCATTACGTTGATATGGCGCTTAAGTTTAATAGTATTTGCACGACTGGCAATGTCGTCTGCAAAAAGAAGTAAGAGTATACATTCTATTGCATTATTTATATTTACTCTAGTTCCACATCTCCCTCCTAGTAAGTAATTCAGATAGATTTTGAACGGAGAAAAGAATATCGGCGAAAACATATCACCTTGTTTTGTACCGATTCTGCAGGCAAAAACGCTTTCAAACACCGACTAGTGTTTACACATGACATATGATACATATGTCCAAAAAGATTCCACTAACCCTCCTATGAAAGTTTACCAACAACTTAGCCAATTGACATCAAGCCAGATCAATACCTGACAAGTTTAATTTTCAGAACAAGAGCATCTCCCCCAAAAAATGTTAAGGCCTACCGTCCGCTTCATTAACTGATGTCTTCTAACAGTTTTGTCCTCTCGAACCATACCAATCTATAACAGACCCCTATAGTCCAGTCAATCTGTAAGTCAACCCTCAACTAATTGCAACAGAAACGAATTTGTGATTTTATTATAGCTGCACACTTCCTTTATAACATATAAAAAGTCCTCAGAAATCCCACCAGGGGAAAATACTGAAAAATGCATTTAAACTTTTTGAAAAGTGCGAGTTTTTGCATGGTTCGAAGGTACCACCATAGAAATGTACATAGCGTGAACTGTCATCGGTAAATTTCGAGGTCAACTTGCTGTTGAAAGTCGCATGAAAGGGTAAGTTGAGCTTATTATCATTTATATATGTCCTTTTCTGATAAAAAACATAATTTTATGTTTATGATTACATTTTAGATGAAAATCTATTTCTGAAATAGCTTGCAGAATGCTTTGTAATGGGTTTTCGTGGGTAATTTAAAAGGTGTTCGTTTTGTTTTATTTCGCCCAAAACATCGATTTAATGACCATTCACACTCAAATATATCTTTAAACATGAATAAAATAACAAAAATGCACCTTACAATGACAAATATATAAAATAAATATAAAATATTAACCTCGGAATAGCTGTTCTTTTTTTTAAAACTACAGTGGCCAATTAGTGCTACTGTAGATAATGATTTGACGAAAACACAAGTTTCTCTTACTCACTCAATTAAATCGATCATGTTCATATGTTAAAATTATTTAATTCTTAAAGTATTTTTTTTTCAAATTATGAAATAAATCTATTTATGATTTGTTTAATTGATTTTTACATTTGCTTAGTTTCTTAATCTTTGGCAAAATAGATCGAATTGAAGGTTAAAGATGAAGAGCAAATGTGGATGAGATAAAAATGGTCGGCAAATATTATCTGGTGGCGATTGTAATTTACTCTGAAGGTGCATTTATTGCTATAATCTATTGTATGATAAAGATATCATTATAGTCACATTTATTTATTATTATTCATCATTAATACATATGTGCTATGAACTATGAAAATTAAGGTGAATTACGCTAAAGTAAAACTTTCAATCAAAAGTAAGATAAAGCAAGTGTTGTTGTATTTAATTTAATATTTTCATTTGCAGTGATGTTAACTGAATAATACCAATATTAAAAATGCTGCAGACAAAACCAACACACAAGTTATGATAAATGCCTTTTTATCTATTTTCCATTTGCAGGTAAAAATGGATAGCACTATCAAGAGTGCAAGAAGGTCACATTAATATTGTTGATTCCATACCATTTTGAGCTTCTTCCGTTGTATTGGACAATAAATGGAAGAACAAGACTTAGCGAGGTTGAACCCAATGAAATGATAAAACGTTAGTAAACATTTATGAAATCCTTATGCAAGAAGAAAAACCAATTGAAGAAGTTTGTGGTGAAGTAGTTTTCAAAAGATGTAGGACAAACTTGAAAAAAAAGTCCTTTGTTTGTCAAATCGCATTTCCAAATTGTGTTTCATATATAAACAATGGCTGACCTACTACACACGTTTATTAAAGCCAAATGACTGTATTGCTGAGAACTGTAAATTCAAGCCATCAGAGAAATGTAGCCCCAGTCTAGAGCTCTGTTATCTTCCTATGTTATCTTCAAACTAAAGCCAAACATTACCTACAGAGTCCAGATGACTTCACAGTTTTATAGAATAAAGTCATTCCGTAACCCCAAACTCTCAATTAACGTTAAGAGAAATTGGAGAAGCAGCACAAACTGGTCCGCATTTGCGTTTAACAGCTCCGGTTGATTTATTGCATGACAATGAAGGAGATATATTTAAGAAAGAGCTGTGTAGTTTCCGGCCATCACAATATGGGTCTTCTGGGTTATTGCAACTAGCTGACAAACCTTCCTCGATAAATGAAATATAAGCGCAGGTTGACTGTAGTGTCAATAAATAGCTAGACGAGTCAGTTCAATATGTACACGATGATAGGGCTTTGTTTTTACGTTTGCCTTCGAAATATGGAGGAGCATTTGTTGGATATACGTGTAACATATTCTGATGATGTCATTAGCAAACCTGCAATATTTGTATTTGATGAATATTCAAATTGTCCAACTCGAAAGGATTGTGTACTAAAGGAATGCAGTGAAGGGGTAGGTACCAAAAAGGTGGTTTTACTCGAGGAAGTTTGTTCACTTCCAAAAACAGCAGTTCTTATCAAATACTGTGAATTGTTCTTGTAGACATACCTTCTTGGCCGTTCCTGAGGGTGTGGGGAATGTCGGGGAGCAATCTTCGCTAATGCAGAAACTGTGCAAGAACGAGACAAAATGGAAAAGGGGTGTCCGTAAATATATTGAGATGCAAAAATAAGGAAACCCTATTACCTTTAACTATTTTCTATATAGGATAGGGAGAATTTGCCTCTTTATAATCCGTAAACCCAAACTCATGACACCGTATAATCGAACATATTCAATAAAGTGTTGTAACATGTATTCATTAAATGTATTGCCTGTGCACTCACGTGATTTCTTGGATACGATGAAAGTGAAACACAATCAAGTCTCATATCAATGCAATATGCCATCATGGCAGTATCTCAGAAGCCCAGAAATGGCAATGCATAGGCATGTTGCAAGCTAGTGAATCCTAGAACCATGTTGCCAGGTTTATTGGGAAGTCAACAAGAGTTATTGCACGACTTGCAGCTTTAAACCACCAGACTGGTGATGTTCAAATTAGGAGGGGGCGTGGGCACCATCGGAAAACAACATTCCAGCAAGATCGCCTTTTATGGATTATTGCTTTGCGCAACCGTTTCGTAACCGCACCAAAACCAAAGCAGGAGATCCATACCGTGACAGGACTTCGAGTTTCTAGCAGTAGGCTACAGTAAATCTGGGACAAGACATCCTTTTCACGGTGTTATCATGTCAAGGCTGAACAGATATAATCGTTTACGGTTGTGCTAGCAACATTAGGGTTGGCCAATACGTTGGTGGCGTCATGTGGTCTTTTCGGATGAGTCGAGGTTCTGTCTGTGATTCACAAATGGGCGTAAACGTATATGGCGTCAGGATGGGGAGAGATACAAATACACCACTATCTTGGAGCATGATTTCTTTTGGCGGGGAGCATCATGGTCTGGGGCGGTGTTTCTTACGGTAGGAGAACATAACTTGTTCTTGTTCCTGGAAACCTGAATGGACAATTTTGTGCCCTGTTGTTGTCCCATTAGCACATAGAATTGGTCAAAACCTATCTTCCAAGATAAAAATGTCTGACCGCACAGAGCTTGTGTTGCGGTTGACTTCGTCAGAAAATAGGGCATCGCGACAATCCAGTGAGCTGCGAAATAATCAGACCTCTCTCCCATTGAGCATGTATGGGGTGTTGGTAGGAGAGTCCGCGCGAGTCGCCCCGTACCAGCCAATCTTCAGGAATTTGGTGCAGCACTTCAGGAAGAATGGCAACACATTTCAACAGCAGCAATCCCCCCCCCCCCCTTCGATGTCGTGCATGTATTGCTGCATGTGGAGGTCATACCCGATATTGATATTGATTTTGATTGAATATCTGGTCTGTGTTTTAAACGAAATTAAAGATACCTCAATATTGAATTTAGGTGTGCCCTTATTTTTTAACGCTTAGTATATTCCATGTGTAATTCAATGAGTGTACACTTAATTTTGAAAAGTAAATAAAATAGTACTTCTTTTGCTGCTTTTCCCACTATGTTTCTTCTTTCACTTCATTTATTGTTTTTTTAAGTTCACAAAACAAATGCAAACGTCAAAAAATACCACATAAATGTATTGTTTGTGTCATATATTTCGTTTTTCTTATATAGGCATATATGGATTTCGGTACCTTATTAAGTGATTGTCTTTATATATAAGTTATCTAATACAAAAAAGTGTGTTTTGTCTTTGATTTAAGTTTTAGAGAACAAGCTTTGCCAGATAATATCGAATTCTAGCATATAGGAATGCATTGACATGAAAAAAATATTCTTTGGTTTTTATGGGTGGGTGGGGTAAGTTGACCCCTTTCAATTTACAATTTATAGGAATAAATCAATTTTAGAAGGCAAACTGATGTGAATGATAAATAAACATGTAAATAGACTATACCGCTTATCAAAACATCATTTTTGTGTGAATTGTTGGGGTTTTGTTCCATATTGGTAAGTATATACAAATATGCGATTTATTCCAAAAGGCATGAAAGTAGCAATAATAAAACAAGTTTTTAACCAATTTCCCCTGAAGGGATTTCGGAGGACTTTTTTTCTGTCATCTCTTATACATTCGTGATAACTTTAAAAGAGATTACGTTTCTGTTGCAATTAGTTGACGGTTGAGTCCATTTTTTTCATAGGATGACTGGACTACTACGTTTACAGATATATTAGGTCTTTGGTCTGGGCACACTTTAAATTCTATATTCTACTTTTGTATATATTTTTAGCTGCTAAAGTCCTTTCTTCTGTCTGTTCTTTCTTCGACGTTATGTTTTATTTCTTACCACATTGAATAATGGTCAGGTCTGACATATTTAAACGAAACCATGTAGCTGTAAATGTAGAGTGAAATAAAGAGCGACAATTCAAACAGGTGTGTAGCCACTCAAAGGTTGAATATGGTTTCTTCTTTGACTCTTCCCTAAAATCGGAAAACAAATCTGCGCAAATTGAATTTAGGAAGCTAGTAATTATGTTTTATTTATTTTGAATGATTTATTTTTATTGAACATTGTCAGACAAAAAAGATCTTAATCACTCTTAAATTCAACTCCTGTGTCTGTTTCATTCGAACATATGTTGCTGCTAGCTCTGTATATTTTTACTAAGAACGGCAACTCTAAATGACTTAATTAAAAGTGAATATTGTTTGTTATTTGTTGTGTTTTTTTAAGAAAGATACTTTGTCGAAGCAGGTAAATCATTAGATCTATCTCTTGATTGTTTTGTATTGTTAAGACGTAGAGATCTTCTGACTTACTAGATATTTTGTCATACTATATAATATAACAGACCAATGCCGAGACGAATAGGTGATGCGTATTGAATTGTGCAATTTGTTGTTTACTTTTTTAACATGAAGTGTTCTTTGTAAAGACACCACTTCCTATCAAAGAAACAGTAGATTTTCCCCTGGGACCAAACAAAGTCTCCTCACTGAGGGATTATGTTGATTACATACACAGCATGTCCTTAACAACAATGCATAGGCTAGAGCCTAGATTTCAGGGCTGGAAATCATGTGATCAGAAAGGATACTAGAGACCGTGGAAAAAAATGGAGATTTTCGTCACTTCGACTTCTTCAAACCGGTGAGTATCCTTTTATATAGCTATTTCGTGCACGAAATGTAGCGCAAAGTACCCGCCTAACAATTTGATTTGTTCCGCTTTATGGTGCCAAATAAACGGTTTCTCCAAACACTTGGAAACAGTGTTTACACTTGGAAACAGTGTTTGAACCTCACCGATTGCAGTTGGATAGGTTCCACGAACCGTGAGGTTCGAACACTAGTTCCAAGTGTTTGAAGAAACCATTTATCTGACACCATTACACCAATCGCCGGTGAAAATAGGATCGTTAGTCGGGTACTTTCCACTACATTTTATGCACAAAAGCGCTATATGAAAGGATACTCACCTGTTTAAAGAAGTCGAATCGACGTAAGTCGCCATTTTTTTCTACGGTCTTTATCATTTCTTTATCATTTCTGATCACGTGATTCCCAGCCCTCCTAGATTAAGTCAATCTAATTTGACACGATCTGGAAATATTGAGATAATTTTGCATTAGGCAACATGTCGTGGGCAACAATGGTGCAGGGATAGAGCGTCGGGCTCTTGAACCGAAGGTCCCGGGTTTGACTCCCTGTAAGGCAGGGTGAAAATTTCCAAGACTAACCCACAAACCGGCGCGATTACTGGTTTAGTATCCAGGAAGCAGTCATCAAGAGTGGCTTTGAATAAGTTTTAAGCTTCCTTCACAATCGATGTAAAACAAATATGGTGAATACTACGGTGAATGTCCCGTCAGGTCAAACTTTATACATCTATCATTTATTAATGTCTATTTGCTACGAAATTTTTGTAGCACCATTTTGCACACTGATATTTCCATTACATTTAAAACATCAAATGTCATTACTCACAGTTATAGATGATGATTTTCTGCTTCTAATAATCTTCCTTTGCGCATGGGCACTGGAGTATGATAAACCAAATTTAGCGGTTTTTAATTGTTAAACAGCAATTGATGCCATTATTTGATGATTACAGGTATGTAAGTTTACTTAACAAAGTTTACATATCTTGTCTTACCAATTGACTTTAAGTGGCTATTTTGAGCTTTAAATACTTAATTTACACAGGACTCACTTGTAATAGAAAAGTGTAAGCTGTTAATTGTTAATACCTACTTTTTCAGAAAAGTTGATCAAAATGACTTCCATGTCCCTTGACTTGGATGTGCTCAAAGAGATACCAGGGTATCGTGCCATTCTGAAGACAGTTGTGAAATCTCTTATACAAATATTGGTATGTATGTGTATGTTGATCCAGATCAGTAACCCTCACAGCATTTTTTCTTTGAATTAGGTGCAGGCCTATGCTTGTTCACATGATAAATTTGTGGAATTTAGGAAACGAAAAAGCTAATATTAATACGACTTAATTTTTGGGAAAACTATGATTTAAAGAATTTTTTTATTTTGGAGGTGCCTTTGAAAGGCCACTCTTATATAAAGCAAAAAAAACAGTAAAAGAACGGTAAAGTAACAACGAAACTATCCAAAATGGTTTTAAAAGACTGGGACATTTTATATATTTTAATGTTATGTTTGAAAATGACATTGAATGGTTAAATGTAAATGAATAAATGATATAAATAGTCCCCACAGAAGACAGTATTTACAAGGTTTTGTTCAGACTGGCCTAGTGGTTTAGAGTACTGAACTTGAAATCACATGGCCCCTATCGCAGTGTGTTTATATCTCGGTTATGGCATTTGGATCTTTATGAGAGATAGTCTCCCAGCAGACTTACATGATATCAATGGTTTCCGCCTTGATCAGGCATATAGGCAGTCATGTTTGGGATCTCTTCCTCCATCATTATGAGCTGGGCACATTACTGAAATTATTTTGATGCAACATAAAACTCATATAATTGTAAAAAATTTGATGAGGTTGTGTTGGGATATGTATTAAACCATTACTAAACAATAACAACATTTAACCACTCTGCTTTAGACAACTCTGGAAAACACTGTGGGAATCGATCAATTTCTCCTTTTCCCATAATGTTTTCTGCCATATAAAAAGATTATTTTTCAATTTCATCACATTTTGAAATGCAGGGCTCACCCTGGCTGAAAAAAAGTCTGCGCCACCACATTCGCCAAATGACAAAAATAGGAGCCAAATTAAAGAAGTAGGAGCCAAATTCTGAGCAAATGACACCAATTAAAATTTCTTTATTTTAAACACTTTTCATGTTATATGTACAGTATATATATGTTAAATCCTCTTGGTAAATTATTTTTGTTTGTTATGTTTCACCATTTTTATTAAAATTGTAATGTCATAAATATGTAATGTGTAATGCCAATAAAAATATTATGTTAAAAAAAATAATAAAAAAAAAGCCAAGACATTCCCCTTCCCCTTCCGAACAAATTTAAACCAAATATGGTATAACTAAAGGCTATGCTTTGAGTGACAAAATCAAAATGAATCTTTTATCTCAGATAACATCAAATCATATTGAAGACTATACATTTCTGATTTCTCAGTTTTGTTATTTATTTTAGAAATGTCCGATAGATAAATGGAAAGTAAACATGATCTTAGGTCTATTTGTTTTTAGTCTCGTCAAAAAACCGGTATGATGATTTGAATGATTAATAATAGAGGATCACAATTTGAATAGTACCGTTGCATCAACGAATGAAGCGAACTGTCAATATCAAAATACTTTACAAATTAACACTCTTTAAATTCTGGCATTCTACCATGCATCATAAAACACTGGACTGAATGCGGTAAATAGTAATCGGTTTTCGCGGAACAACCGCATCGAGTCTACCAATCAAGTCTGTCGAGTTGTTTACACATAATAAAGACCCGATTAATACACGCCTCAGGCATTGTTTGACACGGGGATAACAATTAGCGGATTAATTTGAGATTTTCGGTGATACTGTTAAGTGTGTCAAAAGATATAACTGTCTGTAATGTCCGGACAGGTGGAAATATGGTAAAGTTGAATGAAAAAAACATGCGCCAAGCAAATTCGCCAAATCGGGAAATCTTTCGCCAGAATGAAATAATATTCGCATTTGGCGCATTTGGCGACCGACAGCGTGAGCCCTGAAATGTCGTCTGCAAACTTACAATTTGGGACAGTCGAAAATCTGGCGTTTGGAAAAGGGTTAAGCCTCCTCTCTGGCTCTGTTCTAAATTATATAGTTTATTATATTAAGATGACTTGACTGTATTTACAGCTTGAGCAGTTGTCAGAACACACATCAGAGGAATCTCTGATATTGACAGCCAGTGTTAATGATGGATCCCTCTCACATCTTGGCTCCTCCCTTGGGAAAGGGTTTTTGGACGGAAGGGAGGAGATTAAATCTCAATTTCTTGGCTATTGTCTAACAGGTAGGAATACTTTGTACAGTTGTATCAACTCAGCAATCCCCGTCACAAGTCGGTTGATATACCTCGTAAGCAGTTCAGTTTACGGTGAAATCCATAAAATAACTGAAATGCTGTTGACATGGCATTTAGCGCTATATAAACAAATTCATTTTTAGAATGTTCTTTTTTATCATTTTGCCGTTTTAACATATATTTCTGCTATAATCTTTCCTAGAGAAAACAAAACATTTAATCAGAAAGTACTTTGATAAGATAAAAGGGTTTTTGTCACAATTTCTTTTCAATTTAAATTCAGTCACCTCTTGATTGAGATTGTAATTGCCAGCAAAGTTTTCCCATGCCAACTCGTATAGTTTGAAGTTCAATAATTAAATCTTTTGGTGGAATCATTTTGTTATGAACTTAATTTTTTACATTTTCAACAATGTTTTCAGCATGTCAAATGCTTTAGTTTAATTTTGTAAATGTAACTGGTCTGGTGGATTCATTATGAATTGCACTCCATCATTTACATCTTATTTCTTTTCCAGCTCAACATAGGCAGTTATCAGCATCTACTCAGGCACAACAAAAACAGCAGCAAGGCCAGTTTCTTAATAACTCAGTCTCAGGCCCTGTCCCAGGGAATGGTTCAACTCAAAAACGGCCAAAACCATACGAAAGACCCTCATTCTGCAAAGGTATCCCAGCACTGAATTTAAAACAGCATGGGAACAGTAGGATGAGAGGTTACAATTCTGGTTCCCCATCTTACTCTGATCTCAACACATCCATGCCAGTGTTTCCAACACAAACACAGACTTTTGATGGAGACGACTCTGGTGGGGTACCGCCTTATGTAACTGTCAAGACAGAGAAACCAGACTATACTGAAACAGAAACACTTGATTTAGGAGCATCTATCAAGCTTGAAGCAGCATCAGACAGTGATATAGAACTGACTGGTGTTGAAGAAGCGAGTAATGGGGCGCTGGATTACTCGCTGGTACCAGGCTATGGTCTGCTACCAGGACACATGCAGAATTATGGTAAGTTGTGGTAAATTGTTTGTAAAGTGGGGTAGATGATAAAGTTGTAGTAAATTGTTTGTAAAGTGGGGTACAGGGTTCTCTCTGGCTAAAATTTTCTTTGCGCCAACACTTGCGCCAAATTGAAAAAGTTGGAGCCAAATTTAAAATATTGGAGCCAAATTCCATAAGTTGGAGCCAAAATAGTCTTTTGTAGAAGGGGAAATCCTTCATCAGGGTGACCTACGGTTCTAAAGAGCTAGGTTCTCAAGTGTTTGTTTGTTCTATCTGTTTCTATGTGCTGTTTTCATTAGGTTCTATGGATTAAATCCTATCTCACACTCAACATTTGAAACAGGACATAGCAGAAACATGACTTTCACCTTGGCGTCATATTATAACCAACTATTTCCTGTCTTCCAGGACTCCTTGTCAGATGTTTATTTGATTTTTAGTGGGAGGCATATTCAACGATTGAGAAGATCGATTTATAGTCACTCTTGTGTTGGATCAGAATTAAGTGTCGCTTAAAATCGCGGATTTTATATACCAAAACTTCAGTGCATAAAAGAGTTTAATTTATTTGTCAATCAACACAACTGACTTCGTCGATGTTTTATGTCAACTTCTTTAAAAGGAGCGTGAGGGCAAACATTTTGATTGAAAAGCAATTAAAGTAATCAAAGTAATAATTTCCATATAATTGAAGTTGTAAAGGCTGGCGAATGACTAAATGGTGTACACAAGAAAGTGTCACCTTCAACAAACTTGACAATCAACAGATAATGAACTGAACAAGTGTGAAAACAGGATTATCCCGTATCGGAAATCGCATTTGATAAACAAGCTGGTTCCCAAGTTCTAATTCAAAGTACTGCGATTACGGGAACCATCGATACATGGTTCTCGGCTCTACAGTAAAAACAAATCGATATTGACTCGAGATCGGCAACCATGCAGTAAACAAACATCAAATTCTCGCGGAAAATAGTCGGCGCCAGGCACTTTCGCCAAATTTGTTTTTCTTGCGCCAATTTCTTGATTTTGTCGCCAATGGCGCCATTTGCGAAGGCCAGCGTGAACCCTGGGGGTAGATGATAAAGCATGCTGATAACATAACATGCAGTCTTTCAATAACTATTGGTTCAAGTCTACTTTGTGGTTGTGTGTTCCCTGAACGTTGACTAGATCTTTCAATAACTATTGGTTCAAGTCTACTTTGTGGGGGGTGTTCCCAGAACGTTGACTAGATCTTTCATCACACCTTTGCAGATGGGGATTAGGGGGCCTATCATGGGGACACATAAAATCAATAAAACCCAACTGTAGAATTTTATCGATTGAATATTTAAAATGTTTTTGTTAAATTCAAATAATAATTGATTGATTTAATTGCAGTGTTTGCAACGAATAAAATTTCATCAAACTTCAAATACTCTTCTTCAAAGCATTTAGTGTACAAACTGTTTCACATGAATAAGTTAGTTGGAATTAAAAGAGCTAAAAAGGGGTTATCATAGTAATTAGTTGTACTTTATTTTAAAACTCAACCACCATGAATGCACAGCTGAATTTCAAATTCATAGAATCGGTAGGTGAATACTAACATTTGCAGAGAGAACTAATGTATAAGAGCAGGAAAAATATTCTAGAGATGCATTGCACAAGACTTCTTCCTTTTATCAAAATTAGACACTATTTCAACATTATTCGAAAGGATCCTCACAATCATCCTGCTCGACCAAGTTTTACCAGATTTGTAGCATCCATATTCAAATAGAATAGTCATGATGCCAGTGGATTAATCCTTTCTTCCTGGTAAACGTCAAGCAGTGTACAAACGATTCTTCAAGCGCTTGTTCGCAAAATGTTAAGACTTTGAGCCAAGTTCAAAACCGTATGGAGAAAAACACAGGCTAACACCCCACATATTCCTTAAAGACACCAGGGCACTTCTTAGTTCAGCTGTCTGCTTAGGTAAAACTGTCTGATTACAAACTGTATGGTGGCTTACGTACTTTCGGACTTCAACTGCACCGTAGCTATAATGATTTAAGGATGATTTTAGTAAAGACAGCATTGCTCATGAAGAAGATCAATTCTTTCCTTAAAATCTGTTTTCTACCATTAACATGACTTTAACATCTCTGAGGCATAAACCGTTGATATGATACAATGAAGATGATATGAATAAGTATATAAAGTTGAAAGCATTACATTTAAAAAACATTCTGTGTTCCCCATTAAACCACATTATAAATGAAACCCTTTATCATGACTAAGAAAATCGATAGTTGACGTTCCTTTGAAGGTCCTCCTAATCCCCAAAATCACCCAGGTGTGATAAAACATGTGTTTTGTGATCAGGTTCCTGTATCGATAGCGAAGACTAAATCTTTCCTTCATGAGCCAATTTTACCCTAATGAGCCAATTTTACCCTCCTGTGGGGTCCCAGACCCATTCCCCAAATTGGAAAAAAAAGGGATGAAACTTGATAACTGTTCACAATCATTGTATGTTCTATCTGTAGATAACTAGTTAATTGTACATTGCCTTAGGACGATTTATGGTTTTCCCCAAAAACTTTACTGTACCACACCTGTTACAGAGTTTTTGAAATTCTTTAAAAGAATAACACAGTTTTTTAAGAAACAGCTTTTTTGAAAAAAAAAATCAGAACATATTTCTTTTATTCATTCATATTAAAGTCAGCCTTATTTTGCCAAAAATGTGCATTTTATCTTCTTCAAAAGTCATGTTCTTCATTGATGTTGAACATGTGTTTGCTCAATAAACACATTTTGTATGTCTTTTGGAATTATTCAGCAGTGTTTTTACAGATATTGAACATATATAACAATACATGTATATGTTTAACCCTTTCCCAAACAATAAGGAGATTTGACCAGTTTGTTGCAGACGACTCTGGAAAACATTGTGGGAACAGGATAAATTGCTCGTGACGAGCAATTTTTCCTTTTCCCACAATGTTTTCTGCACTATCAGAAGATTATTTTCCAATTTCATCACATTTTGAAATGTCGTCTCCAAACTCTTTCAATTTGGGACAATTTGGTGTTTGGGAAAGGGTTAAAATGAAGATTCTAAGACCATAATTTCGAGGTGTTGGTAATTGTAAATATCGACTCTTTTTGATGCAACATTATTGATCAAAGTAGTGTAGTATCATCAGAATTTGTGATCATGTTAGATATATCAGCCCTTTTGTCTGCTTTGTCCAAGTGAAAAAAAGGAACCCTGAAAATTGAAATATAATAAATGATTGTACCATTTTAAAAATAAAGGTTAGGGTGGAGGCCAATGGTTAGCATACAGAATTTGAAAACATGAAGCCCTTCTCTGCATAGGTTCAAATCCCAGTGAAAGCTTTTTGATATGTACAAAAGTTAGTCTTCAGGTTGATTTGCTGGAACACCGATGCTCCTACATGGCTTAACCAGCCCTTATAGGAAATAAAAATTAGAGTCTTACTTTTATAGAAATACTGTTGAGGCAATGTAATACCCTTAATAGATAAATAAAAACAAGTTGAACATTTCATTATTTTTTTTTTCTATTTTTTTGTAGGAAATTTATCAAACCTGAACACATCAAACTCTGACTTCGAGGGTTCTTTTGATAATCACTTGGACAATAACAGCAAAGGGGACAAAGACTTTAAATGTATGCAGTGTTCGAAAGAATTCAAAACCAAACAAAACCTGTCAAGACACCTCCGGATACATACTGGTGATAAGCCTTATTCGTGTCCGTATTGTGAGAAATGTTTCCGGATGAAGCATCACGTTCACAGTCATATTGCCTCTTGTCATGCAGCCTACTTAACAGAAGTACTTGGAATGGAAGTTAAAATGTGAATCCGTTTGTGCCAGAACTGGAGTATTATAAAATGTGTACCTATACTCATCAACAAATACAACCTAGCCATGATCTGCAGGGTTTTCATTAAGAACCGATTGCAAACCATTGGTTAAGCTACCTTGTGAATCATAACTTTATGCCTAGTTATAAAGAAATTTGATAAAAGAGGGTTTTCTGGCTGAATCAGTTGAATCTCAACCTAGATCTTAAACAAAACCCTGGATCTGAGAAAAGGGCCCCTAATGACCAAATTTACAATTTTTACATTTTTGTTTTTCTTTTTTTTAGTCGATCTTTCCTCAGTGTTATAAAGATATATTTTGATGAAATTCAATCTAAAAAGAAAGGTATGGCTTTTTAAAGGAATTGCACTTTTTTGGAAATGTGTAGATTAAAGAGAAAATGATGTCGGAAGATTGACTATTTACTGTTAGAAAGTGGTATTGCTCTTGAGCCTTAGAATTTATATTGGGTGTATCCCATTTCAATGAAAATAATCATATGAAAGGCACAACATCCTCGCTTTAGAAGTGGCTCTATGCAATTATTTTTGATGATATATCATGTTCTTGTATGAGTTTTTGAATTCATGATAGCTCTTTTTCCGGTCCCTCTGCATAGAACTTGAGAAACCAATGTAACCAAAGCATAATGTGCTCATGATGAGCAATTTATCATTTGGTTACAGTGGTTTCTTTCCTTTTGCATAAAGAGAATAATTTAATGTCTGGCTTGTTCTCGCTTTTAATTGTTGTCTGCTATTCGTTTCCATTTTGACCTGTCAGCAAACCCCAATAAGTGGGAATGTGTCAACAAATATGTTTGTGGATCTTTTGCTGTGGCTGTTTTTGAAATTGTGTTTTGTACTCTTGATGTCTTATTGGCAAATAGTCTTAAGTTCAAAGGATCGTTCTTCCTTAAATTGGGAAGAGGCCTTAACCTGATTATTTTGGGATGCTTTATCTCTGATATTGCTGAATTGGGAATACAAAAAGCTGGTGTGACTTTGAATATCAAGAAAAACTGCATGTTTTTTTTTTGTTTTTTTTAAATCCAATTTGAAAGGTGCATATTATAGGCTCCTGTTGTGTAAAGATAAGAGCGTGGGTTCAAATCCTGAGAGGGATATGGATTTTCATGAGAGGCAGTCTCCCGACTGACTTACGGAATGCCGATGGTTCTACCCGCCTTAACCAGCCCCTATGGGCAGTTGAGTATGGGGTCTTCCTCCATCATTTAGAGTCGGGCATCGCTACATAACTGAAATAATGTTGATGTGATGTAAAACCCATATAAAAAAAAAAAAAGATAAGAAGCTCTTGTACATCACAATAATGCTTCAAGGCACTGCTTAGATACGATCATACATTATGAAGAGATAACCAAACATTGTCCAATTAACTTGATGAACTGTCAAAGAAAATGTTTTGCTAAACCTGTTAACTATTTGAGTTGAAATAATGCACCTTTTTTTCAGATTATCATATTTATTTTTGGTTACTGCATATTATTCAGAACAAAGAAAGGTGTTAATTAAATGATTTACATTGTTTAAAGAAGTCTTACACTGTTAGATTTGTGAATAATTGCACTACAATGAATATTTCCACATAGATAACTGTTTTTAATCCAAGGTTCCTACTATTCTTCTAAGAGTTTGATAACTATCTTCTTTGATTAGATGAGATATCATTGTATCAATAAGAGTAATTGTTTAGCACAAATGCTTTCTGCTTTTATTCCAATATTATCTTAATTTACGTTATCTGTTGTTAACATGGATGCCTATGGAGTTGTAATTAGCAAAGCCTTTTCTAAATTAACCCATTTTAGAGATTTTCTAATATATATATATTTATATTTCATTGTACCAGTACATCCAATGATGACCAAAGGAATAATTCTTCATTATTAGTCAATTCTTAGTAATTAATTGGTTTCTACCCAATACAAAAATAAATCTGGTTTTGAGAAGCATTCCAAGGAAAGATGTGACTAGAATAGGAAGGGGCATCCGTGGCCTAGTGGTTAGAGTACAGAACTTGAAATCAGATAACCTCTGCAATATGGTCCAAATCCTGGTGACAACATTTAGAATTTAGTAAGAGGCAGCCTGTCTACTGACTTACTGATGGTTCTTCCCAGCTTGACCAGCCCTATATGCAGTTTAGTGTGAGGTCTTCTGCCATCCTCATGAGTTGGACATGCCAACATAACTGATAAAAAAGTGTTTATATGAATAACATGTGTATGAAAATGTAAGAGTTGTGAACTTAAACTACAAAGGCCCCTTTCTTTATGGGTTCAAATCATTGGAGCTGTACATTTCGATTTTCATGAGAGTCGGTCTCAGTAAGGATTTGCTAATGGATCTGCCCAGCTTTACAAATTGTGGGTGGTCTCCCATAACATAGATCATGAGCTGGGCATCACACTTTTACAGAAATACTGTTGGCCAATTTAAAACCAAATGAAATAATAAAGCTGATTTGTTTGATCATTTATAATTTGCCATCTATCGTGTACAGATATAATAATGTTTTGGCTTGTCCACACTCCAATAAAAAAGAATATCATGCATTCCATAGTAAACTGTAGAAATATTTATAGCCATATTATCTAGGTCATGATCAATATCAAACAAGAAAGCCTAAAGAATAACAAAGATTCAGACCTTGCAAAATTGATGTTATTATCACACACAAGCAGGCTGCAGGAATGGCAAAATCAATTGTCCGTGTTTGCCAGCTTGTCCAAAAGCCTTAACAACAAACAAGTAAAGGTTTACTGAAATTTGCTATATAATCATTATACTGACAAGTACAGAAAAGGTTTTGGTATTTACAGACAAGCAAAAACAGGCCAAATTTTGCCATCTCGGGCTGTGTTTACACCAAAAAATCCTAATTAATCTTTGCATGCCTTTTTCGGAAGATTTCAAATTTGACCTCTAAAATTTTGTATGTGGGACACGGTTATTAAAGAGATCAAATGAAACTCTTGCTGAAGAACCCCACTACAGAACCATTTCAGAAATGATACACTTTTGTTACACAGGAAGCAACCAGAGAACTACATGTGACCAGAAACACACAAGCATTTCCATGGAAGCAAAGAAGGAGCCAGACAATGGCATGGAAGAAGATGACGCAACACAGAAGTACCACACATGCGAGTTTTGTAACAAACCTTTCAAACATTTATCCTGGTTACATCGTCACATGCGTATACACACAGGCACGAAGCCCTATAGCTGCAGCATCTGCGGTAAAACATTCAACCAGAAAGGGAACTGTCGTACTCACTATTTCACCGTCCACAACCTCAATCCCCCCTGGGACAGTATAGCAGAAAATGTGGAAACAAGCGGCTTAAGTGATAATTCCGAGACATCTGCTGCAGGATTTACAATTTGAATCTTAAGAGACAGTATGGTGGAGAATGTGGAAGGTGAATCTTTGGTGAAAGTATATCCGAGGGTGTGGGTGCAAGCCGTTTAAGTGATAGTTCGAGACATTTGCTGCCCGAGGAATTTTTCCAGAGACTACTGCAGATTATTGACGAATGCCGAAACCAGTGTTTTAAGGGATAGTTCATACTTGCTTGTTGAGTAGGCTGCATGAAAAACTGTTAGCACAATGTAGAATCAGCAATAGTCATAACATAGATCACGAATAACGTACTGGTACATTTAACAGTATGACTTGACATCAGCAAACTACTGTTATTGTTTTTCACTTTTTGTAACTTAAGTGCTCAATGCGAGAACGAAAGAGGTTGTATGCATGTATATATAGATTCTCAATTGTAGTATTATATTGAACCCGACATTTTTTGAAAGCAACTGCATCAGGCGACTCAAGAAACCAATGTGAGAAAAGGGGATATATAGCTTAATATGGCAATGTTTCTTTCAATTACAATTGTAGTCATTAAAAAGTCGATTCTACTTGTTTCTTGCTGCCTGTCGATGCTTTCAGTTTAGACCCTCCGCAGATGTTGCCAATATATGTATCATGAATAAAGGAGATTGAATAAGCACCTGATCTGACGAATTGTAGAATAAAAACATCATTACCCAGAATCAGTAGTTAGGTGTTTACCTCTGTTCCTTCATAAGCTTAAGTTTCAAAGTACCAGCCTAGATAATTTGAGCAACAGCTTTTATTATTAAAACAACTTGTTTGAGATGGACACGTGCTTCTTTTGTCTCAACAGTTTCCTATACATACATTAAACCATTTCTTTATACAAGAGGTGTGATTGATTCAAATTGAAAGACAAGGGAGATAACAAAAACACATACAAAAAATATGGAGTAAGGCGTTAAGAAATAGAATGTTTTCCTTTCTTATATTTTGTCACAGTCCTCACAGTAATCTCCCTTTGCTACACTGCATTGATCACTGCCACTACAAGATTTTCATCCAGATTTTGATGAAGGTTAAATGATGATTTTTTTCCTTCAAGTTTTTAAGCGGATATATAAGTTAATCTAGTTATACTGTCTTAGTGTGTTAATTTGTGACCAGTTATAATGAAAATTATTTCGTTTTAACTAATAAAGCACAGTTGAATCTTCTTGGGGTGTCGCCGCCATCTTTACACCCCTTTCTAAGCAGATAATCATGTGACATTTGTGGTGGCGGTGATCAATCCCACAAAGTTATATGACTGTGAGGAGTTTTTCTTTTGTCTCCCTATTATTATTTTACCCCAAATAGGAGCGTTGGCAAACTAGGTCCAGGTAAGAAGTGTTAGGACCTCCGTGGTCTCGGGTTTAGTGGACAGAACTTTGCCCCTCTCCGGGTGTGTTAACCCGACTGAAACCGACTTCGTGCTTATGCAAACAGGTTAGATCCAGGCCAGCCGCCAAGTAAATTGGCGGCTGGCCTGTGATCTAACCTGATTGCTACTCTGAATATCTTTACTCATCAAAACTAAGAAAATATCTAAGGTTTTTGGAAAGCCGACAACACAAAAATCTGTTCAAATAAAAATATTCAGCATTTTAAGGGTTAATAACAGATAACAACATTTGAATTTCATAGAGGCAGTGTTTCATCTGACTTATAGAAGGCCGATGGTTCTACCTGGCTTGATCAGGTCTAATGGGTAGCAAACCTTTGGATCTTCCTTCATTATTTTGAGTCGGGCATCCCAGCATTACTGACACACTGATGATGCGGTATTAACACATAAAAATATCAAATGAAATAAATAAGGGGTATTTTCGCTCCCCAGCTTATATTATTGTTTCTCTCAGCCCTTTAGGTTGAAGTTGCACGAGCCTGGGTTAATCATATAAACGAAATTCTTTCTTTTATGTGTTTAGAATATTTTACAATTCAGTGCTAAGAAAAAAGTGACTTGTCCATGGAAACACTACACTGAAATTGGTTACCATCAGGTATTGAAGTGGAAATCCCATTTCCTTACATGGTACTTTGTTACTTGTCATATTTCAAAAGAGCAGCAAATTACCGTCTGACTTTCAGAATACGGATGGTACAACAAGACTTATCCAGCTCTTATTGCCTGGTAGGTTAGGGGTATTTAATACAACATTGCAGGCCGGACATCCTCATTTAAATGAAATAATGTTGACGCGATGAAATTCAACTCTAATAGATAAATAGAAAAGAAAGTGAAAAAACTTCAGTGAAGTGCCCTTGTCCACTGAATCCACGGAAAGTCTTATAACTAAACAAGTGTTGAAAACGTTTAAAACATACAAAAAGATCATAAATATAGGAGAGCAATGGGCCAAAAGATGGGCCTTTATGATGCATTACTTAATAGATGTCATCTCCTTTTTTTTTTAGCTCACCTGAGCTCACTCGTGCGCCGTCAACAATTTCTTTAAACATCTTCTCCTAAACCATTCAGCCAATCCTTACCAAACTTCACAGGAATGTCCGTTGGGTTGTGCTCATCAAAAGTTGTTCAAAGAAATTGATTCCATGCAGAACTTTGGTTGCCGTGGCATGAAAAAAGGTGGAATTCCTGCAATTTCTTTTTAAAAAATCTTCTTTTCTGAAACCACGGGTCAGAATTCAAAATAATTTCACATGTATGTTCTTTGGGGACTTCTTTTCAAAAGTTGTTCAAAGAATTTTGATATCTTGAAAAACATGGCCGCCAAGATGCGTTGAACTTTGAACGCGTTTATGTTTTCACTATATACATGTATGGTAAAATTCATACCTTAACAACCATCTCTTTTTCCAAAACCTCTGGGCCAATTACATTGAGATATCATGAAGCATCCCTAGTTTATTTATCTATTAAAGTTGGATTTCATCATGGCAAATCACAGAAAATCCTTAATCTAACTGAAGAATTGTTGACCTGTCATTTAAGGCCCCTTCCTACAGGTGCAGAATAGATGTGTGTATGAAAAGAGATCAGCATTAGTTGGCGCTAGATACAATAACGCCGTTACACCAGTTTGAAATAGTTTGAAATAAAAAAGGAAATTATACGGACAGCTCTGGACAAACAGTATATTTTCAATTAGTTTTGATAAGTAAACAGTCTAACCTTTGCGTTTGAACACATTACGTTCGAAAGTAAAGGCTATTTGTTAAGATAATGATATAGCAGATTTAACGTTTTGGTCGATTTGCGGGATCGGTTTTCGGTAAGTGGTATAATCATAGCCATTCGGAACCTCTAAATTACCGATTTACGGCAATGTGTCGCTTTTTTTTTTTTTTTAAATTCTGATTGTTCCTAGTGTTAATGATCAAAAGGGCCTGTGTAGTCCGGTTGTTTGACCGTTCATTTGTGTCGCACCTGCAACTGAATACATCCGGGTCGATGTAGTACTTTCGGGTGGTAGTGCTCAAAGAAGTTAGAAGTGTTGACTCTTGACTTCTGGTGCGTTGTTCCGCTTGTAAGATTTGACTTGGTAGAACACTGATGTGTTTCCAATATAGATAACAGTCCTGTAATGCTCTTAAAGCTTGCCTTTTGCAGGACTATTTGTTTGGGATGTATGAGCTCAAATACTGGTGCCTCGACAAGACTTTTCATGATTGTTTACTGATTTTTAAACGGAACAAGTACATATTGTAATATAGAAGAAATATGGGAAGATTGTAGTGTATTTTGTTTAATAGTTTTTAAGGGTTAAGTAGACCAACCTGGCATTTAACCAAAGAGCTATTCTTATTTATTCTCAACAGAACCGTGAAAATATATCGATTGGAATTTAAGATCTCAAAAGTCGCAGGTCTATGAACTTGTCGTCTGCTTTTGCTTCCAATTTGGACAAGGCACACACTCCGAAATAATGATAGCTTGTACACTGTCTGTTTTGATTTTTGCTACATGTGTTGTTAATTGACAGTCATTGTTAACTCTTAGATTGCTGGGTAGTTATCTAGAAATTTAGTTTTATGTCGTCTGCTTTCCAAAACCTTAAATATCTGCTTTATTTCGACGAGGAAAGATACTCAGAGTAGCAAACAGGTTAGATCACAGGCCAGCCGCCAGATCTTACCTGTTTGCATAAGCATGAAACGGTTTTAGCACTATAAGGGTTAAAATTTTAGAATTGATCTGACGTCAACATCTGATTTGGCAATGAAACGACTTTGACCTTTTGTCTTCTGCAACCTTGGATTGGCTCTTCATAACTGCGATGGAGCAACAATACTGAATAGCCATAAGGGTTAACAATTGAATACGACTCCTTCCCTCAAAATGACCCTTTCTTTACAGATTGGAGCGATGCCGGCCAGAAGTTCGGGTCCAACCTACCAGGAATGATGGGTTATGCTGCACGACATCATCACGAATGCGAGGTGTGTGGAAAAACATTTTTACATTCGTCATGGCTGGACCGACACATGCGGATCCACACCGGGGTGAAACCCTATGCCTGCCATATATGTAACAAGACGTTCAATGTGAAAGGGAACTGTAAAATACATTACATGAATATGCACCAAGTAGACATGGACACGAAAATGGCTGTAAATGTATTTCAATCGGATGATATTTTAAAACAAAGTGACAGAGCAACAACTTAATCGTCATAGGAACTACTTCACATTTTGTTTTAATTATAAATGTGATTCATTTTTCTATACTTCTATTTAACTAGTTCTTCTCTTAAAAAACAATGTCATTAGAACCAATGTCGCCTGTTTCCACTTATCAACACTTAATCTTACACGAGAGTGTGTGACTGCTCCAAATTAGTTGGTTTAACCCATTGCCAAACAATAACGACATTGTACTACTTGGTTGCAGACAACTCTTGAAAAGACTGGGAAAAGGAGAAATGGCTTCATCGAAAAATTTCTCATTTACCCGTATTGTTTTCTACTCTATCAAAAGATTCTTTTCAATTTCATCACATTTTGAAATTTAGTCTGCGAACTCTTTCAATTTGGGACAGTCGAAAATTTGGCGTTTGGTAATGGTTTAACAGATGACAAAATGAGCAAGAAATAATAACATTGTCTCTTTGATGTTTGATACTAAAACCACTGTGCTTAAAGGATAAAATATTAATAACAATTAATATATCATTTTACCTTAGTAGTATCTATTACTATCTATTGGGACCAAAGGAACTACATGACTTATATACTCTATGAGGTAAATGAAAAGGGGTTAACGCTCTTTGGGGTGTTTTGTATTATTCAGCTAAAAGCAATGGAAAGTTTCTCTAGCTTTACCTGGTCAGGTGGTTAATGTTTGTTTCTTAGAATTAGATGGTTTCTGGGAGTTCGGCTGTTTCTAGAAGGTCGTTTCCTAAATATGGTTACATGGTTTGTGTATTAAGTACATAGGTATAGGCCAGCATGAAAAATGATGCGTGCGCACACCGAAAACGTGTGCGGGGATTACTTGGAATACTGCCCATGGAATCAGTGTGTTGCTCTTCTTTGTGGGAATGAGTTCTTTTCTTCTTTCTTGTACAGGTAAGGAATATAATTCTTGAATTTCTAAAAACATATAAGTTAGTTCTTATAAATAATAAGATATTCTTCTTTACACAATTTTCTACAAATAAATTAATTTTCATTAATTTCAATGCTTGACTTTCATATATAGATAAATAAGTTTCATCAATTTTATATTCTTTAGTTGGAGACTGATTCACTCTCTTCAAGCGACATTCTTTGCAATTCGGAAATGTTAAAGTATTGTTCATTACATTTCATATTGTTGTATGTATAATTATTATTACTGCATGCTATTATACATCTTAAATAAAGAATGAGTGTGTTACTCTGATTTGTGGGAATAAGTTCTTTCTTCTTTCTTGTACAGTTCAAAACCCCGGGACGAATAAGATATACGAATAAGATGAAATCGTTATTCGTCTTTTAAAAGATCCGGACCTCAAGCGAGTTTCCTGATTTAGGAGGAAAACCCAAGGGAAATGTATATTTCTACAAGTGACACATTCGATTTCCCCGTACATCACCTTCCCAACAATTGAAGGTTTCCCTTCCTAATAAATGTTGGTGGTTTTTCCTTTCCTAATATATCTAAAGACCTACGAAGAATATATGGTAAGGTGTGGTTAAGAACAGGGATTGAGTAAATTCAACCCTCTACGTGTATATTCATGGCTGGTGAACACTCTACCACCACCATGGTGCTGACGACGATGTCAGTTGCGCAACTTCCGGTTAAGCGTATTAATGGTAGATTTTTGCTATTTTTCTGCATTTTCAGACAAGTGATCAAAACCTAAAAACCGAAAAATTACTAAATCTAAGCCAATTCCACAACTGCTGTTGTGATATGTTGATACAGTAATATCTCGTTAGTCCGAAAACGTCCGTTCCCAACAAAATGTCTGGATTAACGAATAGTCCGGACCAATGAAGCAGGGCCTGGTCTTCAACATATTTAGACATAAACGGTCTATATGTACGTGTATACTTATAAACCTTTACCAACGGCAAAACTTTCGACCGTCACAATTTGAAATTCAAAATTAATCTTCTGATATGGCAGAAAACACTGTGGGTCAAGGAGAAATTGGTCGTCACGCGCAATTTCTCCTTTACCCACAATGTTTTTGAGAGTCGTTAAAAACTTGTCAAATGTTGTTATTGTATGGTAATTGGTTAAGCAAATTACTGCACAATAATTCCGTTTCCTTACAATTTCGTACGGATTGCGAGACATCCGGTTATTCGGGGTCCGGATAAACGAGGCTTCACTGTTTATCGAAAAAGCAAAAGGAGAAATTGTTTGTGAGATGCTTTTTGAAAGATATCTGCTGCAAGACCAAAAATGTTTGTCAGGTAAGAATGCGTTAAAGACACTGGGTAGAAACAATACTAACAAATGAATGAATCGCCCATAAGGAGAAATAAATTCATCCATGTCAGTGATTTCTTTTAACCCTTTACATAACGCCAAATTTCCGACTGTCCCAAATTAAAAGTTTGCAGACGACATTTCAAAATATGATGAAGTTGAAGTCTTCTGGAGCAAATGCGAATGGGTGGCGAAATCTTGCTTCGATTTTACTTGTCCGTAAATACCAAATCTTTCTCTGTACTTGTCTATTTCAATAATGGTCTTGTCCGTTTAAGCTTTTGGACAAGCTAGGCAATACGGACAAATGATTTTGCCACCCCTGCTGCGGTTTTTAATCCATTACCAAACAATAACAGCATTAGACCAGTGTAAGCATTATGAGTATGGAAACATTGTGGGAAAAGGGGAACTTTCACATTTTCTCACAATATTTGATGCCCTATCGGAGGATTATTTCTCAATTTCATCACATTTTGAAATGCCGTCTGCAAACTCTTTCAAATTGGGACAGTCGAAAATTTGGCGTTTGGTAAATGGTTAAAGTGAGGTATCATGGAGTAAGGGATCAGACAATTCACCATGTAAATACTTTTGGCCTTTGTTTCTGCATGTTGATGGACCGAAGTGTGCATCCATCCTTTCTAAAAATCGGAACCAGAATGATTTACTTGACTTACATTACACACATACATTATATCGACATAATTGTCACATTTCTCGTATTTGAAGGGAAGAAAGAAAGAAAAGAACTTTAAACCCTGGGGCTGCAACCGACTTCATGCTTTCGCAAACAGGATATATCCAGTCCAGCCTCCAAGTTAATTGGCGACTGGCGTATGATCTAGCCTGTTTGTTACTTTGAGTATCTTTTCTCATCAAAATTTAGCTGATATTTAAGGTTTTGGAAAACAGACGACTCAAAAATCTATTTCTATGAAATTACCCAACATTCTAAGGGTTAAAGATTGGCGACAATTTCGGCGATAATTCTTCCCTAATAGGCTGAAGATTCTTTCCAACGAGAGAAGAATAGTCATGGGTTCTGATCTTACACTTTCATTTATCGCATTAAAGTAGGTATGCCATACGACTTACAACATTATGATATTTGTCAAATGACAGATCAACGATATTGTAACTAACCGAATAAATTATTCTCTCCAATACATATTCACATCCAATCGGTGTTTGGTTAAAAAACACTGTCACCCACCGATCTGTTCTGTTGTCTATTTATTAACACGCGTGTTCTCCATAACAATGGGTAAGGTTCCCTAAGGGTTATAAACGTTCCGAGAACGTCACGCTTTGTTTACATAACTAATGAATACTAGAAGCATTTAGGTGAAGAAGAAAAATCCAAGAATGTCAAAATCTTATCAAATCCACCAGGGATTGATTAAAATATGTGTTTATAGGTACATGAACCTTCAGGAGAGAATGGTTCAAAATATGTTCAATATCACAAAACTTGTGTCCCAACTTGTTCAAAAAAATACGCCCGTCCCCATTTATGCTTTTCATATTTCACCTGAAACACCCTGGATACGCTGTGTACTGCTCTCGTATGGTATTCCTGTGGATATGTCGCCATTAAAAATCTATTTTTAGTATCCTCTGTTTGTTGGAAAACGGATGGGTCGGGAATTGGAAACGAATCGAGGTCATCGAAGCTTTCATTTGATTGGTTGAGAGGAATGGTGTAATCGATGACGTCATTTCGTTCCACGAACACTACAACCAATCGGTAAACGAGTAACATGATAACGAGCGTGTTTTTGGACGTGAAGAACATGTTTGTGTAACTGAGAACGTTGTATCTAAATATAAGCATCATTCGGAGAACTAGGAACGGTAAGTCTTGTAGGATGATTGTGATGACGATACCGTAAACGTCGGCACGACAACAACCTTTCGTTTCGTCCCTGTCGTTGCTAAATAAGTATTGTTTGACTCTCGTGTTCTTGCGCACGCGCGCCGCCGTGAGAACTAGCGAGAACTGTACGAGACTTAGTGACCATATTCCCAGAATGATAACACACAGCACTTTATTGTAATGGACCTGTAATGAAATGGAAACAAACAATAGTTACGTAAATTGATATTGTTAATATAGAACAATGTTAGTAATTGATTCCTTGCTTTGAACTCTGTCACTAATTGTGATGCCGAATCCATTAGATCTGTGCAATTTAGATTAACAATATTTAATTGAATTCAATGTTAACATCCAAAATACATAGTGGCAAATATGTTATGATATTCAGTACTGAGATAGCTATGTTGTAATGTTAGATACAAAAGGAATGGACTACAGGTTACGAAAACATTAGACATAGCCTGTGCTTTGATTTCATAAAAGGAGATCTGTGCTATCTTTTTTAATGTGGAACTGACTGTCCATTCATAAACTACAATGAAAGCTCCGTCAAATTCACACGATCGACCATGACAGCATTTTGTATAAATCAATCTTATACAGTGGTTTGCAACCGAAGAAGGGCCAGAATTTAAAAAAAAGGGGGGGGGAGGGGGTAAACTTATGGCTTAGAGACTAATGCATATTTCAAGACGCATACCTACAACTACCTGTCGTAATGATATTTTCACGACACTTAAAACATTATGGTCACAATCTATCCAAGAATAATGGTATTCTAGCAACAAGAACTACGACCAAGCATCGCCTTGTCGCCTGAACTCAAATAAATCATATTTCAATGTTCCTTCCTGAGCGTATACTAGTACCCGTGGGTGGGCCAGGATAACATGCTACACTATACAACTGCAGACTCTTTGTCAAAGACCCGATGGACAGGTCTATTTTTTTAGGTTTATAGGGTTTATTAGGTTTTTGTCATTGTTTATTGATATGCTTCCGGAAAATGAACCGGACCAAAGTTCACAACATCATCTAGATATTGATGAACTGTCAATTCGTTTGAAAAGAATGGAATCTCTTTTCAGGGGACAACACTGCTTTTTACATTTGTCTATTAACATTTAAGCTATCGTCACTTTAGACCACTGCAGATCCCTTGGATAATGAGTATCTGTACTTCCTTATGGTTGTATACAGGCGCGGTGATCACGTGGTCAATGTTTACAATATAAAACAGATTGCAAATGGCGGCACCCATGAATGAGCAGGTATTTATGCATTTTTTCAGCAGTTTACTTCTGTTTTCAACTATTTTTTATAACTCATGTTCATACGAGCAACCGCAGGTGAATGTTGCTTCCATTTTGGCCGTGCCGTGGCTCCAAGACCATGTAGATAAGTTTGAGTCGAGGGATGTGAATGACCTTACAACATCACCCCTCTACTCCGATCTCTCTTCTGAGTGTTAGACGTAAAGCCGTTAAAAACCAGGGGTAATCATTTACCACAAGAACCGGAAATTTGATGGTCGGACATGTCGTATATAAAATAGTGAAAGACAAAAGTAATCTACTGAAAATATACCTGTGACGCGGCCATCTTGATCAGACCTTTTTCGTAAACACTGGTCACGTGATCACCCCGCCTCATATAAAATAGGTTCTTGTATCAATAACTACTATAAAACACCATCGTTGACGGTGATAGAGACCACAACAACAGAGATATGAACGACATCCAAGGTATTGAAACTGTTTCAGTAACCCTATGGTAGACCAATTTTCCACTGCATGTATCACATACAGGCTATATGATACCAATGTAGTACCAAGTAGCTGCATCTCTTTCATTGTTATTAACCCGTTACCAAACAATAACGACATAGAATAATTTGTTGCAGACAACTCTGCAAAACATTGTGGGAAAAGGAGAAATTGCTCTCAACGAGCAATTTCCCCTTTTCGCACAATGTTTTCAGCCCTATTAACAGAATATTAATTTCCAATTTCACTTCATTTTGAAATATCGTCTGCAAATTCTTTCAATTTTGGACAGCCGAAAATTTGGCATTTTGATCCTAATTGTTCGGTAAAGGGTAAATGGCCGGTTGTTATTTGTCACAGAAAACCCCTAGACGTCCCACGAGACAGCATATGGACTATTGAGTAAATTACAATATTTACCGACACCATATCACTTGCAAAACACGGGAACAACAATTACGATCAAAGAGGAAAACCTTGCCATGTCACGACGCAATTTCCTTTGAAGCGCTTTCATCTTGCTTATTAGGATATGAGAAAATTCACTGGTAGATGACAAGTGCTCAGTAAAATAATAATGAACTATATCACTGGGTAAACCTTTGGTCAGAATCTAATAGTAATCCCCCCCCCCCCAAAGAAAAACAAAACAACAACAACAACAACAACATCAGATAAGTTTATAATGGCTTGTTTACAGTTATCAAGGAACTTGGATATAACAGTTCATTTGTCTACAATTGTATAACAATTGTATAACAGCTCGACACATTGGAAAATAGCCATAAGAAGTGAAAGAAGTTCGTATCTCGAGTCCGTATACAATAAAAAAAATGTATTCAGATCCAAAAGCGTTGCAGCGGTTTTGCAATCCATCGTACATCGTATGTACATAATATAGATGAATTGACACAAACGAAACCGTTTTTACGTTCAGAAACTTTTATTCATTAAATACTTTACTGCATTAAAAAAAGAAGTATTACTTCAACGACATTTTATTTTGACTTAATAATTGTCTCATGTATGAACCAGCACATTTAACCCGTTATCAAACAATTACGACATTTGACCAGTTTGTTGCAGACGACTCTGGGAAATATTATGGGAAAAGGAGAAATTGCTCTTTACGACAATGTTTTCTGCTTTTCCCACATTGTTCCTACAATATCAGAGGATTATATTTCAATTTCATCACAGTTTGAAATGGATTCTGCAAACTCTTTCAATTTTGGGACAGTCGTAAATTTGGCGTTTGGTAACGGTTCAAACTAAAACTTACCTCTTTTTCTTTAAATGCCTCAAAGAATTCTACTATATCTGCGGCCGTACCGATATAGACGAGAAGTAGCTGGGACAGCTGGTCGTGTGTGAGCTTGCCTTTCGGCAGGAGCCAACGACCCAGTATCAGTATTAACAGAAGCAATTGCTCCAGCATCCTGATCCACTGGTCCGGAGTGAGCTTGATCGGTATTCGAACCTCGAACCTCAGCTGAAATCCAAAACAGAGTGTACACTCTTTAGTCTATTCAATCCTTTTATAATTTGTAACTGGTTAACATTGAAGGCAACAACAGACGATGGAACATAGCTCACACAGTTCTTTAAGAAATTATTGTGATAAAAGGATAGATTATTCTATATTGGAGCAAAATATCCGTTAAACACTGTTCTAACGGCCGCTGGAGTTGGTGCGTCAATGTAAGGTATTGTTAACTTTTTATTTCACATTTTGTCGAGATACATTATCGGAATAGTATATTGAATGTCGTGGGCTGCGGGTCCTTTACGGACCATACACACAAATCAAAAACGATTGGTAGTCAAGTTATGTGAATAACAATACGACTGAAACGGCAACATCGACGCCTGAAATATATAACTCAGCATTGATTGAAATCGGGTTTCAACCTATCACCAAGAAATCATGAATCAAACAGTATTTATGGTGCATATATAAGGCTCACCCAGATTTGTTCATTTCTTTTAATTAGTACTATGTTAGAGTTGTTTTGCTATAAGCCAGCTACATTCATATATAAAATCGCTCGCAAGCATGATGCGGTTTCTGCATCCGTGCTTTAATTAGCTAATGGTATTGAGATTTCCGAAATTCTATTTTATATGATGAAACCTGCTATAAAACATAACTGAACCACTATATGAGAAAATGTGTAGTCGTTAACGTTTGGTACAGTAAAACTTCTTTATGTCGAGCTTTCCGATGTTGAAGTATTCTCCATGTCGAAGAAATTGCACTGCCCCGAATCATTTGATCTTTATTTTCATATACAACTGCTTCTCTGTGTCGAAATTTCGCTTGTCGAATACTTTATGTCGAACTGATTACTTTATACATGAGTCGGAAGCTGTCATATTGGACAGCAGGATTTTGGAATGTGAACATATTGTTTTCTTATATTTGACGTCTTCTCGGGAGTTTCTATAGTATTTGTAAAATTATCTGATATTTATCATAACCTATTCCCAACTTTTGAATTCCTGTTTGTTCCAAATACAAATTAACTGTAGACGACAAATAACTAGGTATTCATTTTTCAAGAAAAATGTATGCCAGGGACTTTTAAAAGTTTATCTTTGAAAAATGGGCATGAGGCCTCATAGATTGTGAAATAAAATTTCATGTACTCCATTGTGCACGTAACTTTAACAGTTAATAGAAACCATAAAGGAATGTGGTTATGTGTCTGTATTGAGATTTAAAGCCGTTCTCAATAAACTTTTTCTCCATTTTTTTCAGTTTTAGTTCAATTATTCTTGCGTCCTGGGCAATTTGGGAGAACTATGCAAGGAAAACACCGTCTTGTCCATGATCATTCCACCAATACATGTACTAAAGCTGTCCAATATTACAATCTGTCCGGATGTAATGATGATTGAATATAACAATAGATAGATGTACAGTATGCACAAACAAGTTTTCGATTAAATAACAATGCCCTCGTTGATAAGAGCTTCAAAATAAAATGAAATCATCAATACCATCTATATCTTGTATAACAAACAGACAAAGCTCTCAATGCTATATCTCGGTAAGCAATCAATCCCAGAGAATCATAACTTAAACAAAAGATGACATTTCATTTTCGTGGAAAAGATTTGATTAAAATTATCAGAAAATATATCTCCGACAATTTCTCCACTGTTCGTTTGAATGCCTTCTCGAATCGTCTAATCAAGAGGACAACGCTGCTTTCCATTTACCCCTTTCTATTTACTTCTCCGTAAATCCCAAACCTTTTTCTGCACTTCTCCGTGAAATGGTTATTGGTTATATACTAAATTACAGTCATATTCACTTGTCCGTGAATGTTGTTGGACAAGCTGGGCAATACAGATAACTGGTTTTGCCGTCCTTGGTGTGTTTGAAGATAGTCAAAATTCAAAGGAAAAGCAGAGGCAAAAATGAATTGCTGTAGTAGCATTCTTTTTTGTGAATCCTTTTGTTGACGCCATAATGACAAAAAGGAAAGGTTGGATAATTAATCGTTCATAATGTGGAGGGATGTCTAAAGATCTTAGTGGCAAATGCGTTAAACAGACGTTTTATTGCTTAAAATGATCTTATAAAAAATGGGTTTGCTGTCCAAAAAGCAGCATTAAATGGATCCCTGTGTGTGTCTCAGATTCTAAGATTCCTTAGACGACTCCAAACATGTAGACCCCACCGTTGCGACTATACACCTATATGTCTATTCTGTAAAAGTTTAAAATGGCGTCGACAGTATTTCAGTTATGTTCCGATGACCGCGTTATATTTATAGAGGAACAACCATTGGTATTCCGTAAGTCAACCGAGATACTTCCTCTCTTAACCCATTTGATTTCAAGTTCTATACTCAAGGCTAATGTGTCCCCTACCAGTTTAACCCTTTCCCAAACAACAAATTTTCGACTGTCCCAAAATGAAGGAGTTTACAGACGACATTTCAAAATGTGATGAAATTGGAAAATAATCTTCAGATCGGGCAGAAAACATTGAGGGAAAACGAAAAATTGCTCGTTACGAGCAATTTCTCCTTTTCCCTGAATGTTTTCTAAAGCCGTTTGCAACAAAGTGGTCAAATGTCGTTTATTGTTTGGGAAAGGGTTAAACATATTTTTATTCAGCTAACAGATTAACAAGGCTTGGACCACAAATTCTACAACATAGGGATGCTCCTATTCACATCTAAACAAGTAAACCATATAGTACATACTAAGACACAAAACATATTCTTTAGAAGAAAAAAAACATGTACGGGAAAAGCGGGCTTTGTCGGCCAATTGATGTGGTGCGCCAACAACCTTTGAAACTTGGTCGATTTATTGTTTTAACTTCGGCGCCTCAATCGAGCGTAGTAATCCTACGCATGAAACTGTTTCAAAATGGCGGAGTATGGGAACTCTTCAACCCAGAAAAGCAAAGGGAGAAACTACTCGTGTGAGGTCCGTGTAACACCGAATGAATGACAAGACGACGTTATCATATATATGCATGTCCACTATATACCTCAATAGGTCGGTTCCTACGTCTTCGGAAGGCGGAATCGTCAGTCACGTGATTATATAGTGATAGATAATTGGATCATGCGTGATTTTTCTTATAGCAGGCTTTTCCTTGACCCCCGTCCCCAATTTATTTAGTTAATGCCGCCCAATTTCTGAATATGACCCCTAAAGATCATTATTTTCCATTCACAATTTCATGTATAAGTGTCAAATGTCCCCCAAATTAGCAGAAGTCAAAGGGTCAATGGAAAACCACGTTAAAGAAATGTAAGAGACGAATTTTAAGCAAGTTACCCTTATTTATTTGGGCATAACTATTTACAGTCTATTGATATTCTCTACATATCTACGTATATATGTTATATGAAATAAAAAAAACATGTAAAGATTTTAGTAAATTACGGTTGGCACTATATGTATACAATAACACAAATACACCAGTTTGAAGTAAAAATGAAATTGCACAGAACAGGGAATTTCTCGTAAACGGTAGTTTTTAAATAAGTTTGAATACGTATTAAACAATAGAAGGAATACAGATTAACATTTGTTTCGCACATTACGTTCGAAATTAAAGTCGTTCTGTGAAGATAATGCCACAGCTGATTTGGCGTTCTGTTGATTTGCGGGCTCGGTTTTCGGCAAATGCTATAATCGCAGCCTTTCGAACATCAAATTTACCTATTTACAGCAGTGTGTAGCCTGTAATTGTGTTTTTATTTTGAAGTATTGATTATTTCTCTCTTTCTTTCTATCTCGAATCACGAAATTCGGATTTTACATATTGTGTTTGTATTACCCTTACTTTAAATGTTTATGCTTGTGTTTAAATAAAGTTCTGTTCCGTTCTGTTCTTTTCTAGTGTTACCGTTTACCGGCCTATTAAGTTTAGGGCTCGTTAGCGCTTCATTCGAAGGGAATGACACGCCCATTAACACCCAAGAAATAAAAGTTGGTATCTAAAAGTGACATCACTTAGATAACAAAAACTGTCTACCTTCTCCGGGGTATCCATAATTCAATTAACAACGCATTCAAATTCCGTAATTCAGAGTCGTTAGTTTAATTAGCCCCCTTCTTCCACACGCTTTGAAGTTACTTTGAAACGTTATGGCACTTAATTACAGGTAAACCCCCACTATTCATGGTCTCCTTACTATCTTTCATTCCAATAGAGAAGTTTGGGTCCAGTCGTGACAACAGTAGAAATTGCTCACATAGAGCAGTTTTTTTTCATTTGTCTCAATACTGTGCTATTAGAGATGATACGATTGGCAATGTCTATGTTCTATGTTTTGTAGATTCCATACTTATTTCCAACTTTGAATACTAACCCCTTACTCCATAAAACATTACGCTAACGCTTCTGAAAACTCAGTCTTTATAATCCATTGTGACAAAATGACAAATTGCTCATAATTTCAAGTTTCTCCATTTTTTCACAACGATTTCGTCACTATATGAAGATGATGTATTAAGCTAGTGATTTATTTATCGTGTGAAGTTTGTTTCCATTCGGACCATAGACACATTTCCTTAAGGGGGTGTGAGTTACAAAAAGGTTGGCTTGAATAGAGGGTTTAATTAAGTAGTTACATGCATTCGAAACTTCAAAGGCCCCGTACACGTGTACTACATTATTCTAACCCACTTGTTCTACTTTAAAGTAAAAGATAAATGGGCAGCATATCGCAATGTTAGGAAAAACTCCAACTTGTTAGAAATAAATCTGCACGATTCAACCATTGGATTTCCCGGGGGATTGGGGGGTGGGGGGGGGGTGTTGTCTCTATCATCGTGAAGAAAACATGTATGCATAAAACAAATATTTCTGTAAAAACGAAGAATTCACTACATATCAAGCTTATTTACATATTACCGTTAGTATAATGATAACAGAGTATAAGGGAAAATGATATACAATTTGACTTTCCTTTTTAAAGCCGTAGTAAATGGTTTGAGAGATAGATGACTTATAATATTGATGACGCTCATCTTCTAAAGGACTGACACTTGTTACACGATATTCGTTTACAATATTGCCATCTGAGAGACTTATCCATATATCAATATTTAATGACGATAGCAGATAACCAACAGAAAGATGGCGAATGACATTTGTACTGTGTCCGAGTCACACCTTTTTGTCGTATAGGTTTATATGTAGAACTTTTACCTCCCCTTTCCTACCACATTGCAAGGAGCATAAAGGATTTAACAAACAATTGACTTAAACTGAAAGCTCCGGTTTCTTGATTCAAACTTTTCTATCAGCAACAATGATATTTTTCTTATTAAACACTTCGTCAATATTGAATAAACCTTTAAGTTTTTTAGAGTGTTATCTGTTTCATATTTATTTGGGATAAATTTTAAACAAAGCTATCAATATTGCATAGAAATGCAATGTAGATGTGCGTCGAGTGATTTTGGGGCAATTTTTCGAACTTCGTGAGCATTTAAACGTTAGAAAATGACGAGAGACCATTAACGATAAAGTATGCAACACCTTAATGCTGGATTAACGTTGATATGAAGCCAGGGAGACCATTAAAGTAATTATATTGAATTCATCCCGTGCATTTCGATACGGGATTAAATTCATATTTAAATGAAATTGTTCGAATTCTCGCGAGATTAACGGGAGATGTGGGCTCGGTTTTCAATTTCGATCCGCTGTTATACCCACGAAACAATATGCATCAAATTTGGTTTTATTTCGAAGTCTGCTGCCTGCGACTTAATAAAGCTCCTTTTTATGGTAGAATACCGATACTCCGCCATTTTGAAACGCTTTATTTCGTCGGATAAGGGTTATTTCATCTGGGATATTTACCGCTTAAATACCGAATTGTTCCAACCCCGACCGATGTATGTCAATTCAAGACTAGTGCGGGGTATATACACGGGCCAGGACCCTAGGCTAATTATTTCAGAGCGGTTGCACTTAGACAGAATACTATAATCAACACTCTATGACCTTTTTCTGCTTGTCTCGCTTACCAATAAGTCTTAAAATAGAAATTGTGCTCGGGTTATAAACTGTTAATTCCAATTACATCGATGTGGAACTGGGAATTTTTAAATGACAGTAAAATAATGACGACTCTTCTTTAAGTATTGAAATGGATTCCTAAACACCAAAAGGTTGAATTGACCAATATTTTTATTAACCCGTTTCAACATTATGTTTTCAATATTCTAAAGGGATATTCAATTTGTTTCAGTTGAGAGGTTTAAATAGTTTTTCATTGTAGTTAATACATTTGTTTCATCTGAATTCCAGCTTTTTTAAGGAATGTTAATATGAATTATACAGACACGAATGGTTTTATTTGATAAACCCGAAGAGTTCAGATTGGCCTTACCCCCATTACGGTTCCAACTGAAGCGCTGAGATCTTCGGCAATCGCCGGAGGGGTGTCCGTCACAAATCGGGTGATGTTGTTTGCGCGCGCATACCGGATCTGACGTAGATGGTGCTGGACCCGGCGATCGAATTCGTGTAATTCGAGGAACCATATTGCAGGAACGGATGTTAGTAGGTAGATAAATACACTTGGACAAAACCTGAAACATATAACCCATTGGTATGAAAAACGATTCCCTCTCCTTAGAGTATTTTTTTCACGTTCGCTATCAATACATTAATTTGAACTAAGTGGGATATTATTTTAATGAAGGTTGTTTGCCGATGTATAAACTATCCGTAAATATATAGTTATTAGATTGAATAAATTATAAGTTTTTTTTATTGTTTTTATTGATACAAGAAAACCAAATTATTCTTTATCTGACTGAATTACGAGTTCTTTACTGTTCTGAACTTATCAATCCCTAATTAATGCATAACATGGTTATAAGGTGTTATCCTGTCACCAGAACCGATAACAATGCGTAACTCCCAAACCCATGTATATATATGTATCTTATGTATCTTGTAAAGCATATATATATGGATTTGGGAGAGACCCATTGATTCAAGACCCTGCGGTCGGTATTGTGTACTCTACTACACTGTGTTGTAAGTGAAAGATACGACCTCTTCTCATCAGATACATACACATTGAGAATAGATGTTTGGTGTATTGAACCGAAAAGGTTATCTGTAAGAATGTTACTTATAACATTTGTGATATCCAGCACTAACAATATATACACTACAATACAATATCTTTATTTCACTCAATTCCTTTTACAGAAGACATGAGGATACAATAACATGTAAAGGTAGGTAAAGATAGGGTTTATAGTCTCAAACCTATGCTAGGCATATTCAGGCGACTCTTACAATTACCTCCCCGATCACTAGGTGATAAACCGGCCTTTTACATTTGGCGCAAATGCAGCCACGGCACAGTGGTTTATTCCCTCACATGTGCCCATTTATACACCTGGGTTGAGAGGAGTAACGTGGAATGCATTTTTGCTCAGGAAAATTCCGAGGATACGAACCCTGGACCCACCGATCACGAAGCCGACGCCCAACCACTGGACCACGGTTCCCACTATGAAACATTATATAAACGAGGCGTCTGCTTTGTAATTCTCACTGGTCTCTTTCTCTTCATCTCTACCTTTCTATCTATCTCTCTATCTCTACCTCTTTATCATTTCTCATACATCACTTTCTCCATTTATCGCTATCTCCCAATTTTCATTCCAATGAAAAAATACATATGGTTATGGTTTTAAAGAGGAAGTTAAAGGAGAAACTTGAATCAAATGCATGATAAACATATCGCATCACATGCACGTGACAAATCATGACGGCATAAGAACGCCATGACACATGCCGTGTTTAGTTTACATCATTCTCTACTTTGCTTTTATTTCCTTTTTTCTTGGGTTTCATTTTCATTTTGTTTGTTTAAAAGTATACGAAAAGGTAGCAGGATTGAAAAGATGATTGGTGTCTTTGAATAAGGAAAATTTTCTGGCTCGGTTTCAGATCATTATCCGTTCTGCCTTCGGCTCATTGGATAAAATTCATACGCCTTGTCCGATAACATTTCCGATTAACGACACCGACCATCTCTGAAACAATCCTAGACCGAACCTACCATTTCCATTCCTTCCCTTGTCGTTTGACGAGCGTGATCATTGACTCGATGATTAGGAGGAGCATTGTTACCGACAGGTACCAGTATCTCGGGTTGTTTGTGACGTCAGACAGCCGCCATATTGAAATTAGTCCGTGAGAGGCGAACAGCAGGCGGACGGATACAGCTCGCGAGACGGACAAATATCCCATCGTCAGTCATCAACCTGAAAAAGTAGTTCGTCAACGTCAAAAATGTTACACGTGGATTAAATCTAAAAAGAACTGGGAACTGTTTTACTAAACATCATATGCTAAGAATATGCTTAAGTGGAAAGCAACCGTCCCACATATTTCAATATTGTTAAGAATAAGCATAAGTTAATCAATTTTGCAAAGTGACACATCAGTGGAATCGTCGCTCCGATACACTTCCAATATTGCGTCACATTACAATATTGTAAATATTACGCAAATGTTTTCCGTACGTCGTTTAGTAAAACAATACCCCGGTATTCCAGCGTACTATACGCATGCTTAACAAGGCATAGTTTTAAAAAAAAAAGAGAACCATATGTAGGGGCGTAGCTAAGGCATTAAGTAAGTATGTGCACGGTCAGGGGGATGGGGTCTGGGGGCATACTCCCCAAGAGAATATTTCATTTCACATGCTCCATCTGGTGCAAACTAAGGATGTTTCGAAGAAGGAAATACATGTCTACATAAAACACATGGGAAGAAATCATGAAACTGATACATGACGATCAATGTAGATCTTCAAATTTTCTTTTTCTATGGACAATGTGTGCACAGTTGCGTACTTCGCGTACAGGAAGCTATGCACCTGACCTACACATAAGGCGAAGCTACGCGCCTGACCTGCACATAAGGCGAAGCTACGCGCCTGACCTGCACATAAGGCGAAGCGACGCGTATGAACTGCACATACGGTGAAGCTACGCGCATGAACTGCACATAAGGCGAAGCTACGCGCCTGACCTGCACATAAAGCGAAGCTACGCGCATGACCTGCACATACGGTGAAGCTACTCGCATGACCTGCACATAAGGCGAAGCTACGCGCATGATCTGCACATATGGCAAAGCTACGCGCCTGACCTGCACGTATGGCAAAGCTACGCGCCTGACCTGCAAATACAGCAATGCTACGCGCCTGACCTGCACATAAGGCGAAGCTACGCGGCTGACCTGCACATATGGTGAAGCTACGCGCATGACCTGCACATATGTTGAAGCTACGCGCATGACCTGCACATATGGCGAAGCTATGCGCATGACCTGCACATATGGCGAAGCTACGCGCCTGACCTGCGCATACGGCCCGAGCTCATGTCGTTAGTTTTGACTGAAGCAAATCACGATTCTGACTGACAGCCAGGAGGCCTAATGCATCATTGACAATCCTGTTGTCCTGTTGGAATCACGGAATATTGACATTAAGCATAATCAAAGCAATGTCGGTGAATCGGTTGAAATGAATGGGTGTAATTTGATAACTTGATATACATGGTTGATGATCGGTTGATAATTTGTGGTTTATTGCCGATCTCAACAATGGCGTTCCCTGGGTCGACTGGTTTGAGTTGCCTTGTGCTATTACATAATTTCAAAATATCAAATATTAAGTAAATGTCAACCGTAATTGTATAGAACAAAAACTTATTGTGTAGTACATTTTAAACCGTTGTTGTTCTGGAATTCGTATGTTTATATAGCGTCACTGTTAAGAGTTTTTCTGTCAAAATGCGACCGGAAGCGTAAGGTGCATATATTCATGTCCCTTCTATATTTTCACTAGCACTCACTGTGCACCATTCATTCAGAGCAATACCGTATTGGCAAGTTGTGAGAGACGAACCGAATCTAACTATACGTCATATTAAATGTTGACATTGAGGGATGATCAGAAAACCTCAATACTGAAGTTCGGTTGATGTAACCTCAAAGTGTCTTGAAATCATTATTTACCATAATGCACCACGAGCATGCATATGTTGAGGAAAAGACAATTTATTCAGCTTAACTTACTTTCAAACAATCTGCCCTTATGTATCTTTTGGGGAGAATTTTCAATTTCCTATGTCGACCATGTTTTTTTCTCGGTAACCAGTGAAGTTCTCAGAAGTTGTCTTCACAGTAAGTCAATTTATAATCATAGAAAAATGACATTACTCGTTTTTGTTAACAGAAATATGGCGTCTGAAGGCAAGACGTGGTCGTATGATTTGAAACGTTGATTACCCTTGGTATTGTTGTAAACGGCATTGTCTCGCGAGACTTTGAGCCGCCATCTTGGAATACACGTTTGACATCACAAATAAATGATTCATTACCCCATCACACATTTCACCTTCGGAGATTGCAATTAGAAAACAGTGCGCCAACAATATAGTACATGTTAATGTGTAAACACGCGGGTGGAGAGTACGTTGCAAAATATACCAAATAAAAGACGAATTCCATTTTCTATCCACCTCTACTTTTTATGAAGTTACCAAAGATAAATATTCAAGGCAATAACACTATGGAAAGCCTGACGTGTTAACCCTTTCCCAGACAATAACGACATTTGACTACTTTGTTGCAGACGTCTTTAGAAAACATTGCGGGAAAAGGAGAAATTGCTCGTAACGTAAAGGTTTTCTGCTCCATCTGAAAAATATTTTTTTCAATTTGGTCACATTTTGAAATGTCGTCTGCAAACTCTTTCAATTTGGGACAGTGTTAAAGGGTTAATGTCTATCTTCGCAAGACAGAAATCCAATATGTGTGCGGTCGTAGAGAGTAAGAGAAATAAATTATAGTGTGTCAACGAGAAATGGCCGCCCTGTTTCCGGTCCAAGAAATTCGGTTTCCGGCATGTCACAAGGAAGGCGATATAACCTATTTTCCTTTTTGCGTAGATGGCATTTCGTGACTTGTAAGGATTGATAGCCTCAACATACGACAGAGAAAATATAAGATTTTCTTTAAAGATTAACAAACGTGTAATTAAGATTCTCTGTAAGTGATGCAATATGTAAACAATAAACGAATTTCATTGCCTGACCAAATCGTGACTATTCTTAAAACTGCTAGCTGCTAAAATAAGGTACGGGGAAAACACAAATTAGATAAAGAAGGATCGTTTACATTCGAAAATAAAACTATTTATGTATCAATAAAATTTCTATCTGAGTGTAACGGTTTGCCCCTAACTGCCCTTTACCTATGATCTTACCTCCTTCCTCGATCGCTTCCGGACCCCCTACCCCCTGATTGAACCATCTGGTATGTGTCAATCTTTTGGGTAGTTGTTTTGTGCGTTCTTTTTGTGTCAAATGGATAACTTCTCATTTCGTTCCGAACTCTCCGGTTTTGGGATTTGAACCTACCTTGAAAGGATGTTGTGTGTAAGTAGTATTTATCAAGGCGACGGAGTGCTCCAAGAAAGGAACTAGTAGGAGGGTTGCAACCATGAAATCAACCCTGCCTATGTCTTCTAGTAGGCCTGCTCGTAAATTTAACTCTAATGTATTTGTTTTGACAAATCACCCTAGGGAATGAAATTATGACGGATGTACTCAAGAATAATTCAATGGAACAATGGCATTTGGAAACAATGATGAAGTGGTGTGCAAACAGGATGGCACTTAAGCCTTTACCAAACGCCAAATTTTCGACTGCCTCAAACTGAAAGAGTTTGCAGACGACATTTTAAAATGTATGGAATTGGAAACAATCTTCTGATAGGACAGAATATCATTTTTTTGTGGGAAAATAAAGAATTGCTCGCCACAATGTTTTCTAGAGTGGTCTGCAACAAAGTGGTTAAATGTGGTTATTGTTTGGTAATGGGATAAAGCACTTCGCAATATGTCGAATCAGTATGGACCCTCTATATCAACCAACTTGATTCCAAATGCCAGAGATAAAGATAAGTGAAGAATTAATGTCGATGACCCTAACCTTTGGTTTTTTTGCTTAATACAAAAGTGTTTGTATCGATAAACTTGATTGGAGGAGACGATTCCAGCAAAAAGATAATATTGCTACCAGAAAGAATCTGATGAAAACAAGCAAATTGATAAAAAAAAAAAGATTGCTAATTTTCGACTAGTTGTAGATGGTGGTTACATTTGTAAACCATGCATTGAAAGTGAAGACTTTTCAAACTAACTTTGTATCTGTATGTGTAAGCTCATTTGATAAGGGTGTATAAAAATGGTTATCATCGCGATTTCCAATTCAATTCAAGATCTTGCCCTTTAACCCTTTACCAACCGCCGCATTTTCGACTGTCCCAAATTGAAAGAGTTTGCATACGACATTTCAAAATGTGATGAAATCGAAAAAAATCTTCCGATATAGTGGATAGCATTGTGGGAAAAGGAGAAATTGCTCGTTTACATTGTTTCCCAGAGTCGTCCGCAACAACATTGTCATATGTCGTTATTGTTTGGTAATGGACAACAAACAGTTTCAATAAATCAATTCCTGAAAGAAAATAAGTCTCTACTTTTTTCCATAACCATTTGTCAGCAGGCAGCGATACATTTGTCAGTCTTTATGACATTTTTACTGCCTGTCAAGTAGTCCTTCGACGAAAACCGGAAGCGCGGGGACTATTTCTCGGACTCGTTTATATTGATGTATTTCTGCGCCGCAAAACAACGGTTAAGTGAGAATGTCTCGATTGTCCCAATACCTTTCTTTGGATTCTTACCATTCTACTTTTCACAATCTATTGTGCCCCTAAGATATGCATTATGTGTATATACATATGATAGCATTGATAGTAGATGATTTAGAAAACAATCAAATCATAGAAAGAACCTCTTACTTCATTATACATTACTCTACCGTAACTATTCGCAATATCAAACAGTTTCAAAGTTTAGTAACTACGTCTTCTGTTTATTTCAATAATAATAAACCGTTCTGACTGAAGCAGAAATAACCTGTCTTAAGCGATTTCCTATTTTAACACAATAAAATCGTAATACATTCTAACGCGGATTGGTTCAATGCAAACAGCTATCATTTGGTAATAGACTATATATAAAAAGATATTCTTTAGTCCTTTTATATCATATTGACGCCTGGTTTATGGGAATTGCTTTACAAACGGCGTTCCATAATTCAGCATATGATGTATAGTATACAACATTGGTAAATGATCACATGACAGGGTTTGGCAAAAGGGTCTTACCATAAGTTTTGAAAGCTTGGCACGGTTTGTGGTGATGCAGATTAGCCTATGTTTGCTGCAAATGCTGTTCTTCAGTCGAGAGATATTTAAACCGGATGAACTAACTTATCAGACCCTTACATGTTTGTTTGTATTTCCATTAATGTACAGGACTCAGTTTCGAGGGTTATAGTGCATATACCCATCAAATGAAGAAAAACTACCCAAGACCACTGTGGCAAAGGAAGAAAATGCATGGTTGTGTAGACCGAACAGGTTCCCTTTTGTTAGAGTTATTCCCCAATATCTGAAAAGTAACAATATTGGTTTTTCTTTTTGCTTTTGTGTTCAACACTTTAACGGTTATAGGCTGTTGATGCTGTTTATGTACACACAATTACATGATCTTTTTATTCACAGTTACTGCAGGTGCATTTAGTATTTGTAAATTGTAAATTTATATGTGTGTAATGGGCCCAATGCCTCCTTCACTAAATAAACATGGTGTTGTATTGTCCCTGGACGACATACCAGTACTACGCTAGGAAATGTGTCTTGTCAAAGGACACAGGTATCTTATTTTATAGACATTCGTGGATGTTTTTATCATTCCATCATTTGTCCATTGGTAAGGCAAGAGATACCTTCATACACCCAACTGAATGAAATATCGGTTTCTGACCAAAACCCAAATAACTTCCCCAATGAATCAAAACGAGGCAACAAGTTTTCCCTGACATTCCTTAGACACAATAATATCTTTCCCGGAAACATATCCACACTTACTAAAAGAAACGGGGAATTATTAAGGATAAATATTGTGTGTAATGTGTGCAATCCGTAATGTAGACATATCTCCCAGCTACTGTTCTATTCGGAAGAATGCAATAAATTAAATTTTACACAAGAATTACGGTGCAACAATCCACGATAAAATCTGATTTTACCCCGAGTTGCCAGGTCGAATTGGGAGGGAATTCTACACGTTGAAGCGTTGTTAGTGAAAGTGTAGCTCCTAACAAATGATCCTCCTTTTACCACAATATTTCTCAAATATCTTTGTATATCTTTGTATTAACCATATTGAAGTGTTTGTATATTGAGTTCTGGGAATATCTGTTTCCTTTTCCAGAAGAAAGGTGTACTAAACATCAAAGGTGAATTATGACAAATTCTGGTTTTATTTAAAACGTGTAAACGTTTGGAGGAAAGATTTCAAGGAGATGCCGCTAACGTAAAATTAGAAACGACTATTGCTGTGCTAATGCTGCCGTCAGAATTTGCCTTATGGTAAACACAGTTGTCGTTTATTTTCTGTTATGTTGCGACGTCAGCTCACCTCTCCGGGCTTACTGAACAATCCATCCAGTACTAGGCAGAGAAACAATGCTTCCCTGAAAGGATATTCAACAATATGTGGGTGATATTGGTGCAGTGCTAGATCATAGGCCTCGTATACCGATGGCCCGGGTTCGAGGAAAAGGAAAGTCGTTCAATAAAATCCTTTCAATTAAAAAAAAAATGCAATATGCGAGTTATCTAGAAGAACCCCGACTTGCTATTATAATTTTTCTCGAAATGAAAACCGTTTGTGTGACCTACACAGAGAGGCCCCTCTACCTCCCTCCCCCTCCCTCTCCCTCCCTCACTATTTGAAGAGTGTCATGAGTTGTTTACATTTCGTCATCATAACGACTTTGTGTCTCGGGAAGTTGTATGCCGTGTGTGAGACTGGTTTATTCCAATGGCGTCACGTGTCTTGGATGCTGAGATTAGAATATCTATGATTTGGTTACGTAGTCATAGAAGAGGCACTGACCTATTATTCGAAATGGGCATTTTAGGACGTGTAAAGAATCATCATAAGCAAATGCTAATTATTGTGTATAATGACATGTATTTGGAATGGGGAATTGATACGAAAATGGTAAGAACATGTACATAAGAGCATTTACAAATGCTAATTATTGTGTATAATGACATGTATTTGGAATGGGGGATTGATACGAAAATGGTAAGAACATGTACATAAGAGCATTAACAAATGCTAATTATTGTGAATAATGACATGTATTTGGAATGGGGGATTGATACGAAAATGGTAAGAACATGTACATAAGAGCATTAACAAATGCTAATTGTGGTGTATACTGACACTTATTTGGAATGGCGGATTGATACGAAAATGGTAAGAACATGTACATAAGAGCATTAACAAATGCTAATTATTGTGAATAATGACATGTATTTGGAATGGGGGATTGATACGAAAATGGTAAGAACATGTACATATGAGCATTAACAAATGCTAATTATTGTGTATAATGACATGTATTTGGAATGGGGGATTGATACGAAAATGGTAAGAACATGTACATAAGAGCATTAACAAATGCTAATTGTGGTGTATACTGACACTTATTTGGAATGGGGGATTGATACGAAAATGGTAAGAACATGTACATATGAGCATTAGCAAATGCTAATTGTGGTGTATACTGACACTTATTTGGAATGGGGGATTGATACGAAAATGGTAAGAACATGTACATAAGAGCATTAACAAATGCTAATTATTTTGTATAATGACATGTATTTGGAATGGGGGATTGATACGAAAATGGTAAGAACATGTACATAAGAGCATTAACAAATGCTAATTGTGGTGTATACTGACACTTATTTGGAATGGGGGATTGATACGAAAATGGTAAGAACATGTACATAAGAGCATTAACAAATGCTAATTGTGGTGTATACTGACACTTATTTGGAATGGGGGATTGATACGAAAATGGTAAGAACATGTACATAAGAGCATTAACAAATGCTAATTATTGTGTATAATGACATGTATTTGGAATGGGGGATTGATACGAAAATGGTAAGAACATGTACATAAGAGCATTAACAAATGCTAATTGTGGTGTATACTGACACTTATTTGGAACGGGGGATTGATACGAAAATGGTAAGAACATGTACATATGAGCATTAACAAATGCTAATTGTGGTGTATACTGACATTTATTTGGAATGGGGGATTGATACGAAAATGGTAAGAACATATACATAAGAGCATTAACAAATGCTAATTGTGGTGTATACTGATACTTATTTGGAATGGGGGATTGATACGAAAATGGTAAGAACATGTACATAAGAGCATTAACAAATGCTAATTGTGGTGTATACTGATACTTATTTGGAATGGGGGATTGATACGAAAATGGTAAGAACATGTACATAAGAGCATTAACAAATGCTAATTATTGTGTATAATGACATGTATTTGGAATGGGGGATTGATACGAAAATGGTAAGAACATGTACATAAGAGCATTAACAAATGCTAATTGTGGTGTATACTGACATTTATTTGGAATGGGGGAATGATACGAAAATGGTAAGAACATGTACATAAGAGCATTAACAAATGCTAATTGTGGTGTATACTGACACTTATTTGGAATGGGGGATTGATACGAAAATGGTAAGAACATGTACATATGAGCATTAACAAATGCTAATTGTGGTGTATACTGACATTTATTTGGAATGGGGGAATGATACGAAAATGGTAAGAACATGTACATAAGAGCATTAACAAATGCTAATTGTGGTGTGTACTGACACTTATTTGGAATGGGGGATTGATACGAAAATGGTAAGAACATGTACATAAGAGCATTAACAAATGCTAATTATTGTGTATAATGACATGTATTTGGAATGGGGGATTGATACGAAAATGGTAAGAACATGTACATAAGAGCATTAACAAATGCTAATTGTGGTGTATACTGACACTTATTTGGAATGGGGGATTGATACGAAAATGGTAAGAACATGTACATATGAGCATTAGCAAATGCTAATTGTGGTGTATACTGACACTTATTTGGAATGGGGGATTGATACGAAAATGGTAAGAACATGTACATAAGAGCATTAACAAATGCTAATTATTTTGTATAATGACATGTATTTGGAATGGGGGATTGATACGAAAATGGTAAGAACATGTACATAAGAGCATTAACAAATGCTAATTGTGGTGTATACTGATACTTATTTGGAATGGGGGATTGATACGAAAATGGTAAGAACATGTACATAAGAGCATTAACAAATGCTAATTGTGGTGTATACTGACACTTATTTGGAATGGGGGATTGATACGAAAATGGTAAGAACATGTACATAAGAACAACCTCTACGCATAGATTGCGTACTCGTAGAGATTTCCATGACCTAATAGTTAATAAGGGATTTTGTTCAAATTAACGTTGGATGTATCCGGGCTTAAAGCAGTATTCAACAGTAGTTCAGTCATATTGCGGCGGTTGGAGCTCCCACAGTAGAGGAACGAGGTCCAGAGTTAAAACGTCGCCCTCGGGACACGAAGATCGTGGGTTCGAATCCCGTGTGCAGCTTGCAACCTTCATTAATCCACGTTCAGCGTGAGTACTGGTTGTTTATTTAGAAAACAGAATCGAAAAATAATTATCTAAGTTGTAAGACCTTGTTTCACAGTCGATATATAAGACAACTAAGTATACACCAGCGCACCTATCATAATCATAGTATTTCCACACCAAGCCACTGCCTGCTTTTCCACATGAACATCATTATGCAGTGTTAAAGAACAAATACATTGCTTCATATTGACTTCAACAGATATCGACCTCGAAATTGGCTGAGCCGGGTTATGAGCCCATGATGCATTATTTCATGTCGGACACGATACCGATACATGAATATCGTATTGGATTGAACAGAAAACTGGTCTTTAAAGGAAGTATTTCTGTTTTAACAATAGTTTAATGTTACAAACGAGACTCGTGAACATCAGGGCTGCACACTATTCTTCTAAAACATTCCTAACAGCCATTATTGGCCTAAAAGCATCTGAAGAATTAAATTTAAACTCATTTTTTTACATCGATTGTGACGGAAGCTTGTTGCTTATTAAATTCACTCTCGATGACTGCTTGCTGGATACTACACCAGTATTCGCGCCGACTTGCTGGTTTGTCCCAGCAATTTTCACCTCACCTAACGGGGATTTGAACCTGGAACCCTCGGTACAAGAGACCGACCTTCTACGACTGCACCATCGTCACACATTTAAAGAATAACAATAGCAGAGCAAAATACAACATAAAATTTACACTGTTACACAAAAGGAAAAACAGTGTATGTCGGTTTTGTCTAACGTAGATATTTTCCGTTTACCTAAAGCTAAGTACTTAAACCCGCTTTAACGTTTGTCCATATGGTATCTCAAGAATGTCTAAACCCATAACGAAACAATAACGACATATGACATTTTTTTGCAGACGACCCTGGAAATCATTGTGGGAAAAGGAGAAATTGCTTTTAACAATCAATTTCTCCTTTTTCCACAAGGTTTTCTGCCCTATCAGAGGATTGCTTTTCAATTTCATCAAATTTTGAAATGCCGTCTGCAAAATCTTTCAATGTGGGCAGTCGAAAATTCGGTGTTACGTAATGGGTTAATGAGAAATATTTTACAAAGAAACGGAATATCTTGGTTCAGGCTATGGTGCCAGTAAACACTTTCTCTGCTCTACAGATTTTATAAAATAGCTTGTGCATCGATTGTACTAAATTCTTGCGCTTGTAAGAAATAACAGGTAGCGTTATTCAAGTATTCTCGAAGAGTTCAAGTTGAAAAAATTCACATAACAACAGGTTGTTTCGGGATCAATTGATGTCTGATGAAGAAATGCCAGTTAACGCCAAATTAACAACACTAAACAAAGCTGCGGCAGCATTAAATAGGTCTTTCCATGAACGATAAATTGCTTAGCGTTCTGCAATGACCCGGTGAATGGTGCACTTACGTCAGCAAAACATTTAAAAAATAATTCATTAAACTGTCATTCCGACGTTTCGAGAACGCCCATTTAAATCTTAATACTCATTAACTTTGATGGATTATTAAAGGCAGCATGCCAGAACGGGAAAGCGCTCACTAGTTCCGATCGATAACTCTTTAGATATTCACGTTAACAAAGTTGCCCCACACTTCACTTATTGTTCCTATATATAAAGAAGGCGGCCAAAGGAAAAACAGGCTATTTCTTATGCTTATTATAAAGGTCGAGCCACCTGTTTGTCTAAGTCTTTTGCATTGGACAAAATCTGAAAACGTTGCTATAAGCTCTCGGCGTCGTATTGAGATTGATTAATAAATGACTGTATAATCCATTGTTTAAGTTTTACAACATCTTGCGTTTCGGTGCAAAGAAAAAGAAAGAATTGAAAAAAAGAAAGAAAATAGAAACAATGAAAGTTTGATAAATGAATAAATAAACTGTAATCAATATAATCTTTTAGTCCTATTTCATTTTCGTTTAGTATTGCGAATATGTATGTTGTTTTAATGTCTAATAAAAAAAACAATGCCTCGTTTTGCAGGAGTTTTACTATTACACCACACCCATGTTTCATTTAATCTGTCACAATTAATCTGCATCATATCATATAGATTAACTCAGCATTCTTGAATTAATAAAGAAACTTCGGACAAGTACAGCGTTGTATTGTAAAAATTCCGTTTACTCCTAAATCTTGCACACGTTTCTACGAGTCCAACCCCAGGAACACTTCATTTCATTTTATTTAAAGGTGTGTTCCATCGCAAAATTCCACTGACTTTGAGGATTAATGAATGACACTTACGTAGAAAGGTTGCTATGGAGTATAAAAAAATTGATAAATCCTCTCATATTGGTGTTTGTAACTAATTTGAACGCTGTAGCAGATGACTTTTAAAAAGTATTTACATAAGAAATGATCATTTTCTTTGCGATCGTGTGAAGAAACATATAAAATGTTACCTTTTGTTACAGGATAAGGGTCTTAGCATGTGACTCCTACGTCTGACCAAGAAGAATTTGATTGTTGCTCACGGTTGGTAATATTTTTTGTCTGAAACATTTTTTATAAGGTTTTGCTACAAATGTCTATAAATGAGATGCAGCATATCTTGTGTTATACGAACGTAGCCAAAAATTACAGTATCGTGTTGTATAAAACAATTTGCGGCTTAACGTAGACGCAAGTCTTCCAGAAAGCTCAAGTAGGAATTTTCTGAATGACTTGCACACTGTATGAACCAATTACCAAACAATAACGACTTTGACCAGTTTATGGCGGACGACTTTGGAAAACATTGTGGGAAAAGGAAAAGTTACTCTTAACGAGCAATTTCCACCATCACCACAATGTTTCTGTCCTATCAGAAGATTATTTTACAATTTTATCACATTTTGAAATGTCGTCTACAAACTCGTCCAATTTGGGACAGTCGAAAATGTGAGGGTTTGTAAAGGATTAAAGTGACTATCTCACCGGTTGTGTTTGACGAATGGCAACTTTTATTATAAATGATCCCCATCTTTAAAGAAAATATCATGTTTTAATTTCTTGGTTTTAAAGTTGCCGAACATCTGTTTTTTGTATCAAGAAAAGTGAGACGAGTTTCCGTTCTTCTAAGCATTGTGAATGCAAACGCCTATCTACATGTACTTCGGTCATTTCGAATGCGCAATCAAGTGTACGCGAGAGCCCGGTTAACTTAAAATACCACCGAAAACCCATGGGTGTGATTATTATTTACGAAATAAAACGTTTAAACGGTTAACCATATCTGCAACATGAATGCCTAACATCTTCCTTACACTGGTATAATTGAGAATAGGACGTTTTATGTAACACTATGGATCAATGATGTCATCTTATCCATAAAAAAACTTTCTTTTTTCAAAAAGAGTCGAATCTCATTCTGTGAGACAGTTCTTTTAGGATAGACTAAAACAAGATTCCACTCACTCTTTAAGAGTCGTCGCTTTACTCTTATTATGCTGGGTAAATTTTCTTATAGTGGATTTTTGCGTCGTCAGCATTCCAAAACCTTAAATATATACCTAATTTTGATGAGGAAAGATACCCGGAAGAGCAAACAGGTAAGATAACAGGCCAGCCGCTAACTTACTTAGCGTCTGGCCTGGATCTAACCTGTTTGAATAAGCATGAAGTCGGTTCTAGCACTATAAGGGTAAAATATATTTGATTGTATATGAGCGGTTAATTCCTGGAGTTATAAAGAAGTGTAGTGACCACCGTTAAATAGAAGAAGCATTGTGGTACAAGTAAAAGACATTCTCATATATTACCATGAGTAAATAATTTCCTTATCCAAATTTATCTAAAAACTCATCTGATTCGGACACGCCCAAAGAATCCCTCCACATTGGAACAAAACGTTCAGCTTTCTACATGAACGTGCGTGTTGATATACTCTGCCTGAAGCACGTTTCCTAATTTACAGAGGATTAGGTATTGATCGTTTTCGTTAAATACCTTACTTCATAAAACCTCACTTAGACGTACACGATGTAAAAAATCATTATAAACAAATGCATAAGATTGTCCACAGGGGAGCAAATCATCATTGAATTACAGTTAATCCTATGTGATATCATAGAACAAGTGTATTTTTTTGTGCTATGTTTGCATTCTGCTGTTATTCCCAATTTGAACCAGTCATACATTCATAAAGATGGGAATATCTTAAATAGTTAAAAGAAAATATGTTGTGTTCATCTATTCAGGCATATTGAAATACACTGGCATGGTTACAAATTAAACACGGATTCGAGACTAGTTTTGGCTATTTTATGTTGTGAATGGTTGATGCGAGGTTAGCGTCGGGGACTCGAGATCGGACGACAGAGATTCGATTCCTTATAGCAGCCGATTATTTTTCTCCGCGGAGTTTCATGCGTAAAAACATTCTTTCGGACCAAAGACTTGTACTAGTCTGGTTCCCGTCGTACTATGCTTTCAGACTTTTCGATAAAATTTTTTTTTTCAAAGGGATGGACAAACTCTTAAATAATCTGACACTCACTTGTTAAGTTTATTCATATGCTATTGCATTCATTCTACATACGGTAATGGTATATTTATTACAACATATTGTATCTAAAGATCATATGATAAGTCAAAACTTATTTGCGGTCGGATTGGGCCACATTACATTTCGGGGATACATGTACCTGTCTGGTAACCTGCTAGGCTTAAGGCACTTAGTACCGACAGCAAATATATCGAACGTGTTTGATATGAACTAAAAATAAAAAATAGTAATTTATTTCACATACAAAGTAATTAAGCCAAACAAAAACGTGCAAATGGTTCAAATTTCTAGTCTGAAATAGCTCCACCAACCCTAAATGCACCAACATTAAAGTTAACTTTCAGTAATACGATGCATCTTGCCAATTCCCGTTCCGCAATAGATTCCTTGGGGATATTGTTGCGGTTAAACCAGTTACCGAGAAAACTGGTCTTTATTGCATAATCTGGAATTAGTGCGCGTTACATTGAAAACTGCGTTTATGACTCGCATATAAATGCTTTGTTTGTATGGTGTTTAAATCCGTGCCAATAAGTTTTCAGTTATGTTACAGCTTTCCTGGATTCACCAGTACTAAGTTAGGGCTCTAAAGTGACCCTGCCAAAGGCCCCATATGATTTGTAACTGGTAGCTTAACACCGTATGAACAGTGTCGAGTATCATTTCGGCAATCTTGTGATGCCCACGTACTAGGCGAGTGTGGTTTCTATCAAAAGAGAAATCTCATAAAAGTTTAATCTGAGGTAGGAGCAAACCTGGGACTGCCGTCTGACAATTCCACCGGTATGTCCTCATTCTGTCATAGATACCAACTTATATACTTACAAAATATGAGAAAGTTATGCGTATTTGTCCAAGCTCTAGAAGAGTTCTAGTCACTTATATCATATAAATGGACGTATCAGACATCAAGAATCAAAGTGATAGCTTATAAATACGTATGCTTCGGTCAATGCGGGGGGAACTTGTTTTTTCCGGCCAATCGTTTCTTATACGAAGACATAAATGCACTCGTGCATTATTTGACGATCTTTACAAAGGTACGCTGGGATGTTTCTCATATTTTCAACAAACTCAAGATAGGTGTGTTCCTAGATTTATTTCTAGATTTATGTTGCTGGTAATCCTAGACACACAAAAGAGACTCTGAAATAAATGTCTTGGCCTTGTCAGTTGTATAGATTAAATGGTCTTCATAACAGAGTTTCAGCATTTTTGAAAGCAAGTCTTGAAGTCATTAAAAATCGTTTTGTGCCACGTGAAACACCGTGCAATTGTCACTGTTATAATTGTGCAAAAAGTAGCTAGCATCTTATTGTATTGGTTGAAAGAAAGGCGGATGCATATTAAGTAAATAGATCATATATAATTTATAACATATATAGCGGGAAGAGAAACCTATACGGATCCACAAACGAATAAACTAATATAGCGCATACAGCGGAAGGGGGGGGAGGGGTAGATGAAGACCGAACTAATCTACAGAAGAACAGGCTAGCAGACTAAGAAAAAAACCCATTAGGCAAGAAATAACAAATATTTTAGGACATATTTAGAAAAAGCAGTTTTGTACGGAAGACCATCAAAATCGCATTTTATTTTTAGTTCATTATAGGTTGCAGGCATATCCTTTTTATCTTAGTAATATGTTAAGATATGCGATTAAGAACACTTGGCGGAGTCCATGCAGAGCGTATTTTGGGGTACGTATCATCTTAACCCTTTCCCAAACAAAAACGACATTCGATCACTTTATTGCAGACGACTTTAGAAAACATCGTGGGAGAAGGAGAAATTTCTCGTAACGAGCAACAATGTTTTCTGCCCTATCTGAAGAATATTTTTCAATTTCATCACATTTTGAAATGTCGTCTGCAAACTCTTTCAATTTTGGACAGTCGGAAACTTGTTGTTTGGGAAAGGGTTAACGCTCTAGTTACTGGACAGTTTGTACACTGTAAAAGATCATTTGTGGTTTTCTAGAAAGGTCAACCGTTTACAGAGTTATAAGTAACAATAGATGGAGGATGTCTTGAACTGGATATGTTATCGGACAATGCGTGGGAATGTTATCCGCTAAGCCGAAGACGAATCGGATGATAATCCGAAACCTAGCCTTATAACATTTGCTATTAATGACACCGACATATACAATACTTGTTTTCATTCCATCTTCATTTTTGTTCCTGCCATTGATTGAGTTTAATGCATTGTATTTCGATGTGCAAACGAAAGAAAAAATAAAATAATAATAGAAAGAAAGAAAGAGAGAATGTAGAAAGAAGGAAAGAAAGAAAGAAAGAGAGAAAGAAAGAAAGAAAGAAAGAAAGAAAGAAAGAAAGAAAGAAAGAAAGAAAGAAAGAAAGAAAGAAAGAAAGAAAAGAAAGAAAGAAAGAAAAAGAAAGAAAGAAAGAAAGAAAGAAAGAAAGAAAGAAAGAAAGAAAGAAAGAAAGAAAGAAAGAAAGAAAAGAAAGAAAGAAAGAAAGAAAGAAAGAAAGAAAGAAAGAAAGAAAGAAAGAAAGAAAGAAAGAAAGAAAGAAAGAAGAAAGAAAGAAAGAAAGAAAGAAGAAAGAAGATGAAAGAAAGAAAGAAAGAAAGAAAGAAAGAAAGAAAGAAAGAAAGAAAGAAAGAAAGAAAGAAAGAAAGAAAGAAAGAAAAGAAAGAGAAAGAAAGAAAGAAAGAAAGAAAGAAAGAAAGAAAGAAAGAAAGAAAGAAAGAAAGAAAGAAAAGAAAGAAAGAAAAGAAAAGAAAGAAAGAAAGAAAGAAAGAAAGAAAGAAAGAAAGAAAGAAAGAAAGAAAGAAAGAAAGAAAGAAAGAAAGAAAGAAAGAAAGATGAATTTAATAGAAAGAGTTTGATTGTTTGAAACATTGCGGAGTTTAATCATTACCTGGTATAGAGAGGGTCTCGAGTTTACATGAGATAGCAATTAGTGCTGCCTCAGACGCGTCAGGTGAAAATGGTATCCTGTTTAATTTGAGAAGGGTGTCGCCACATACCTGCCTGTACAGATCGCGCAAACTGGTTTGGGGCCAGATTTATGGCCTTTTAGCGATTTTATGTACAGCAATCTTTTTACATTCTATACTTCAGGGACATATCTCACAGACATTCGTAACTTTCGTCTGTGCTTACAAAATTGTCGTGACTCGTTATCATTGAATCTCAAAGGTAACTTTGTTTTTGTGAATGAAAAATGACCATGCGTTTAAAAGAACGATAAAGATTTCCGAGCGAGGAGTTGTATTCCGTTCACGTCTTAGAAAACGCTTTTGTGAGGACATTCATTTCAGATTGTATTTTTGTAAGGTCCTTTGTTTCTTTTGTATTTGTTTTGTGTGATCCTTTATTTCTTGTTGTATATACTTTACAATGAACTCAATCATCCTAAACCTATGAGACATGCCATAGAACTATATCGAACCAAGCTGTTGCAATGTCGATGATCAACCACTTGGGTTAGTAAGGCTGACACACTTATCACATACAGCAACTGCATCAAGGGGCATTTTCGCTTGGCGTGACCTTCTCTCTGTTGCTTATTGCAGGTGTCTTTGCGGGGAGAAACACACTGAAGAACCGTATATCAAAAACGTCAAAAGAATTGTTCTCATCTGAAACAGATGTGGCCTAAAAACCGTAGCTTTAAGGTAGAATACCCATTATCCGCCATTTTTAAACTCAACTTTCTCGTCGCTTTACCTCGGCCGTTCTCGGTATACATCGTTGTGGCCGGAACTATTCGTATTAAACCGAATAGTTCCGGCCACAACCGATATTTACCGAGAACGACAGAAGTAATCCGACGAAAGCATGAGCTTCAAAATGGTGGATTATGACTATTCTACGTTAAACCATTTCTACATACACAACTGTTCTGCAGCTCCGAAAGTAAATCAGCGTCAGTTGGCAACATAATCAAAATCTCGCAAAAGTTTTACTCTGATGAAAATCAACTAAGACTTATGTCGACATATTTAATCAAACAGATCTCAACTGCATTCATGAAACAGAAATCACTATTTGATTTCATAGAGGCATGATAGCATCATGAGAGCATCGTGATAGCATCAGCGGTATGTCTCTACTTCTCAAGCAAATGTATTTATATTTGTATATTCTAAGTCATAATTGGTGTATTGTAGGTCTTATGCAGTGACTTGAATATTCTAAACCGTAATTGGTGTGGAGTTTGATTTCCGACTATAAGTATTTCGAGTCTCCGTCCTTCTTTAGTAATCTCGTAATACCAAAGAACATATGATTCACGGATTGTCCCAAATTGCAACAAGTGACCAATAAAGATCGAAACTAAATTTCGATAGGCGACACAAAAAGCAAGACGAAAATGGTCTTTTACATAAAATACAATACAATAGTTTTATTTACAATGTTACACAAAGTAATTTGAATATTACAAATTATAAAAATTGAATTATAATAGTAATGATTCTATTTTACATATTGGGGTGAGAATTATGGTTACAAAACATAAAATCGATTTTCAGGTTGAATTCATACTTTTGTCAAAATGTTTCTGCAGCAGACGCGACAGCATGATGTGTAATCGAATAAGGGAACGATTTCAACTTTGTAATGTCTTAAGAAAGAATTACATCTGAAGTGCACAAAAAAGGAAAATGCTTCCATGCGTACAAAAAGAATGCGTCTTACTGTAACCAAAATAGTGTTAAAATTGGTCTTAACCTATTACCAAACAACAACGACATTTGACCAGTTTGTTGCATACGACTCTAGAAAACATTGTGGGAAAATGTGAGATTTCTCTCACTGTGTAATATCTCCTTTTTCCACAATGATATCTGCCATGGTAGAAGGTTTATTTTCTTTATTTCATCAGAATTTTGTGTTTGGTAAAGGGTTAAAAACAAATCAACAATTAACAAAGAATAACCATATCCTATCGCTGCACATCAACAAAACGGGATTTCTTATCTATATATACATCTTTTTGTATCAGAGCGTTAACTGATGTTCGACTCTTACTTGTATGTATTTATATCTGCACTTAGACCTGCATCGAAAACCCTTCTAAACTTGCGGTGATAATCTCCGTTTCAAAGAGAAACATCGAAATAAAGATGAGTTTACGCCCATGCAAGCAAGCAAGCAACATTGATCGACACTTGCCAATGCATTGGTCAGTGTACAGCCAGTTTCAACGTTATTCCAGCTTTGTAGCTTCTAGTTTGTTCTTACAGTCACAAGACCTGTATAACATATGTTAACCGTCTTACTTAACATTTCGTGCTAAAAGACTGTGTAAGTTCGGCATAACAATGGGCTAAGCACTATTGCACTATAACATATCATCTATGAGACGCTTCCAATGACATGTCGCATTGCAATATTGCGCATTCATTTAAGATACTTAAACATGTTTATTAGTTTTGACCTACGAAAATATTTTCCTGAAGTTGTTAAATAAAACGATACCCTTGTCTGGGCCATGGACTGCATTTTCATGATAGCAATGTTTTTGAATGCGGGTTATACATCGCTTCAGCGTTATTTAAGTTATGGAGCGGTACCTGACCCTTGATGATGGAGGAAGACCCAGCAATCAACAGCCTATAAAGGCCAGTTAAGCCAGGAAGAACCATTGGCAATCGGTCAGTCAGTCGGGAGACTGCCTCTCATAAAATTTCAAAAGACGCCACCAGAACTTGAAACCACACGGATAGGGGGTTTGTTGTTTTCAGTTCTGTACTCTAACCACAAGGGTACGGATGCCATTGAATGGGATGGTTCAATCTTGAGATTCGATTGATTTATGTCGGACTGCCCTTAGATAAATGAATGTCCAAACAAGAAGTATAAACCCATTCTTTAAAATAGGGTTTTGCAAATTGACCCACTGCATAGTTTCCATGGTGAAAAGGTCATTCTACTTTGGCGGCTTATCAAGGAGTAAGTAAACAACCTTTACAAGAAATGAATAAGGATATGGGCCACGTCACGGGAAAAGGGGCACTCGGACATAGCAAACAGTGTAGCCCCAGGCCAGCCGCCACGTCACTGACGTGGCGGCTGGTCTGGGGTTACACTGTTTGCCATCTTAGAGGACATCAAGTTCTACCTTTAAATAAATACAAATGATAACTTTCGTGACTAGATGCTGGAATAATAGCGCTAAGAAAGAGCTGAGTCAGCGCTTTTTTATATGTCCGAGTGCCCCTTTTCCCGTGACGCGGCCCATATGTTATATCATATTACAGATTTTGAAATTATATTGCAATTAAATTATTCCTCTTCGCGACGGTTCAATTACGGAACTTGTAGAATTAGACATTCAAGAAAGGTATTTTCCGGGCTAAGTTATGGAATGTTGATGGTTCTAACCACTTGACCAGCCCTTATGTTAAGTTTGGCTTTGGGTCTACCTCCATCTACGGTGAGTCGGACATTGCAATATAACTGAAACTCTGTCGGTGCGATGTAAAACCCTTACAAATAAACAACTTTTCGTACAGAAAAATTCCCCATTTTGCCACAGTGGTTTCTACATCCTTATTTAGCCATCTGGGGTATTATAGCGTTTAGGGTGAATTTAAGACTGTTATAGCCCAAGTCTGACTTTGAGTCTTAGAATGCTGGGTAACTTTCTAAAAATAGATTTGTTCAGAGTCTGCTTTCCAAAACCTTAGACAATTGCTTAATTTTGTTAAGGAAAGATACTCAGAGTAGCCAACAGGTTAGATTACAGGCCAGCCGCCAATTTATTTGACGACTGCCCTGTATCTAATCGGTTTGCGTACTAGTAAGCATGAAGTCGGTTCCAGCACTATAAGGGTCGACGACTATTTACCGACATTTGTGATAATTCCCTTTCACCACAAGCCGACAAACATTGATAGAGAACCCAGATATATGGGTTCCGAAATGACGTCACGTCACTTACCTGAATAGGACAACGTCAGTACCTCTGTGACGTCTTTGACGTCGGCACGCCCATGAACCGTAGTTTCCTATGATCAGAATTTGTAAGCAATCTCGATTGTATAAATGTCTTATTCACATCTAAAACAATGGCACATGTAGGTCCAACTTCCCACTGATAATAAATTTAGTTCCGTTCCCAAATTTATGTGCACTTTATTTCTCGTAATTCTTCAAGTGCATCTCATAAATGTGTTCAATGCCTACGATAAAATAACACCACACCTTACGTTAAATGAATCGCCCAATATCCACTTTAACAACATTATTGCATTTGACAAGGATGTAGAATGGTTCTATCGGATATTTCCCTGGTCATGAAAATTGTGAAGGTTTTCGATAATAAGGGGGGACGCCTCTTTAGCCTGAGGTCCTGGCCCGCACTAGGGGTATACGCACGGGCCAGGACCCCAGACTAGGCTCTTCTGCAACCTTTGTGAACAAGAAATTTTAGATTACTATATTTTGGCAGGGTGATTTATCCAATATGTTTTATTGAAATTTCATGTTTCCACATAAAGATTACTTATTCCGTTAAGGTTATTTTCATGTTCACATTGTTTCATTCATATGTTGTTTTATTACTAAGATATAATGTAGGATATGAGTTTTTGTGGTAGTTTATTTCAAATTCCCATCATTTCATTCTCATATCGTTTAATCATCCATGTAATTTATCTTTCATGCTTTACATCGATTGTGTAGGAATTTTGTTCTATTCACTCTCGATGGTTGATTCCTGGATTCTTAACCAATACTCCAGCTCATTTGTGGGTTAGTCCCTGTAATTTTCTAACGGGGGTCAAACCCGGGACCCTCGGTACAAGAGACCGATGCTCTACCTTTGTAGCCCACATCCTACAAAGATTGAGAATCCGTTGCAGTTATGTACATGGTCACTATTGTTTTATACATATAATGTTACTATCTGTGAAATACTGTAAATGATAGCATGTCAGTGGGTTTTTATCACACTGACGTTATTTCATTCTCATTTTGTTTGATTCCCCTTTCAAGTTTTCCGTTAACATCATTTCATTCATATCTCATCTAATTTTGTTACAGTTTTGTTCATGATCACGTTATTACATTCTCATTTTTTATTTATTCTGTGAATATCAGAAAGTCCGTTATAAACACAAGTTAACACGTTCCATTTTCATTTTTTATATTTTTCATATGAAATTAAATAGAAATCCAATATATGTAATTTTACATGTTCACACATTCACAAGCACGCCCACTATCCGAGGTACTCTGAACAAACAAGCTCGGTGGTATTTCTCGATCCTACGAGCGGCTCCGCACACTAGAAAAATATGTGGAATATATCGATCACGCATTCCATCGATACCGTCCGAGAACATCCGATTGAATTCTCTATGAACGGTATTTACAGATAGTTTGGAAGCTGGCTAATTTGGAGCAATTTTTTGTACCTCCTGTAAAGATGCCTTTTTCAAGAGTAAGACGCTGACTGATTTAGGTAACTTTTTGAACCTCCTGTAAAGATTCCGTTTCGAGAAAAAGACGCCTACTGATTTGGAACTGCTTTTTGTACCTCCTGTAAAGATTCAGTTTCAAGAATAAGACGCTGACTGATTTGGAGCTACTTTTTGAACCTCCTGTAAAGATTCCGTTTCAAGAATAAGACGCTTACTGATTTGGAGCTACTTTTTGAACCTCCTGTAAAGATTCTATTTCAAGAATAAGACGCTTACTGATTTGGAACTGTTTTGTGTACCTCCTGTAAAGATTCCGTTTCACGAATAAGACGCTGACTGATTTGGAGCTACTTTTGTACCTCCTGGAAAGATTCCGTTTCAAGAAGAAGATGCTAACTGATTTGGAACTGCTTATTTACCTCCTGTAAAGATTCCGTTTCAAGAATAAGACGCCTACTGATTTGGAGCTACTTTGTGTACCTCCTGTAAAGATTCCGTTTCAAGAATAAGATACTTACTGATTTGGAGCTACTTTTTGAACCTCCTGTAAAGATTCCGTTTTAAGAATAAGATACTTACTGATTTGGAGCTACTTTTGGAACCTCCTGTAAAGATTCCGTTTTAAGAATAAGATACTTCCTGATTTGGAGCTACTTTTGGAACCTCCTGTAAAGATTCTGTTTCAAGAATAAGACGCTGACTGCTCTGGAGCTACTTTTTGAACCTCCTGTTAAGATTCTTTTTCAAGAATAAGACGTTTACTGCTCTGGAGCTACTTTTTGAACCTCCTGTTAAGATTCTTTTTCAAGAATAAGACGTTTACTGCTCTGGAGCTACTTTTTGAACCTCCTGTTAAGATTCTTTTTCAAGAATAAGACGTTTACTGATTTGGAGCTACTATCTGAACCTCCTGTTAAGATTCTATTTCAAGAATAAGACGTTTACTGCTCTGGAGCTACTTTTTGAACCTCCTGTTAAGATTCTATTTCAAGAATAAGACGCTGACTGATTTGGAGCTACTTTTTGAACCTCCTGTTAAGATTCTATTTCAAGAATAAGACGTTTATTTATTTGGAACTACTTTTTGTACCTCCTTTTAGGGTTCTGTTTCAGGAATAACACGCTTACTGATTTGGAGCTACTTTATGTACTACCTGTAAAGATTCTTTTTCAAGAATAAGACGCTGACTGATTTGGAACTACTTTTTTTGTACCTCCTGTAAAGATTCCGATTCAAGAATAAGAGGCTGACTGATTTGGAGCTACTTTGTGTACATCCTGTAAGGATTCCGTTTCAGGAATAAGACGCTTACTGATTTGGGGCAACTTTTTGTACCTCCTGTAAAGATACTGTTTAAAGAATAAGATGCTAACTTATTTGGAGCTAATTTTTGTACCTCCTGTAAAGAGTCCGTTTCAAGAATAAGACGCTGACTGATTTGGAACTGCTTTTCGAACCTCCTGTAAAGATTCCGATTCAAGAATAAGACGCTGACTGAGTTGTAATTACTTTTTGAACCTCCTGTTAATATTCCGTTTCAAGAATAAGACGCTGACTGATTTGGAGCTACTTTTGTACATCCTGGAAAGATTCCTTTTCAAGTATAAGAGTCTGGCTGATTTTGGGCAAATTTTTGTATAGACTCCTACTGATCCTGATCTACTCTTTTCCCGTCTTGTTATATAAGTGTTATTTTACTTATTCAGGAAAACGATGTCTATATAATCTTTATTTTCTCTGTTTTCTGACAAGATTAAATTAAACATTTACAAAAGAAAAGAATAAATCAAATAAACACTTTCCTTTAAGCCAAACACCCCACAATTAATGGACTTAAAACTGTTTATATTTGACAAGCAGGATGGCCCTGAAGGGGATTGTCCGACTCTTGATTGGATGGTTATGGTTTCAAGACCGCCCGAGAGAAGATGGACGTTATGGCATTCCCTTCTTGGCACTCACATGCGGCCTCCGTGACCTAGTCATTAGAGTGAACTATTTGAAATCACAATGCCTCTTTATCAGCTGGTGGGAATCACGTGACCAATGTTTACGATCTTACCTCCGCACAAGATGATTGTAATATCGTTCAACCCTTATCCAAACAATAACGACATTTGACTACTTTGTTGCAGATGACTTTAGAAAACATTGTGGGAAAAGGAGAAATTGCTCGTGACGAGCAATTTTTCATTTTCCCACAAGGTCTTCTGCTCTTTCTGAAGACAACTGTTCAATTTCTTCACATTTTCAATATATAGAGACGTTGTTGTTGTTGTTGTTGTTGTTGTTGGTGGTGGTGGTGGTGGTGGTGGTGGTGGTGGTGGTGGTGGTACTGTTGTTGAGACATCGCAAGCTAGCACTCAAGCCGACAGATGTAAGTTTGCGCATATATTGTTCTTCTACGAAAAACTCCTGTACATTTTTATCTGATAGCTTGATATTGAATCAAATGTTGAAGTGACCTGTTATGAAACTGTTACACGTCGTAATCAATTCCTTGGCTTGTACTTAAAGCGGTTTCTTTGTTTATGTGTCTACTGTGATGCAGTGCGTAGGTTCACAAAAAGCCATATCGCGCTGCACGATGCATTGAAGTACAATGTCGGCGTAGACCGCCGAACAGAAAGCTTGTGGAGGGTAAATAATGAGGTCTTCCTGCTACCGTAATGAGCCTGACGTTGCTATGTATGACTAAAGCAACTGCTTGTATGACAGAAACACCCCCATGAAACAAACATACATGTCATTCTGAGTTGGGTAGCATTTAGACCGAAAAGACAACTTTCTAGGTAAAAAGGGGTTGTTGTTGTTGTTGTTTTTTATGATATTATTACGATTACATCAAAAGATTTTTTAATTATATGTTATTTATGATTACCATGAAACTAATTGAAAAACGTTAAGTCATAAATGGTGTCCGACAACAAACACACTTACGGTCAAAAAAATATCCTCAACAGGAATTATTCTATTACTCAAATACCAGCGTATCGTTTTACTAAACGTTTTATGCTTAAAATTTGCGTAAGTACAAAACAACATTCCATCTTATTTAGATATTGTGTAAATCAATATTGCAAATCAACACATCATTTGAATCGTCTCTCCGAGGCACTTCCAATAACGTGTCACATTGCAATACAGTACTTTTGTATTCGGAAATATCAAACATAAATAAATCGATTTGATTCGATTCGAGTCATTTGATAAAACCACATTTAGAGTCCCCGAAAAAAACACACGAAAAACATGGTACACTGTAGTATCAAGAAATCGCCGCTACGAAATTGTTAACTGTGTTAAAACTGACTTAACCAGAGTGTTGAAGACGGCTTTGGAAAAGATCGTGTGAAAAGGCAAAATTATATCTATACGAGAAATTTATCCTTTTCCCACAATATTTTCTGTCCTATAAGAAGATTCCTTTTCAATTTGCTCACATTTTGAAATGTCGTCTGCAAATTCTTTCAATTCGGGACAGTCCAAAATTTGGCGTTTGTTAAAGGGTTAAGATCAAGGACAAAACTTTTTTGGTCAAATAATTCGGCTCGGATCAAGCTTTACAGACAACTTCATCTGTTTGGGAGTGTCAAATCTAGAAATATAGGGTAAATAGGGTGTTAGGATTTCTCGAGCGAGACACGATTCCGTTCAACGGATATCTTAGTGAATGGGTCGGTTTTGACACCTAGGAAAACATCAATTTTCGCGGATAACACGTTTGCGGGGGTTCCATTTGTCATTTCTCTGACGGATTGTCCTCTTTCAAACAGCGTCAGACATAGACTCTGTGGCGACGAGTCGTTTCTGAATAACCCTTTCCCAAACAATAACGACATTTGACCGCTTTGTTGTAGACTTCTTTATAAAACATTGTGGGAAATGGAGAAATTGCTCGTGACGAGCAATTTTTCCTTTCCCCACAATGTTTTCTGCCCTATCAGAAGATTGTTTTCAAATTTTATAACATTTTGAAATGTCGTCTGCAAACTTTTTCAATTTTTGCCAGTCGAAAATGTGTTGTTTGGGAAAATCACTTTTGGCCATATATTTCTATTGTTGTTTATCCTGTCAATTTACAGACCAATAACAGTGGGAAATGGGAAAGGGTTAAATACACGTTTGTTTTCGTCGTCTTGTTATGCCACCATAAATCAATGGATGTTTTGCTTTGATATCGAGCTCATATTTATTTGTTTGAATATAAGACTAACTGGTCTTGCTGTTGATTGAAATTGAAATTGTTTAACCCATTATTAAACAAGAAAGACATTTTGCCAGGTTTTTTTTATTTTTTGCATGCGACTCGCAAAACGAGCATTTCCGCCTTTTCAAACAGTGTTCCTGTCCTATTGTTTAAAAAGATTATCAGTTATCTCATAAGTTTATGGTTGTTTGTGATGCGTGTCTGCCTACGTGCCTGCCCGCATGCTTGCGATTGCTATTGATCTTGGGTAGATGGTTGGTGAATACTGGCATCATTTTTCGAACGTTCAAGCTAGGGTTGGAATGTAATGAAATGTAAACGACATAGAAACCCCGTCAGTCGCTATCGCTCCTTCCTTGGGGTTTCTATATGTAGGTTAAACACTAAGAAATTGGCAAACAATGTAGTCCCTTGATAAAATTGTTGTATCGTCGTAAATTTTGTAAAGTAGATATTCAAAGAAATTTAAAATGACTATCTCAGAGAAATGAAATGTCGTCTATGGATGAAAAGACACCACAGATCTACAAAGTATTAATGTTATATCATACTAGATTTTTATAACACTGCTTTCGCCAAATCAAGATACAATTTGATGCAGATATTGCAAATTTACGTTGCAGATTTAGAATATCATTTGCATGGTGGCATATAAGAGCTTGCATCACTTTTAATCAATTTACCGCAGGTGTGAGTTTCTTCTTTAGCCTATGACAGCATCTCACCTGCTTACCATGTCGTTTCTGCTTTATCCGTCTCAGAATCACACGGTGTGTGATTGTCAAAAATTTTAATTGATCGAAACAAACACGTTAGTTTTCATTCGGAACCTACGATTAAATCATTGTATTTTAAAATTGCATAAAAAAACTTTGAAACAGTAAACTGTTCAGAGTACGTCTAGAAAAATGATTACTGCATAATTTCTATTTCAGAGGAAAGGAACAATAAGTTCTACCTTAACAAATTTTGAATTAGTGTACATTTCTGTATACTCAATAATACTACAAAGTGTTACATGAATGGAATTACAGTTTTAAAGGGAGGTAATTATCCATACACTTTCAAACATTTATCTAGCATATTGGCTTTGATTTATCTAGTGTTTTTAAAGAGAACCTATTATGGTTCATTGATTATGATTAAGTTGTGTGAATAATATCATATTATGACCATATTCAAGCATAACAGACCGTTCCGAATGTCGATTTTCGACCAATCAGAATAAACTTTTACATTCATTGCATCATAGTCTGTTGCTATGCTTCAAAAGCGGTTCTTTAATGACGGATTGTAAAGGTAGTTGGCAGGGAAGAAATTTCGACAATGGCACGTAGATTTGCATGCGATGGATGTTTTGTAGTTGGTAGATATCCAGAATAGGTGAATAGATGCAGTTGATACAATTCTATCCTTTTCCAAGCCCAAAATCTATAACAAAATAGTTTTTGTCGTACATACCACGTTCAGGTCAAATTTAATAACATCAAGTCAACAAATTTGATATGCTTGTAGGGAAAGCCAAATTGTATATACATTTAGGGCTTGCCCGCTCTTTAAAGATGGTAGAAGATCCTTATTCTTACTGCCTGAACGGTTCAACAAGTTGAGTAAATTCCATTTGCAAGAAGGGCTCGGCAAGAATCATTGTTTTTTCCAAGTCAACCGGGAGACTGTTCTATGAAAGTAAGTATCTAGCCATTGGTGAGATTTGAACCAACATTGAGAGATGTCATGTGATTTAACATTTCTACAACTATCACAAGTCCTTAACTGTTAATTGTTAGGATTCTGTGTTAAATAAGTATATATTCAATATATCTATACAAAAACTGTATGTGAAATACAAGCATTGGATTATGTCTGTCAGTATCGTTCTGTCAATGGCAATAGGTATCTTGCTTTCATACCTTTTACAATTTATGTACCTGTAACAAATTATGAAAATGTCTATGTCTAACCTTTTAGAAATAAATAGATATTCTTCCTCATAAATATCAATGGTTAATATTCATAAATATTGCCTAATTACACGTTTGTTAAAACTTGATGTCAATGCCATGGTTGTTGAAGATTTTAGTTAATCAGGGTGATTTAAGGTCCTGATATGAGTGTTATTTGTGGAATTATTTTCTTTTCTTCTTCCCTGAACCCTATATTATGGGCAGTCATTATAAATGTTCCTCCACGACCACTCTGTTTAGTACCAACAGTATATACAGCGTCTTCCCTTGACCCTTTGATTTATGCCAAATTTGTGTGTGTGTGTGTGTGGGGGTGTCGAGGGACTTTTAACCCATAATATATGGAATTGTGAATGAAAAATAATGATCTTTAGGCGTCATATCCAGGAATTGGGGGTCATTTTCCATATATTTTGGGGTCATGGAAAATTCTGATGTGATTTGTCTTATATTTCATGAGATAGGATAAAAAAGAAACATGTCATTTCATATTCAAGCCAAGTCGTACCCACCCGAATTTGGTCATCATTTACCCACTTTTTAGTCCAAGCATAAAGAAGACCCTAAGTACTTCCCAATGCTACCTAGACTACTAAACATACTTCACAATTCATATAATATGAACCGTCACGTATCAGTATTGACAAAAGAATACTTGATATCATTATCAATATGGCATACAGCTAGCTTCTCCTGTCATCCACATTAAAACTTATCACATTAGCTACAGCAACATGGTCAAATTGAGCATCTTTCTGTTATGGAGGAAATATTCAAGCGGTAAATGATATGTTACTCTTTTTCATATGAACACTATGACTCTTTAATACGCCGTTGCCAAGTGTGAACTTTTATTATTATTATGAACTGTCACTCTATCGTAGTAATTTCAAACATCTCGCACTGACTTTGATTTTATGCGTCTAAGAATATTTTTTTCTTAACTTTGTAAATGTTAGTTTGGGACAAGTAGTTTTAAGTAACCTATAGGATGCGATCGGCAATGTTGTCATGACAGATAAATATCAAACACGGATGTCGTGAGAAATAATTCAAGCAATTCGATAACCGTAGCGTAGAGTGACGCCGCCATATTGGTAGTAGCGTGTGAAGCATAGCAACAGTAACTAGGCGCCGTCTAGTATTTGAAAATTCGCGGAACGGTCCATACAGTTAGCACACTCATTGTATTTTTAAATTCAAACTTATGCAAACCCTGCAAATAGAGCTATAGTTCACTGTTTTAAGTTCACAGCAAATCAGTTCTGGTTAGTATCCACACAGTCAACGTAAAATAAATATGGCATGGTAAATATATATGTTTTTTTATCCTAATGGTAGACCTACGGGGCGGTGGCATTTTATGTCGCGTGCCCAAATATGATTATCGCGATTTTTAACGACTATTTCTAAGAGCACAGAAATGACGGTCTACATGTATAGGTAGATATATTTGCCTCATATGGTGTTCCAAGATTGTCATGATCGGCTTCTTTCGAGACATATATAATATGTGTTCTGTCTTGATTGATGATTATTTAGTGTTTGGCCGCTATAAGGAATCACACTTGGTGCGATTGTCAAATATCAATAAGATATCATAATCAGTTACACTCTGAGCGAAAGAGAAACTCAACATCTACCCTAATACTATATGACTATGTGTACATCCATGTATACTCGCAAATACGAGAAAATGTTACATGAAGGGAATTATCTTTTAAAGGGAGGTAATTACCGACACACTTAAAAATGTATAGAGCATATTGGCATTGAATTATCTAGTGTAAGAGAGACAATAATTGTCCATTGATTATATTTAAGATGTATGAATTATAAAACTGAATGACCATAGTTAATCATTAACTCGGTTTGTTAGCGCAATTATCTATTTTAGAAGTTAAACTCATGCAAATCCTGCATTTAGAGCTATAGTTCACTGTTTTTGTTCACAGCAGATACTGTGCAATGTGATGGTCTACCTAATGGTAGACCTTTATTAGGTAGACTTTTACCTAAAACACACATTAATGATTTATAAACAGGATAGTTGGAATTGTGCCATTCAATAGAAGCGAACCAGTTGTATGTCTTGTATGGCAATAATACGTCGTGAACTGACAATACATGAATGAGAGAACATGGCACATTTGACGAAAACTTTCCCTTCTACAGCTATCGTTCCTGCTTTTCTATCAACCATGAATTTTGCGAATGACTAATATCAAATCCAGAACCCTAATGGCATATTTCCATATCCGCGGAAATGTGCCATATTCGCTGTTTAGCCATACCCAATTTACCGCTGATGATTTGTTTATGATCAGAATTTATCATTTTCTCAAACATTTTTCATTATGTCTTACTGTTTACATAAGTTACTCATTGGGGAATTACCATACGTGTTACTGAAATATGCATTCTTTGAGACTTTTTGGACTTTTTGTAAGCATCAATAAATACAAGTTAAAAGATCAGAATCCAGCCGTAGAACATACACCTTACTGTCAGATCGTGACTAAGCAGCAGATGTTAAAAACCTATTGTAGAGTATGGAGATACTGCTCGGAAAAAGTAATAAGTAATTATTCTTTTAACATGAATTCCATTTTTAATTTGTTGATGATCAGCCTATTGTTATAAAACTGGCATTTGCAAGCCTCATTTGAATTAATGGAAACTATAAGGTAGAATCTAGCATATACTTTAGATGTTCTCTGAATGTTTTACTGTTTCATAATATATTTGTGCAAATTCAATTTGGTATAAGTTTTCGAATTTAAGCCGTGTTAGAGATAAACTAATTTCTTACATATTGCTGACAATCATACACTGTGTGATTCTGACATCTATTCCAACCAAACACAAATTGACCACCAAACCTAACACGATTAGAAAAATATATATATTTCTCCAAGCATACCAAACACGACTTTGTGGGTACCTATGTACATGTATATCTACCTATGGGACCCGTCATATCTGTTCTAAAAAGTCGTTCAAAATCGAGATATTTGGGAACACGACATACAATTATACCACTCTGTATTGCAAGATTTCTGTCTCGTGGCCAACGCGGTCCTAGATATCTCGATTGATAAAACTTTTTTAACATCTTATGGTCCTCGATCGTCATGGTTTCATTGAAATATACCTTACATCGAATCGATGAAGAAATAATCAAAAGTCTTACCTGAATCAACAGTGTTGACAAAAAAAATGAAAATAAAAATAGAACGAACAATCTTGCATTATGTAACATTAATACTTTATAAATTTGTGGTGTCATAATATCTATAGAAGACATATATCAATGAATTCATAGCCTCAATGTGTGAAATAGTCATTTTGAATTTCTTTAAATGCCTACTTCACAAAATATTCGACGATACAACACTTTTATCAATGGACTATATTATTTGCAAATTTCCTGTCATCTACACATGCTTTCCTCTCGAACCATTTACATTATATTGGGGACGTCATCATACTATGGTTGAATACTTCATCAGGGTTCCGGATTTGATATTTGTCATTCGTAAAAGTCGTGGTTAATTAAATAGCAGGGGAAATATATGCAGAAGGGAAAGTCTTCGTCAAATATGCCATGTTCTCTCATTTATGTATTGTCAGTTCACGACGTATTATTGTCATACAAAACATACAACTCGCTCCCTTCTATTGAATGGCACAATTCCAACTATCCTGTTTATGTACGAGGCTTTATAAATCATTAATGTGTGTTTTAGGTAAATGTCTACCATTAGGTAGACCATCACATTACATAGTATCTGCTGTGAACATAAAACAGTAAACTATAGCTCTAAATGCAGGGTTTGCATAAGTTTGAATCTAAAAAATACAATAATCATGCTAACAGAGCGAGTTATTATGCTTGAATATGGCCATAAGGGGATATAATTCACACATCCTGATTATAATCAATGGACAATAATTGTCTCTCTTACACCAGATAATTCAATGCAAATATATATTAGATTATTTTTTTAAAGTGTAGAGGTAATTACCTCCCTTTAAAAGATAATTTCCTTTTATGTAGCATTTTCTGGTATTTGTGCGTATACAGATATATACATATAGCCAAATAGTATAAAGGCAGGGAGATGTTGTTGTTCGCTTTCTCTCAAATATAAACTATAAACTATAAGGTAGCATTATGCTTTAGATGTTCTCTGGACATTTTACTGTTTCAAAATTTATTTGTGCAATTTTATATTTTTATAACTTGGCTAACGCTGTGCTTAATAAAAATATTGAAAGAAGAAATTATAACTTCTATCAAATTTTGACAATCACATGTGTGATTCAGACATATGCCAGCCAAAAACAAATTCATCATCAAACAAAGCGGAAAACATGATTATCTTAAATTGCCGAGCATGAAAATCTGGAAACACCATATTAGGCAAAGAATATTGTGAATGTATCGAGACGAAAGCATGTGTAGACGACAGGAAATTTGCAAATAATATAGTCCCTTGATAAAGTTGTTGTATCGTCTTTGGGTATTGTGAAGTAGGAATTTAAAGGAATTTAAAATGACTTTCTCACAGATTGAGGCTTTGAATTCATTGATATATGTCTTCTATAGATAAAATGACACCACATATTCATAAAGTTCTAATGTTATATAATAGAAGATTGTTTTTCCAAATCATGATCTAATGTATTGTAGATATAGTACATTTAAGTTGCAGATTTAGAAGAAAATTTAAACAGAATAAATCATTAACAATGATCATGATTTATATTAAGTTTCCATCATATCATGGGTATCGGAAACATCTGACTAGACGCACAAACCTAATTTCAATCAATGCTTAAGGATCAAAACAGGTAACAGTTTGAAATGAAAGCACAGTTAGGCATAGAAGCTTGTATCACTTTGCTTCATGAAATCATACACAGTTGCTACCCTATGTGACGAATATTCTAAAACGATTTCGTCTGAGAACGATATTCCAATTAGTGAGGAAATTTTAGATTGTGTAAACAATTTTAAACCCCATGAAGGCAGTTCTACCTTTATCGAGCTAGATCAGTCTATTACACAGAGTGAGATACAAAAAGCATGTAAACAATTGGAGAACAATAAATCATGCTCTTTAGACAATATATTATATGAGTATTTGAAAGAAAGCGTAGAACACACTGGTCAAGCATTTGAGTTATTGTTTAATCATATTTTAATGTCTGGGGTATTTCCTAAAAGCTGGTCAACCGGACTTATTTTACCGATACATAAAAAGGGTGATTCATCCGACCCTTCTAATTACAGCGGTATTTGGGAATACCGAAAACAAGATTTTTACCGAAAACAACCGAAAACAAGATTTTCAACCGAAAACAAGATTTTGTGGACAAACGGTTATACTTATTAACTGTTATTCATTATTTCTCATTATAAAGATGAAAACTGTATTATTTGGCAAAATTACAGAAAATAATTTTGTGTTATTTAAGTTAAATTAAGCTTTTTGTACTTTTGATTTACCTGAAAACACGAAAGTCCCCCGAAAACAAACGTGTATAGACAGTCAGACATACGTATGGTTTGAAATTTATCCTTCTTTTTACAAAACACAAATGTGTATTATCTGACAAAATTTGAGACACTCTTTTTATTCAATAATCGTTTTATTAAACTTTATAATTATCTTAATTATCGGTTGTACTGGGTTGAATTGAAAAATACAAAAGCTGAATTTAACTTTAATAAATTATTTTCTGAAATTTGGTTATGACTGATTCACAGATCTTTGAATTTGTTGATATATGTCTTCTATAGATAAAATGTCACCACATATTTATAAAGCATTAATGTTATATATTACTAAATCATAATCTAATGTATTGTAGATATAACACATTTAGGTTGCAGATTTAGAAGACTGTTTAACCCTTTGCCAAACAATAACGAAATTTGACCACTTTGTTGCAGACGCCTTTAGAAAACATTGTGGGAAAAGGAGAAATTGCTCGTGACGAGCAATTTTTCCTTTTCACACAATGTTTTCTGACCTATCACAAGATTAATTTCCAATTTCATCCCATTTTGAAATATCGTCTGCAAACTCTTTCAAATTGGGACACTCGAAAATTTGGCGTTCGGTAAAGTGTTAAACAGTATGTATCATTAACAATGAACGGAATTCAGATTCGATTATTACATGGGTATCGGAAACATCTCACTACACGCACAAACCTCATTTCAATCAATGCTAAAGGATCAAAACGGGTAACAGTTTGAAATCAAAGCACATTTAGGCTTGTGTCACTTTACTTCATGAAATCATACACAGTTGCTACCCTATGTGACCGATGCGTGACTTTTAGTGATTTGAAGCGGTATTTTTCAGATGTCAACAATGTCGAATCAATACTTTTGTCTATTTCTTCATCGATGTTAGGTGTATCCCAATGTAACTAAGACGAGGGCTGTCAGATAACACATCTTCATCATCCACGATCAGTTAAATGTTAAAAAAATATCAATCGAGATATTTGGGACCGCGTTGGCCACGAGACAGAAATCTTGGAATACAAGGCGGTATAATTGTATGTTGCGGTTCCAAATATCTCGATTTTGAACGACTTGATGACAGGTCCCATAGGCAAATGCACATAGGTACCCACAATCGTGTTTAGTATATTCGGAGAAACATGAATGTTTTTCTGATTGTGTTAAGTTCGGTGATCATTTTGTGTATGGTTGTTGTTAAATCACACCAAGTGTGATTGCCAGAAATATGTTAGAAACGTGTTTGTCTCTAACAAGTCTATAATTCAACTTATTTCATTTAAATAATTTTTGTTTTAAAACTATATTAATATACTATAAAACAGTAAAATATTCAGAAAACCTCTAAAACATATGCTACCTTTTAGTTTCTATTTAACAGAACGAGAAAGAAAACTTCAATATTAATAATATTTTATTTTGTGTACATTTCTCTTTACTGTTAAATACGAGATAATGTTACGCGAAATGAATTATGTTTTAAAGGGAGGTAATTCTAAAAAACACATTTATCAAGTACATTGCCAATTTGGCATTGAATAATCTAGTGTAAAGGCCCGGTCCGACTGAAAAGCTGATTTATTGTCAGACAGCAGATGATAGGTATTTTGATCCTAATAGGAGACCTATATAAAAGGCACACATTAATGATTCATAAAACATCGTACCTAAACAGAACAGTTCAAATTGTAGCATAGTGAAGCGAACGAGTTGTCTTGTATATCATCTATACGTACGTCATGCGCTGACAAAACATGATAGAGTGAACATGGCAAATTTTACATAAATATTCTCCTGTCTCTATACCCCTGCTTTTTTTTTTTTTTATTAATCATGACATTTACGAATGACTATCAAATCCACAACTCTGCAAGCGGTCAGTAACGACCCCCAAATGGATAGCGGGATAGTTTGTTGAATCGTTTGACCTTATACCATGAATAGACAAATAATGTCTATCTAAAATCGTATAAAACAATAATACGTTCAGACTGCATCTTAAAGACATCCCATGTTAAAGATTTATTTTGCATAAAAATCGAAAAACAACTTATACATAAAAAGTACACGGCTATGTACATTTCTGCATAGGCCTTCTTACAAATGAGAAAAATGTTACATTATTTGAATAATATTTTAGGGAGATGACCTTTACTTTTTTTTAACATTATTCTCATATATTTGCATTGAATTATCGTATGAAAGAGAGACAATTTTGGACCATAGGTCTTTTGCACCAAATGTCTCAAAGGTGTGATTTTATAGAGGAGGTAAATAATTATTGGTTATCGTTTATAATAAGCAATGGGATATATGCGGTAATGTATTGGTAAACGTCATGGATTTGCCGTGTATGTCCACTCAATTTTTTTTTTTTATTGCCGGCTTATTAATTTACCATAGAGTGTCCTTTGACAAGCCACAATTTCTTGCGTACCTCAATTTCTTAACCTAATCCTATAAATTGCACACGGGACATGTAGTGTCGCCACCCATTCTTAACATGATAATTGGAAAACTCGCTTAATGTACATTGGTCGAAGAAAGCTCGTTTGAAAGACAAAAAGAAGCGCAACGAAAATAATATACTTAATGCGAATTTTACTAACTTTGTACGTATCATCTCCCTTGGATCAAAGTGGTCATGCTGACGAACAAAATAGAGTAGGATCTCTATTAAGTTACGTTGAATTGGAGTATCTTATCTTTTAAGAGCACAAGCACACTATCTGATGTGAGTTTTAATAATTTTCCTTTCAACAAGGAAAATAAAAGAAATTAAAACCACGTGCAGGAAATTAACGAATATGATCGCTTAATTTCAAAGTGGAAGGCGCACAATAAAGACAAAACAAGCGCACCAACTCAACCAGGAACGATAACCGCAGATGACAAACGATTACAAAAAAAAGATAAACATGTTTGTAAACATATTTTCAAAGAGGGAGCGGCGTTTCTTTGTTGACATGTTTTGACTTCACATGGTTGGTAAACTACTTTATATACTAAGATTTAGGATTGTTTTAAAAACGGAATTATTGTAAGTAGACACGGCTTTGTTGAGTTACTCTTGATATTTGTAACGGGAAAAAGTTGATGTAATGATTAAAAGACACGATTCCACATAAAAATGTTACTCAGAGCGTTTAAAACTTCACAATCCACTTCTATCTTCCTTTAGTTGTAGCACCATAAGGTTTTATTTTCTGCCTGAACAAAATGCGTGTGACTGAAGAAAGGATATTCTTTGTTGACTAAAGAGGAAGTTGTTCTTTCTAGCCAGATTCAAGCATCCTTTTGTTACGCTTTAATACTCCTTTTTTTAATTATTTAGTATTTTGCTCTTAATGACTTAAGCTGTTTTAGCCCCTTAAAACACCATTCATTCATTCACTATTGTGAACCCAGGGTCCTTTTATACCCTCTTAATATCACCAGAGGTCTCTTACTTCTTTGAGGTGATCAGCATCATGTCCAGTAGTCTCAGTAATGATATATGAACAAAGTTGTTTTTGTCATTTGGACATTTATCATGCTTCGCAAGGCGTCTGTAAAAATAGCAATAGCCTTCGAGACCAGTTATCTGGACTACATATCCAGTAGTCTCAGTAATGATCCATGAACAAAATTGTTTTTGTCATTTGGACATTTATCATGCTTCGCAAGGCGTCAGTAGAAATAGCAATAGCCTTCAAGACCAGTTATCTGGACTACATATCCAGTAGTCTCAGTAATGATATATGAACAAAGTTGTTTTTGTCATTTGGACATTTATCATGCTTCACAAGGCGTCAGTAGAAATAGCAATAGCCTTCAAGACCAGTTATCTGGACTACATATCCAGTAGTCTCAGTAATGATCCGTGAACAAAATTGTTTTTGTCATTTGGACATTTATCATGCTTCGCAAGGCGTCAGTAGAAATAGCAATAGCCTTCAAGACTAGTTATCTGGACTACATATCCAGTAGTCTCAGTAATGATCTGTGAACAAAGTTGTTTTTATCATTTGGACATTTATCATGCTTCACAAGGCACCAGTAAAAATAGCAATAGCCTTCGAGACCAGTTATCTGGACTACATGTCCAGTGGTCAAGAACTCCGTCTGGGTTTATTTCCGACTCAACAAGGTTAACATGGCTGGCTTTATTAGTGAGCACTTCTTGTACTTAGTGTATTTTGGGTGAACACATTCTGTAGGGTAATCTTGGACGGTCAGCTGTTTTCTATCAATTAAATGGTTTTCTTTTGATGTATATAAACATGTTTAAAAAGGGAAAATGGGAGCCTAGTATATCAAAAGTTTAAAATACGCAGTTTGTCCTTATATTTACCAAGGCACTTAATGAATCGCGCCTATTATTTTTATTAATTGCCAATCAATAACATCTAAGCAACTCTGAAATATTTAAAGTACCCGCTGCCAAGATACCTTAAACTAAATGTAATTAACACTAACAATATCATTGTTAATCTGCGGTACTTTTAAGTCCAATCACACTTTGTATTGGTCAAATAAATTGTTTCAGCAACATGGTCATTGATTTATTTATTCAATTATATTCAGAAATACCACACCACGAGTTATGACATTTATACTATTTCTGGGTGTAATACTTCAATCTAAAACGTAACCTCCCTAAGTTCTGTGATAACTTGATGGGATGAGTTAATATACCGAGTTAACCCACAAGCAGAGTTGGATACAGGCCAAGTTGACCCTACAATAGTGGTCCAGGGGTAGGGTTGGTCTTGCATCAATTTTGTTTGACTAGGCTCACTCCAAGACTATAGTAAGTGCTTCAGGGTTGTGGATACCTTCTAATGGGCAAAGATGCCCTTTGTAACAGTGGTTTGTAGCCACCCAATACCAAAATGAAACCCAAAACTTTGCATGACATTTTTGAACTTCCGTCTTACTTTATTTAGTTTTCAGGTGTTGGTTTCAATTTGAAATGGTTCAAAATTTTGTGTATGGTAGTCACTAGTTGATTAAGTAGAGTTATGTGGGAATTTTGTATTATGTTGTTTTTCTTTTTTTGAAAAGCTATCTGTCACAGTTCATAAACAGATTTTTATATCAATTATGTATATAACCTATTCTAGGTTTATTTTTATGATTGATCCAAATTCAAAGCAACAACAAACAGCAATTCTTGTTCAGAAATTTCTTTATTTTCATTGTGACATTTATAAGAGTTCATTGTGCTGAAGAAGAAATAGAACGAAACAAACAATTCTCCCCTTTCTGTCAAAGTTATCTCCTGCAGGTATGACAATTTTAAATGTGATTGTTTTATGATATTTTATGCATAATATACTGAAGGTTTGTTCCATGCCTAGGGTTTTCCCTTGACCCCTTGATTTATGCTAATTGGGGGGACTTTTTGATACCAATATATGGAATTGTGAGTGGTAAATAATTATCTTTAGGGGTCATATCCAGGAATTGGGGGTAAATTTACTATATAAGTTGAGGGCCAAGGAAAACCCTGACAATGTATGTGTCTGATGAGTGTATATTTTATGAGGGTGAGCCACAAGCGTTCTCAATTTTGTTCCAGGAAGTAAAATATTGAAAAAAAAGTAGTATTTTCTCTGTAGAGTAGGCATTATCTTTTGATACAAGGAAGAAATATTTTTTCTGTGAAAGTTGAAGGCTGTTTTTCCTTGATAGAGAGGGCTATAAAAGGTTTATTACACAGAGTGCTTAAAAGAACTATCTCACAGATTGAGATTTTAATCTTTTCAAAATAGAATGTCTCATACAGATGAAATGACATCACAGGTCTATAATAAAATTACATAAAACTAGACGTTTGATACACTTCCCACCTTCTTTCATAACCATCTGGTGAACATATTGCATATTTGTTGACAGAACATAATCTGTGAGATAGTCCCTTTAAAAACTTCTTTCACAAATTCTATTAATTGTTGGTACTCACAGTGTTGAGGGAAGAGAGGTATATACAGTTTGTTAGTTTATGTGAAACAGTATCATATGGGCAAAATGAACGGGCAATAGTCCGATTATATAGAGTCTAATTCTATATAGAGTCTGCATGGCCCAGTGGTTGAGGTGGCAATCTTCAATCTTGGGGTTCAGTGGTTCAAGTCCTCTGACACCTCTGGTTTTGTGACAGTGCCTTTTGGCAAATCACATCAGAGCCTTGGCGTAGAGCTGGTCAATCTAAGAAAGCCGTAATATAACGGAAATATTGTGAACCCGATGTTAAACCCAACATAAAGAAGAAATTCCTTTGCAACTATCTTGCAAAAAAGATTGTTGGTACACAAAAGCAACCGCTGATGACAATTTAATTATAGATGAAAAAGTTAATCATATTGAGTTGTTTTCTCTTTTGATAAAATGATTTCTTTGGCTTTAGGCAATAGTTGGTTTAATAGGCAAATATATGATGGAAATGGTAAATGACATCAACATATTTTAGAATAACATCAAAAGAAATTTGATCTACATGCATTCAGGAAAAAAAACTTTCTCATTGATTTTTAAAGAATTTTTGAAGCTTTGTTAAAAGCATACTAGCGCTCTGAAAAACTGGGAAAAATGAGTTATACATTATGTTAGAATATTTAAAAACATAGCGAAAAAACACAGGATCTTGACAATATAATGCCTGCACAATTTATTATCTATTTTTCAAAGTGCTATTTCCACAAATTTGGTGCCCACCAATTTAACTTTATTGTTTACATTTAAGTACTCAGTAGCATCTACAATAGCAAGGAGTGATCAAATTAACGAGTGGCATTATCATCTGGTTCTTAAAATCACCTGAAACACATACAAATACTGTCATTTCTCCAGTATTAACAATTAAAGTGAACATTCAAAATGGAGAATTTCTCAGGTTGATTGGTTCCTGACATTTCTCGCATGACCTTGTTTTATCGCTAATTGTAAACAAACCTTATCATATTCACTCTTTTAAAAGCATCTTGTGAACGAGTTACTGTCTCAATTCCTCTGCTAAAGGGAATTTTAAGTACTTCAAGTTAATTCTTTCGCAATAAACATCTTCTCCTCCTAAACCATTGAGCCAATCTTAACCAAACTTCACAGGAATGTTCTTCAGGGGCCTCTTTTTAAAAGTTGTTCAAAGAATTCTGATATCTTGAAAAACATGTCCACCAGGCTGCGTTGAACTTTGAACGCGTTTTTGTTTTCAATATATACAGTCGAGCCTCGTTTATCGGAACACTTTCCTTCTTAGGAGAAATGTTTGTATTAACGAATTTTCCGGTATAAAGAATATCCGAGTTACAGAGAAATGTTTACCTTTACACGGTGTCGGTGTATCATGATAATTACTATGAAGTAAGAAATATACAATTTTTATTTTTTTTTGAATGGAAATATAAATTGCGTTTAGGAAGTGTTTATTTGGTTAAAAAGGATTCTAAAAAAATGACATTTTGAAGCGATGTCTTTCGAGAAGTTTAATTTCCTTAAGATAGCTCTGAAGGAGCATATCGATTGAGTAATAATTGAAAATGATTGCCAGACATTGTCTCCTGATAGATAACCGAGCAGCCAATCAACACCTTTTACAAACTCAACTATCGACATGCAACCGTAATTAGAATTATGTAGGACCAATCAACTGACAGAATGACCAATTAACAAACAATCAACACCTTCCAGTACACTACACTAGGTGACATGTTATGGTCAAACATATGTGCCAGTTTGCAAAACGTGTGAATGCCGTTTACAACAGAAGACCGGTCGACCTGGGTACCCCAGAAGATTTTTCCCTTCATTCGCAACTGTAACCGCAAAATAAACGATTATACTGGTTTCTGGACTAGCCATATGCATATACTATGAAAAGTGACTGTTGGTTCCCGAATTTTTTTGTCCGGTTCCAGAACGCGGATTTTCCGCATTAAACAGTTAAATTGATAAAGGTAAGGACCGTTCCCTAAAAATTCTGTTCGGATGGTGAATAATCCGGATAAACGACGTTCAGACAATCGCGGGTCGACTGTACATGAATGATTAAATTTATAACTTTACAAACATCTTTTTTTTCCAAACCTCTGGGCCAATTTCAATGAGATATCATGTGAAGTATCCCTAGTAAGAGGTGAGAAAGATTTCTCAAAAAAAAATTAGTCATGTGACCAAAATGGCTGCCAAGCCTATTTTTGGTAAATACCTTAAAATAATCTTCTTGTCACAAACCACTGGTCAGATTTCAAAATTATTTCACATGCTTTTTCTTTGGGGGTCCTTCTATAAATAGATTGTTAATATTTTTAGATATCTTGAAAAACATGGCTGCCAGAGTGCGTTGAACTCTTAATGCGTTATTAGCTCACCGGAGCCCATTTTTGGTAAATACCTTAAAATAATCTTCTTGTCACAAACCACTGGTCAGATTTCAAAATAATTTCACAAGAATGTTCTGTGGGGCCCTTCTATAAAGACTGTTAAAAAATTTAGATATCTTGAAAAACATGGCCGCCAGGTTGTGTTGAACTTTGAATGCATTTTTGTTTTCACTATATACAAAAATGTATGGGAAAATTCATCATTTAACAACCATCTCTGTTTCCCAAACCTCAGGGCCAATTTCACTGATATATCATGTGATGCATCCCTAGTTGGATGGAATAAAGATTTGTTCAAAAGAAAAATCAGTCATGTGACCAGAATGGTTACCATGCCCATATTTGGTAAAAACCATGAAAGAATCTTCTTGTCAAAAACCACAGGTCAGATTTCAAAATAATTTCACATGAATGTTCTTTTGGGGCCCTTCTATAAAGATTGTTAAGAAAAATTAGATATATCGAAAAACATGGCCGCCAGGGTATGTTGAACTTTGAATGTGTTTTTGTTTTCACTATATACATGTATGGTAAAAGTTATAACTTAATAAACATATTTTATAAAAACATGAATTTTTATATCTCAAAAAACATTGCCACCAGGGTGCCTTGAAATTTGAACCTGTTTGCATTTCCACTATATACTTGTATGGTAGAATCTTTTACAAAATACATCAATATCAATTTGGATGTCCAAATATGCCAAATTGATTACCTAAAAATGGCAACAATAGATCATACTGGACAAAAGTGTGGGCTGATCTTCGTACATACAATCTGTAAAAGTAAAATATTCCTTTTTCGCATTGTAAGAATTATGTACCATTTTAATGTCCTACGTCAAGCATACAGTGTTCAAGTTGTAAAATGGGAATAAAAAGGTCAATGCATAGAAGCACAAGAAACTGTGGAAAAGTTATCTCAGGTGAGCGGTTCTAGGGCCATCATGGCCCTCTTGTTTGAACTATGCTTTATGCTATGTTGGACCTATAGTGTTGAAAAAATTCTCAAGGTTTTGTTAACTGCCAAACAATTCTTAACAGATAACAGAGTGTGTGTGTGTGTGTGGGGGGGTCTAGGGGCAGGGGAAATTAAACTCTATAAATATCTTATTATCAATATTTCCTGTTAATTTCTTCCTTAACCCTTAGAATGCTTGGTAATTTGCTAAAAATTGATGATTGTGTCATCTGCTTTTCGAAACCTTAAACATCTGCTTAATTTTGGTGTAGAATGATACTCAGAGTAGCAAACAAGTTAGATCACAGGCCAGCCACCAATTTACGTGGTGATAGGCCTAGATCCAACCTGTTTGCATAAGCATGAAGTTTGTTCTAGGGCTAGGGGTATTTTTGGTTTTAAATGAGGGATTGTTTGCAATATGTTGAGAGAAAGGTGTTCTACAGCCTTGTATTCTATAACCCCTACATAGAGGACGAAGAGATATAAGACAGAACAAAATCAAAAAACATGTTTTGTTTACCAACTCTGTTGGGGATAATTTATGATGACCACTTAATGACTATACAAGTGTGTTATTAACGGTAAATGTATATGTTCCATGCTTTAACCCTTTCCCAAACAATATCGACATTTGACCATCATTGCAGACGACATTTCAAAATGTGATGAAATTGAAAAATAATTTCCTGATGGGGCAGAAAACATTGTGGGAAAAGGAGAAATTGCTTTCTAAGAGCAATAAATTATTACTCCTTTTCTTACAAAGTTTTCCAGATTTGTCTGCAACCAACTGGACAAATGTCGTTATTGTTTGGTTATGTATGAAAGCGAAGTATTATGGAGTAAAGGGTTGTTCTGCAGCTAGTCACACCACATAATGGTGGTCATACCTCTGAGCTGGGTGCTAATAGACAATACCCAAACTCCCCCAACTTTATAGCGCAACATTCCCATGGGTTCATTATAATGCGATAATGACAATGCCTGATATAGCTCTGAATTTTATTAAGTGTTGTTCTTGTTGTCTTAGTTGACCCATTACCAAACAATAACAATATTTGACCAGTTTGTAGCAGATGACTTTGGAATACATTTTGGGAAAAGGAGAAATTGCTCTCAACGAGCAATCTCTCCTTTTCCCACAATTTTTTTATCAGAAGATTATGTTTTCATTTCATCACATTTTGAAATGTCGTCTGCAAACTCTTTCAATTTTGGACAGTAGAACATTTGGTGTTTCGTAAAGGGTTAATAAGGAAACAACAATGGGAAAGAAGGAAGAAATGAAATTTATGCAAGACATTTCACCAGTGAGAAATGTATATTTATGATATAAACCTTGATGCTTGATGCTTGATACCTTTTCTGAGAAGTTGAACTGAAACAGCAGCAGACAAAAGTGTCAAGTATGGAATATGTTACCTCTTCTTTTTTATTAGATTTTAAAAAACAAACAAATGAAACGAAAAAGTCTATGCTCTAAATAAGTAGTTCCTGCTTTTAAATCATTGTTTTCTGCCTAATATTCAAAATGAATCATTACCTTTTATTTATTTCTACATTTCTGTAGTTTCATTATACTTCCATCACATACCATGATTTGGGGGTGGGAATATGTTGAAGATATAGAGAATATATGGTTGGTGTTGTGAGTCCCGGCGTACAAATATTATAAACCTGTGAGCCGAAGACAAATTGGATAATAATCCAAAGCTATAAGCCTGATAACCTTTCAGATTCAAAGACACCAACCATACATTCTATTTATCCTGGGTCCTTTAGAGATTCAAATAAACAAAAAGTAAATGAAAATTCATCATGAAAAAAGTGAAAGAAAGATGCACGCAGTGATCACTTGATCTAGTGATCTACTATCAAAAGTGTTATACGGCACCCTGTTATTGGTCTGTAAATTGCACTGGTGACAAGATCAATAGCAATAGATATGTTAGTCTCAATAATGATCCGTGAACGAAGCTTTTTTCGTCATTTGGACATTTATCGTGCTTCGCTCGAAGGCGTCAGTCAAAATAGCAATAGCCTTCGAGACCAGTTATCTGGACTATAGATATGTGGCCAACAGTGTTGTTTTGAATGAAACATTCAGTGTTAACCCTTTCCAAAACAACAAACTTTCGACTGTCCCTTATTGAAAGAGTTTGCAGACGACATTTCAAAATGTGATGAAATTGGAAAATCATCTTCTGATAGGGCAGAACACATTGTGGGAAAAGGAGAAATTGCTCGTAAGGAGCAATTTCTCCTTTTCCCACAATGTTTTTTAAAGTCGCCTGCAACAAAGTGGTCAAATGTTGTTATTGTTTGGGAAAGGGTTAATTAGCCCCATTCCCCCATCTCTAGAGTATATATTTTTCCCACAATGACTTGAAAAATTATCCTCTCAGAAGTGTTATTCCATTTTAATCAATACCTCATTTAAGAATTTAGCAGAAAATCTAAGAAATGTTGAACTTTGAACATTAACACAACATTTTGATGAAAAGAAGAGATGGAATAATATTTTTCTCTATATGTATGGTGAATTATAGTGTTGAAACTTCATGTTTTGCACTCACTGTTACTTGTTAAGTATAATTTCCCATTTTCCCCTTTACACACGAGAAATGTTGAACTTTGAACATTAACACAACATGTTGATGAAAAGAAGTGATGGAATAATGTTTTTCTCTATGATTATGTATAGTGAATTATAGTGGTGAAACTTAATTTTGTATTGTTACTTGTTCAGCATAATTTCCCATTTTTCCACTTTTATGCGCAAATTTCACCCCCTCATGGAAGCCGACCCCCTCCCCCTAAAACTGAAAAAAAAAAATAACACTCGCCAAAGATGGTCACTAAGTTATATCTTATTCTATTGAAATAATAACCCACTCCGTTATCTAAAGACAGGTGCATATATATGTCTTTTACACACAATATCAAGAACTGATAGACAAAACTCATTTTGTTGGTATCTATAAGAATCGTCTCATCATTGCTCAGTCTGTTGATCTGAGATTTTTTGTTTGTTTCCAACAATTTGCTTTGAAATTGATCACCAGAAAACATTATAAAAGTTCACGACAGTTCAAGGGATATAAAAACAGAAAAAAACATCTATCAGCCGTAAGACCTCCAAGACATCAAATATTGTTGTTGTTTTATACTCAAAGGGGGGTCTGTTTGTTTTGTAAATGTGAGAACATAGTCTTTATTTTTAAAGATATGGAACTAATAGTCTTAGTTTAATTCGGAAATCACTTCTTTCTGAGTTAGTTGTGTTGGATTATTATTTTTTCTGCTAAAATATTGTATTGCATTTTGAGTATCTGGTAGGTATTAATCAGTTATTGACTATTTGAACATTTTACTGGTAAACAATATGCAATAGCAATATAATAAAAAGTAATCTGTTTTTGATACTTTTCATGAAACCATAATGTGACTGAAAAGGGGAAATTGCCTATTTCAGGCAACTCTCCTTCCTTCTTTTTACTATGCTTTCTCAAGTTTTCTTAATCCTTTCCAAAACAATAACATCATTTGACCAGTTTGTTGCAGACGACTTTAGAAAACATTGTGGGAAAAGGAGAAATTGCTCGTAATGAGCAATTATTCCTTTTCCCACAAGGCTTTCTGCTCTATCTAAAGAATATTTTTGAATTTCTTCACATTTTGATTTGTCATCTGCAAACTCTTTCAATTTGGACAGTGGAAAATTTGTTGTTTGGGAAAGGGTTAAGCAGATGCTGCACAGAGTTTGATATAATGGTGTAAGTTGTTATCCAATTGGTTGTATTACTTGCTAGAAAACCTATAGATAGATCAGCTTACAAATTGCTTTGTAACTGTTTTTTAAATGAATAGAGGTTCTTATTTAACATTGCTATCTGACTTACCTTTTCTACTGTTTTGTTTCTGATTTCAGTGTCAAAGAAGTAAATAATCTTGATATTCCAGCAAAAAGTTTCTGTTTTTATGATGATGTTATTGGTACTCAATCCCATATGCCTTAGTTTGACAAATGTCTATATAGACGCCCTTTTCAATTCTGGACTATTACCAATTTT
>OX401417.1:2750621-2775621 GCA_947846245.1 Cerastoderma edule | reverse complement strand
GGCTTCATATAGCTTACAGTTTAGTAGAAAATGTTTTACAGTTTCTGGTTCCCCACATTGGCAGTAAGGTTCCTGCTCTTAGCCTTTTCTGTGTAAGTGGTGTTGTAGGCGAATATGGCCACTCTGAAGCTGTAGCAGAATCTTCTGGTTTGAGACTAAGACTATTTTGAAGTCTTTGGTCTTGACTTGTGGTCTGTATGTAAACAGTCTTCTGCCCTTGTTTGATGTTTCTCAGCGTCATTGCCACTTGATAAAAACAGTCTTCTTGGCTGCAGTGCAGACTTCAGCTTGATAGACTGGTTGAGTGTATTCTCTACTCATTCCTTCAGCTTTATCAGCTGCTTCTTAAGCCAGCTATTCCGCAATGTCATTTCCTGCAATATTTGAATGGCCTGGAGTCCTACAGATATCTACCGTTATTGATTATTCCATTTTGAGCCTTCAGGCTTCACACAAAATACAACATAAACGTCATGTAATTATAACAAGCAATTGTTTTGTTCTCAAGTCATCTGCTTAAGGCTACCCTTGTACTTAACGTTTGCATAAGTCAACACTGATGACCATGTAAAGTATTTTAGAGAAAAGTGAAAAGTGCTGCATTTAATGGTTTTAACTATTGATTGGAGAATATGTTCATCAACAGGATCCTTTATCATGAATAGATAAGCTTTCTATTTTACCCATGAATTATTAACCTAGAATTATAAAATACAACTGAAATACTGTCAATTTAATATAAAGTCCAATCAAACTGAACCAAATAGGCTCATGGGCTAAACAGGAATTTATGAACTTCTCAGAGTCAAATTTTATATTCTTTTTTTTCAGGTCAAACTGTTGGAATACCGATCAATGAGTTTAACGAAATGAACGACCTAGAAGTGATGACATTTCGGCGTAATATTTTGAATGTTTGTAAAGATGCGGTCGACGAAAGAAAGCGTAATGGTAAACACAGCTTGGCGCTGTACACCTACCCTCCAGATATCGAGTCTTCTGCGAAGCTTCCTCCACACCTTGAGGATAAACTTGTGACGTCACGTATGTACTCTTTTATTGTGGAGAAATGACACTTAACCTTTTCACTACCTATAGGGCCAGATATATCCGGCGCACTGAAACCTTTCCCAAACAACAATGACATTTGACCACTTTCTTGCAGACGACTTTAGAAAACATTGTGGAAAAAGGAGAAATTGTTTGTAGTGAGCAATTTTTCATTTTCCCACAAGGTTTTCTGCTCTGACGAATATTTTTCAATTTCATCAAATTTTGAAATTCGTCTGCTCTTTCAATTTGAGACAGTCGAAAATTTGTTGTTTGGAAAAGGGTTAAAGCACATTATATATGATATCCACCCTTAATAAACGGCGTAATATAGCTGTATGTAAAGCAGCAGTAGGAACATGTTAGAGTATAGAAAGTTGGTTTATAGTCTCCTGTGAAACTTGATATGAATTTTTATGAATCAGGGACATCATTTGAGGGTCTGTTACAGGTGGTGCAGGGGTAAATTCTGTGATTTTCCCATGTTTTCCACATTTTCCCTTGGTATGTGAGAGAGTAACAAGGTCTGGTAGTGAAAAGGTTAGCTGTCTTTTTTTCAAAAGTTTCCATCTATCTTTATAATCCTATTTGTCACTTTGCTGTAATTTTCAAATTATTCTCTTTGCTGTATGTTAATACATTTTCCCCATTGCAGATAATGTAAGATATGAGCATTTTCCTATATTTTCCTCTTCAATGTATTTTCTTTAAGTTTCCAATGGATTTTCATGAGAGGTAGTGTCTCGACTGACTTAATGGAATGCGGAAAGTTCTAGGCAGCTTGAGCGACCCTTATGAGCAGTTTAGTATGGTCTTCCTCCATCATTGAGAGTCGGGTGTCGCAACATTACTGAAATAATGTTGATGTGATGTATACCCCCCATATAAAAACATATATAGAAAATCATTAGAGCTAGTCATCTGTATGCCTGACACTTGTTTAACCCTTTCCCAAACAATAAAGACATTTGACCACTTTTTTGCAGACAACTTTAGAAAACATTGTGGGAAAAGGGAAAATGGCTCGCTACGAGCAATTTTTCCTTTTCCCACAATGATTTCTACCCTATCAGAGGATTATTTTCCAATATCATCACATTTTGCAATGTTATCTGCAAACTCTTGCAATTTGGGACAGTCGAAAATTTTGCATTTGGTAAAGGGTTAATAAGATGTATATATTTACGATTTCTCAGAAAAAAGCATAATGGTAACTGTCTGGGTGGTCCAGCAAGACAAAAGCAGAAATAAATACACTGTCAAACTTCCGCACACCGGTAAACCCAACGATGTGATCGCAGAGACGATACGACGTCGGAGCAGGATGATGGGTCGTACAAAGGAAGAGACGGAGAGATGTATCGAGGGGTTCTGTCACACATATGTCCTCAAAGTGTGTGGCTGCGACCAGTTTCTATTTGAAGGATTCCCAATTAGTCAATATAAGGTATTATAGTTTTACATTATTTGTTTTAAAATGTCTTCCCCAATTAGACAATGTATTATAGTTATTATCCAGTAATGACAGATTGCTCAAAAGTTTCTCTCTATATTCCCAATTTATTTGAAATTGCATGAAAGGTAGTCTCCTGACTGACTAATGGAATGCTGGTAGTTCCAGTTAACTTGAACAGAGCTTAAAAGGACCATCTCAAAGATTGGAATTTTAACTTTTTAAAATGAATTGTCATCTACTAATGAAATGACGACATATATTTCAAGTAAGATCGTCACTTTGTCTAGTTGTGTCAGGTGTTTTAGTGCCTTTGAAAGACATAGACCAACTCAAACTCTTAAAAAAAGACCATCGTTTACATATCAACAATAAGTTGGCGAGTCCTTTAATGAGTGAAAGTAGTTAGGTATAGGTAGCGTATAAGGTAGTATAAAGGTAAGAAAGTATTAGGTAATAAAAATAGGTACCTATTTTTTATGTTACATCGTTTTTTTATGTTTCGGTATGTCTAGATATCATTGTTTGAGGGTATAAACATTATTTGTTCATGTTTCAGTGGGGTTAAGATGCATTACGTTTGAGAGTATAAACATTATTTGATTATGTTTCAGTATGTTTAAGAATCATTGTGTTTGAGAGTAGAAACATTATTTGTTTATGTTTCAATATGTTAGGGAAAGTATGTTTTAGATTAAAAGGGTTATTGTTTGAAAGTATTAACATTATTTAGTTATGTTTCAGTATGTTTGTAAAACTATGTTTGAGAGTACAAACCTTATTTGTTTTGTTTCAGTATGTGAGAGAATCATTATCTTTGAAAGTAAAAGGGTTATTGTTTATGAGTAAAAATGTTATTTGTTTATGTTTCAGTATGTGAGAGAATCATTATGTTTGAAAGTAAAAGGGTTATTGTTAATGAGTAAAAATGTTATTTGTTTATGTTTCAGTATGTGAGAGAATCATTATGTTTGAGAGTAAAAGGGTTATTGTTTATGAGTAAAAATGTTATTTGTTTATGTTTCAGTGTGTGAGAGAATCATTATGTTTGAAAGTAAAAGGGTTATTGTTTATGAGTAAAAATGTTATTTGTTTGTTTATGTTTCAGTATGTGAGAGAATCATTATGTTTGAGGGTAAAAGGGTTATTGTTAATGAGTAAAAATGTTATTTGTTTATGTTTCAGTATGTGAGAGAATCATTATGTTTGAGAGTAAAAGGGTTATTGTTTATGAGTAAAAATGTTATTTGTTTATGTTTCAGTATGTGAGAGAATCATTATGTTTGAAAGTAAAAGGGTTATTGTTTATGAGTAAAAATGTTATTTGTTTATGTTTCAGTATGTGAGAGAATCATTATGTTTGAGAAAGTAAAAGGGTTATTGTTTATGAGTAAAAATGTTATTTGTTTATGTTTCAGTATGTGAGAGAATCATTATGTTTGAGAGTAAAAGGGTTATTGTTTATGAGTAAAAATGTTATTTGTTTATGTTTCAGTATGTGAGAGAATCATTATGTTTGAGAGTAAAAGGGCATTGTTTATGAGTAAAAATGTTATTTGTTTATGTTTCAGTATGTGAGAGAATCATTATGTTTGAGAGTAAAAGGGTTATTGTTTATGAGTAAAAATGTTATTTGTTTATGTTTCAGTATGTGAGAGAATCATTATGTTTGAAAGTAAAAGGGTTATTGTTTATGAGTAAAAATGTTATTTGTTTATGTTTCAGTATGTGAGAGAATCATTATGTTTGAGAGTAAAAGGGTTATTCTTTATGAGTAAAAATGTTACTTGTTTATGTTTCAGTATGTGAGAGAATCATTATGTTTGAAAGTAAAAGGGTTATTGTTTATGAATAAAAATGTTATTTGTTTATGTTTCAGTATGTGAGAGAATCATTATGTTTGAGAGTAAAAGGGTTATTGTTTATGAGTAAAAATGTTATTTGTTTATGTTTCATTATGTGAGAGAATCATTATGTTTGAGAGTAAAAGGGTTATTGTTTATGAGTAAAAATGTTATTTGTTTATGTTTCAGTATGTGAGAGAATCATTATGTTTGAAAGTAAAAGGGTTATTGTTTATGAGTAAAAATGTTATTTGTTTATGTTTCAGTATGTGAGAGAATCATTATGTTTGAAAGTAAAAGGGTTATTGTTTATGAGTAAAAATGTTATTTGTTTATGTTTCAGTATGTGAGAGAATCATTATGTTTGAAAGTAAAAGGGTTATTGTTTATGAGTAAAAATGTTACTTGTTTATGTTTCAGTATGTGAGAGAATCATTATGTTTGAAAGTAAAAGGGTTATTGTTTATGAGTAAAAATGTTATTTGTTTATGTAACAGTATGTGAGAGAATCATTATGTTTGAAAGTAAAAGGGTTATTGTTTATGAGTAAAAATGTTATTTGTTTATGTGTCAGTATGTGAGAGAATCATTATGTTTGAGAGTAAAAGGGTTATTGTTTTTGAGTAAAAATGTTATTTGTTTATGTTTCAGTATGTGAGAGAATCATTATGTTTGAGAGTAAAAGGGCTATTGTTTATGAGTAAAAATGTTATTTGTTTATGTTTCAGTATGTGAGAGAATCATTATGTTTGAAAGTAAAAGGGTTATTGTTTATGAGTAAAAATGTTATTTGTTTAGTTTCAGTATGTGAGAGAATCATTATCTTTGAAAGTAAAAGGGTTATTGTTTATGAGTAAAAATGTTATTTGTTTATGTTTCAGTATGTGAGAGAATCATTATCTTTGAGAGTAAAAGGGTTATTGTTTATGAGTAAAAATATTATTTGTTTATGTTTCAGTATGTGAGAGAATCATTATGTTTGAGAGTAAAAGGGTTATTGTTTATGAGTTAACATTACATGTTAATTTTAGTATGTGAGAGAATCATTATGTTTGAGAGAATAAACCATATATGTTTATGTTTCAGTATGTTAGAGAAAGTATAGCCTCAGGGAAGATTCCACAGCTGATGTTACTGACCAAAGAAAATGTTTATTCCTCTCTACGAGAGACCAACTTTACAATTCCAGCCTATGTGCAGAAAGGTAAACATGTTGACACATTGAAACCTTTACCAAACGACTATTTTTTGGACTGTCCCAAATTGAAAGAGTTTTCAGATGACATTTCAAAACGTGATGAAAATGAAAAATAATCTTCTGATAGGGCAGAAAACATTGTGGAAAAAGGAGAAATGGCTCCTTTTTACAAGCATTTTCTCCTTTCCCTGAATTTTTTCCAAAGTCTGCTACAGACTGGTCATATGTCGTTATTGTTTGGTAATGAGTTTCCTCAGATGGGATCTTTTTGATTTTTCTTAATGCAAGCATCAGCTGATAGCAAATACAATTGATGAAAAATCATTTATCATATAGTTGTGGGTATAAACCATTGTTATGAAAGATAAATTTGCTCAAGTTGAGTAATTTCATATTTTGTCTCAAGTTTTCATAAGCCTTTTGTTCTTGGAGTGCTGGACTATGATAATGTGAGATCAAGGGTGAACAAAGGACCCTGAGGTGGAAAACTGTGACAAGGTTTTACTCCTTTTGCCACATAGCTTTTTGAAAGGCGTCTGCTGCAAGACACTAAACTATGGCATAAGGTGGTAATGTGATAAACCCCATATAGAAAGCTGTATCTTTGATGTTCCATGTATACAAGAAATTTCTCTTTTTGCATCAAGCTTTTTGAAAGTCACCTGCTGCAAGACTCTAAAATATGGCATTAGGTGGAAATGTGATAAACCCCAAATAGAAAGCTGTATCTTTGATGTTCCAGGTATACAAGCCTTAACAGACATTAATAACACTTCAACCAGGTCTTTACTTGACGTCCATGATAACTTCAAGGTTAGAATACACTGCGCCACATACGTCAATGTCAAGGAACTTGGAAAGGTAAGGAACTTTTTTTTATGTAAGGTCTAGATAAGAAATATATATAGAATAGATGGTTGGTGTCTTGAATCAGAAGAGATATAATGCAATGCGTAGGAATACACAAAGAAAAAAAAAACAAAAAAAAACGTGAAACAAAAGAGAGCCTGACAAGTACGCCGAACACATAATCTAGTGATGGATATCAAAAATGTTATTTTGCACCCTGATATCAGTCTGTAGATTACCCTGGTAACAGGATAAATTCTGAAGGTTGCTTCTTAATTGCTTTTGGAGTCCATAAATGTCAGCTCTTCCTTAGAAACTTCTTGATGACCCCAATATCAATTTAAAATCAAGTATTTTGATAGTGTACAATGACAGGACTTGATGAAAGATTTATAATGTAGGTTGCTTCTTCACATTATACACAACTCCTATTTAATTTATGCATTTATCTAAAAAAAAAACTATGTTTTATAGCTCTATTTGAGGAATGGTAATTCTGTATTGGTGATCTATGTGAAAGCTAGTATTTCTATAGTACAGATCCACCATGGGAATTATTTTTGTATTTACAGATCTCTATTAATAAAGTATTCTGTAATGACACATCTTTGGTAAAGCGAGTATTTCCATATTTAAAAGCCTATACAGAAGCGAGTATTCATGTGTTTTCAGATCTATGTAAAAGCTTGTATTTCTGGGTTTGCCTTCCAGATCTCTATAACTTCAAGTATTTCTGTATTGGCACATCTTTGTAAAGCACATATTTCAATACTTTAAAGCCTTTGTAGAAGCCAGTATTCGTGTATTTTCAGATCTATGAAAAAGCGTGTATTTCTGTATTTACTAGGGATGGGAACGAATATTCGAATATTCGAATAGCGGATCGAATATTCGAATACTAAAATAGTATTCGAATATTCGATTTTAATGAACCCATATTATGTATGTTTACCATAAATTTTATTCAAAAATAATGTTGTTTTATTTTCATTTTCTTCCTCTTAACCGATCCCAAATATCGAAGAACGTGCCTAGCTCCCAGGTGCAGTTACGATGTTTTTACAACGTATGTCACACAGTAAAACACCTGTGACAAATTACCACATCTTTTGACAGTTTGCAAAACGATTAATTCCTAAGTGTGAAAATAGTCGATTTTAAGCCGCTAAATCTAACACCTTAAAGATCTGCACTTGCTCCTTATTATCCAAAACAAGTCAATCACGCTAATTGACAATTGTCAGTGTCAACCAATCACGTAACTTGTTTGTCGTGAAATTAAACAATTACTCTTTCAATAACCAATCGTAATCATGATTGCATATGCACGAAGACCAATCGAATAATGTGTAAGAAAGTATATTTTTCTTCAGAATAATTTGTCAAACTTATCTTCATTCTAATTTCTACATCTATTCGATAAACATCACAATGTCTCCATCACGTGTCTGGGATTACTTTACTCGTTCTGCCGACCAGTCGAACGCGACCTGTAACCTGTGTAACCAGGACTTTGTATTCAAGAATACAACATCCAACCTAGTGTACTAGTATTCGGACATGCAGACATTCGGACATCAAAACAAATTCTAAAATCGAATATTCGAATATATTCGAATAGTTCTTGTCGAATATTCGAATAGTGATTTCACTATTCGTTCCCATCCCTAGTATTTACTAATCCATGTAGAAGCAAGTATTCCTGACTTTGAAGATCTATGTAAAAGATGTATTTCTGGGTTGTCCCCTAAAATCTATGGATCCAGGGTTACTCAGTGGTTAAGGTGGTGGGCTCAGAACTCGGGGCCCAGGGTCCGAGCCCCACTGAGACCTGGTTTTTGTAGGGGTGGCCAATATCAAGTCACTTCATAGCGCTAGCCTAGTACTGGTGCATCCAGGAAAGCTGTTACAAAACTGAAACATGTTGGTACGGCACTGACAAAAAGGACCCATATGGGACATGTGTCAAAAATTTACTATAGCTATAAAAAAGCAAGTATTTCTGTAATTGGGGTCTATGTAAGAGCAAGTATTTCTGTAATTGGGGTCTATGTAAGAGCAAATTGGGGTCTATGTAAGAGCAAGTATTTCTGTATTTGCACTTCTATGTAAAAGCAAGTATGTATTTCTGTATTTGAAGATCTATGTAAAAGCAAGTATTTCTATATTTGCTGATCCATGTAAAAGCGAGTATTTCTGTATTTGCAGATCAATGTAAAAGGGAGTTTTTCTGTTTTTTCAGATCTATGTAAAAGCGAATATCTGTATTTATAGACTTATGTAAAAGCTGGTATTTCTGTATTTGCAGATCTATGTAAAAGTGAATATTTCTGTATTTATAGACTTATGTAAAAGCGAGTATCTGTATTTATAGACTTATGCAAAAGCTGGTATTTCTGTATTTGCAGATCTATGTAAAAGCAAGTATTTATCAAGGCACAGAGCCCCTGTGTGAGGTACAACAGACTAAGGAAGTGGACTCCACAAATCCTCGCTGGAATGAATGGTTGGAGTTTCTATTTCTACCTGACCTGCCTAGAAGTGCCAAAATCTGCTTCTCAATCTGCTCTGTATCAAAGAAAAAGAACAAAAAAGTGAGTTTGTTTGTTAGAGTTTGTTTGTTACTATACAGGGTCCTGTGTGGCCGAGTTTTTTTATTTTTTATTTTTATATGGGTTTTACATCACATCAACATTATTTCAGTTATGTAGCGATGCCCGACTCTTAATGATGGAGGAAGACCCCATGCTCAACTACCGATGAGGGCTGGTCAAGGCGGGTAGAACCATCCGCATTCCGTAAGTCAGTCGGGAGACTGCCTTTCATGAAAATCCATATACCTCTCAGGATTTGAACTGACGTGGAGAGGGGCCATGTGATTTCAAGTTCTGTACTCTAACCACTAGGCCACGGAGGCCCCTGGCCCAGTTGTTTAGATGACAGACTGAGCTTTGGGTTTCTGAGTTGGAGCCCCACTGACACCTTTGGTTTGATGGGAGTGTTCTTTGACAAGGCACTAGTCACAAGCACTAGCCCATTACTGGATGGTCCGGGATAGCTGTGACATAACTGAAAGCATTGAACAACATTAAACCCTCCAAAATTATGGAAATTTGTGATATATGTCCAAACTGAAAGCAATGGGAATTTAAACCTTAGAATGCTGGATAATTTTTTAAAAATAGATTTATATGTTGTCTGCTTTCCAAAACATTAAATATTTGCTTAATTTTGATGAGGAAAGATACTCAGAGTAGCAAACAGATTAGATCACAGGCTAGCTGCCAATTTACTTGGCAGCTGACCTGGATCTCTTAGCGAGCAATTTCTCCTTTTCCTACAAAGTTTTCTGTCATATCAGAAATTATTTTTCAATTTCATCACATTTTGAAATGTCGTCTGCATACTCTTTGAATTTGGGACAGTTGAAAATTTAAACGTCTTGTAAAGGGTTAAAACACCATTCATTCATCCATATATTATTTCAGACACACTATGCCCTAGCCTGGGGAAATCTTCAGGTGTTTGATTTCAACAACTTGCTCCTCAATGATAAAGTCAGCCTGCAACTCTGGCCAATGCCCCAGCAACTGGACGACCTTGTAAATCCAATAGGTATCCCGGGTTCGAATCCCAACAAGGACTGCCCATGCCTAGAGATAGAGTTTGAGAGATTTAGCCCAGCGTTGCAATATCCACTGGACAATCAGATGGAGGAACTCGCGATCTATGCAGCCAACAGAGATAGCAAGCAGCAGTCCTTAGTTATGGTGGGTAAACCTTAAAAAGCATACTAGTGCTCAGAAAAACTGCAAAACTGGGTAAAAAGAGTTATAAATTATGATAAAATGTGTTCAAACAAAGGGAAACACCTTTGTATTAAGAAAAACTTAGACTAAATAACATTTTATACACTGTTTAACCCTTTACCAAACAATAATGAGATTTTACCAGTTAGTAGCAGACAAGCAATTTTTGCTTTTTCCCACAATGTTTTCTACCCTATCAGATGATTATTATCCAATTTTATCACATTTTGAAATGTCATCTGCAAACTCTTTCAAATTGGAACAGTCGAAAATTTTGCGTTTGGTAAAGGGTTAGAATGATGAAATAAAAAAATCTTTTATTTACTAACCACTTCATATTTACTAGAGAATAAGAGCCTCATCAATTGATGCGATATAAAAATACAACAGGGTACCGTTTTACTAAACAACTTACGGAAAATATTTGCGTAAGTCATAACTGATAATCATGGATAGTGTCTTTAATATATATACAATATTGCAATGTGACACGTCATTGGAAGCGTCTCGGAGAGACGATTCCAATGATGTGTTACTTTGCAATATTGCTTAGCCCAATACTGAAATAAGAGTAATTGTTGTTTTAGACTTACGCAAATCTTAAGCGTAAACTGTTTAGTAAAACGGTACCCAGAGCCCTTGTTTTTTTTTCTTCAGCAAGCAGATGATTGGAAGATGGAGGAAAGTCAGTTACTTGACATCATTGGGCGAGACCCTCTGTATGAAATGTCTGAACAGGACAAAGAGTTGCTTTGGAAGAGAAGGTTGGTTTAGTATTTTGTTACTTGACATCATTGGGCGAGACCCTCTGTATGAAATGTCTGAACAGGACAAAGAGTTGCTTTGGAAGAGAAGGTTGGTTTAGTATTTTGTTACTTGACATCATTGGGCGAGACCCTCTGTATGAAATGTCTGAACAGGACAAAGAGTTGCTTTGGAAGAGAAGTTGGTTTAGTATTTTGTTACTTGACATCATTGGGTGAGACCCTCTGTATGAAATGTCTGAACAGGACAAAGAGTTGCTTTGGAAGAGAAGGTTGGTTTAGTATTTTGTTACTTGACATCATTGGGCGAGACCCTCTGTATGAAATGTCTGAACAGGACAAAGAGTTGCTTTGGAAGAGAAGGTTGGTTTAGTATTTTGTTACTTGACATCATTTGGCGAGACCCTCTGTATGAAATGTCTGAACAGGACAAAGAGTTGCTTTGGAAGAGAAGGTTGGTTTAGTATTTTGTTACTTGACATCATTGGGTGAGATCCTCTGTATGAAATGTCTGAACAGGACAAAGAGTTGCTTTGGAAGAGAAGGTTGGTTTAGTATTTTGTTACTTGACATCATTGGGCGAGACCCACTGTATGAAATGTCTGAACAGGACAAAGAGTTGCTTTGGAAGAGAAGGTTGGTTTAGTATTTTGTTACTTGACATCATTGGGCGAGACCCACTGTATGAAATGTCTGAACAGGACAAAGACTTGCTTTGGAAGTGAAGGTTGGTTTAGTATTTTGCTTGATGGTTTGTACAGAGCATGAAAAGAAGTTGAATCAATATTTAAGTCCAATTCATCATCTATGGTGAAAGAGACCCGAAGTTGAAGTTCCTAGATTGTTTAAGATTAAAGTTATCTATTTTAGTGCAAAGACTGCCCCTCATTCTCTTTCTATAACAAAGATGTCTAGATAATGAGTGTGTGTAGGTGAGAGGGGGATAACAGTGTTAGAGTTGTTTCCTCTAGAGTAATCACAATATAGGCTCTGGAAAAGAGTTGATAAGATAGAACTTCTTGTGTAGTATGGTTAAACACGAGTCAGTTATTATGAGTTCCGAGAAGTATGTATTGATTAAAAATCTAAACAAATATATATGACATTTGAACATTCAGTTATAGTAATGATCTAATGAACAATACACAATGAAAGTGCAATATTGAATTATTTTCCCACACTGTTTTTCTTTTATTTTACAGGGATTACTGTTTACATCAACCTAACTCTTTACCAAAGCTGTTATGTGCAATAAAATGGAATGACAGGGAAAATGTAGCACAGGTATATATACAAGTTCTTTTTTAGATTTACATAATAGGGGCCTCCGTGGCCTAGTGGTTAGAGTACAGAACTTGAAATCACATGGACCCTCTCCACGTGGGTTCAAATTTTGTGTTGATAATAAGCATGCAAATTTCGACATACTTATTGGTGTAGAAAAGAAACGCATACTTATTATGTCAGTTGTCAAAAAACACAATCTAGGGCTGTTTCCTCATGAAACAGGATTATTCTTTGAGAAATGAAGATTTGTCCTACATGTATGAGAATTACATGACATGCATGAAATGAAATACAGCACTGGGGTTCCATCAAGGAAGAATGTCTGCCTATGGAATGTCCGTCTTGTGAACCAACGGTAGTGTGTTTGATTCACATCATTGCATTGTACCATCTAAAACTCTGAAAAATTTATTTAAGCCATCTCCAGAACAATTCTGGTCTATATTCAGAGATCACCTTGACATAACTGGGAAAAAAATGTTAAAAAAAAAATGTTTGACCAAAAAACAGATAGAACAATGAATTATTGAAAATTTCTTCTTTAAATGATTACTTATAACTTGTACATATAACTATAATTGTTGCTCTAAGCTTTACATGCTACTCAAAATATTACTTTCAGTTATACATGTTACTCAAACAATGGCCGACAGTGACTCCGGAAGTTGCGTTGCAGTTATTGGATTGTTCGTATACAGACCTCAAAGTTCGGCAATTTGCAGTTCACTGTCTAGAGATTGGGATGACAGATGATAAACTGCAACAGTATCTTCTTCAACTTGTACAGGTATTGTACCTCTATGTCTCTACTTTTGTTTAGTTTAAACTTATTTGTTTTACAGCGATTGTGAAACAAGTTCTTACCACTTAGATTAATTACTGTTGATTCTGCTTCCTGGATCATAATCAGTACTCACGCCAAATGTGGGTTGATGGAAGGTAGCAAGCCGGAACCCAGTTCTCATGGGATTCGAACTCACGACCCTCGGGTCCAGAGGCCGAAGCTTTACCTCTGGTCCACTGTCTCCTTTTGTCACAATGATATCAAAATCTAGATGGAAGTACTCAAGTTGGCTAAAACATTGGATTATATAAGGGGCATACCAGGGCCCTTTACCTGCATTATTTTCAAAACTACAGGAAAACCTTATTAAAAATGAGTGACGGTCACCTGATAAGAAAAGTCACATGAGAAACACAAAAATAATGTTATTTTTCCAACACAGTAACTCATATATTCAAAATGGGGAATTCTCTGATTTCATCGATTCCTTACGTTTTACGAAACTTACCCCCGCAATTCTCAGATGACCTAGTTTTATTGCTTATTGTAAATAAACCTTATCATCTTAACTCTTTCAAATCATAATATGAACATGTTACCATATTAGCTACTCTTTAAAGGGAAATTTAAACTTTTTTCTATGTTAACTGTTAACTATTCTAGAACTTTTACTGTAACAGAGGACTAGTATTACTTCAACAATTTCTGTTATTGCTACTATAATTTGTAAGTCATAAAGACATAGCCGGTTTTTGAGCATTTATGCTTTTTAGTTTATCCACTGTTGCTTTCTATTTGGACCAATAACAGCATCCATAAGATTGAAGTCAACCACAGGACCAGTATGTGGATATTCATGAGACGTAGTGTCCTGGATGACTAACAGAATGTTGATGGTTCTTCCAAGCTTGACCATCCCTTATTATAAGTCATGTTTGGGTTTTTTCCATCGTTTTGAGCTTTGCATTAGGAAATAAATTACATAATGTTGACGTCATGTTAAACCTGTACATATAAATATATGTCATTACATGTGTGAATTGTGTAGTGGTTCACTATAGAAGCCATTCACTGTTAAGCTTAAATTTTCATTTCAGGCTTTAAAGTTTGAACCTTATTTAGACAACCCTATTGCAAGATTTTTGTTGAAGAGAGCTCTATTGAATCAAAGAATTGGACAGCAGTTATTCTGGCATTTAAAGTGAGTAACTTCCTGTTATTTCTGCAAAATCATAGTTTTATTCCATATTTTAAAACTTACTATGTTAAGCATTAATTTTGGTTTCTTTTATTTTCTAGATATTTTTTTCAATTAAACCATTTTTGATTCTTTTTTTAGCCTATCACTGTTGTTGTTTTTTTGTTTGTTTTTTTGGCCAATCACATTTGATTGATTGTTGATAAAAAAAAAACAATCTAGGATATGATGTTTCCCTCCAAAACAACTTTTTATTAATGATTAAAAAGGAAAAAGTAATGATTATAATGAATTAGGTAATTTTCATGAATGATAATTTCTATATCATCATGTCCAGTTCCATTTCATATTTTTTTTTAATTTTGAATATTATGAAGAATGGATAAAGGAATGTCTTTTAAGGAATTACGGTATGAACTTTCTGATCATTTTTTTTTATTTCATCAAAGGATAAAATCAATTACATTTAACATAATTTTTTTATCTTCTTCTATTTTTTTGATGTAGATATGAATAAAAACATCACTAGATAAATGGTCAAATTACATATCTATGTAAATTCCAGGTCAGAATTACATCACAAAGCCACGCGAGTTCGTTTTGGATTGATCCTGGAGGCGTTTTGTCGCGGCTGTGGCCCAGTTCTACACACTCTGTCCAAACAGGTGGAGGCCCTGGAAAAACTCACCATACTCACAAATATGCTCAAGTTTGACATTAAAGATGTGAGTAGGATTAATAATAATTTTTGTTAATTTCTGCATTAGGGCAATTTCTTTCAGAAGATTGTCATTGATTTTAATTGTTACGTAGCCGCCTCACTCTCTACAGCATAGCAAATATCAATCAGGACAAGATGTAACCTCTGCGTTACTGAGCCGACTCTTTAGCTCAGTGGTTATGTCTTGGACTGTCACCCGGGAGAACCGGATCGAATCCCCACAGGGGACATATAAAATCCAAAGTGGATTTTTCTAGCTATGCTTTGTTGCGGACATTGTTCGTAAGATTATACAGTCTAAATTATACCATCTTCCTTGATAGTTATTGTATAAGGGCTATATTCATACATAGTTGTAAACGCAAAAATATGCAAATCAAACTGCACTGTATGTAAATCTGCTATTCCAAGTGCCAAACAGTAGTCCTGCAAGTATTTGCACAAAAGGTTTTTAGTATGTATATACCCATACACATAATAGAGTACAACTTATAATGGGGTATGATTAATAATATATATAGTATGATTTATAATAGATAGAGTATGCCTTATGATATGAAAAAGGCAAAGTTCAAATAACTGTTACTATTTTGTTATGAACAGTTATGTATGAACATTCAAAAGGTTGATATCAAGGTTAAAAATATTTAATTGTTTTTAATTAAGAAATATTTCTTAAATGGTACAGGGTTCTTCGTGGCCCAGTGTTTAAAAAACAGTACCAACAAAGGAGGATATACCAAATGTTTGATTAAAAAAAAATGCAAATTTATTCAATACGCCCGAAGAAGTTTCGTTAACTGACGGTGTAAAAATACTTTATCTTTCAGGACAAGGATGAGCTTATGAAGTGTTTACATGAACAGTTACAGCAACCAGACTACCAGGAATGTCTTCAAGGTTTCATTAACCCCTTAAATAACAGCCATAGACTAGGCAATATCAGGTGAGCACAGTCACTCATTCGCTTCATTGATAAAGAGAATGAATCATTGATGCTAAAAGAGATTTGCCATATTTTGCAGTTATGATAATAATGTTAGATGTGTAGACTATCTTTATTGTGACTTGAAGAACGGTGCTGCTGATTATGAGCAATGTTTCTTTTGTTTTGGGTGGCCTTCGTTGCTTTCTGGTTTAGAGAACTCAAGTTTATATATTCAGATCACAGCATATTAGATTAGTTTTCAGTCCAAAGGTAGTAACTGAATTCTCATAGGTCTGCCTGATCATGGTCAGCCCTTATGAACAGTTGAATAAGGCGTCTTCCCTCGTCTAAGAAAGGTGGGCATCACGTTTTATTTGTTCAATTGTTGATTGAATGTAAAAACTTTGTAAAACAAACATTTCTGATTTTGAGAAGCGTTCCAAGCAAATATATGACTAGAAGAGAGGTGGTTTGATGAATCTTGATGGTTTTTGTACTAAGGGTGTGTCAGCACCTTAGTCCATTGAATTCACATACCACTTTTTGAGGGACGGAACTTTATCGGTACACAAACAGCGGTCTGACCCCAATTACTCATTAAACACCCGCCTTTACTGTGTGGACTAATACCCTCTTGGAACTAAGAGTGTAGTCCAGATTTACTCACTTTGTTTTGCTCTATATCATTATAACTGTTGCCTCATGGGAAATCATAAAATCTCCAGATGTTCGAAAAATAGACTAACGTTCAGTCTCTGTTTACAGAAATAATAGTTATAGTAATGGTGTTAAAAGGAGCAGCTGTTTTTCTCAAGATGTTGCCCAAAGAAATTTTCAAATGTATCCTCAATCATCTTGCTTAAGAGCACCTTAGTCCTTCAGCGCTATCAGTGCTTTGATTCTATGTAGAGAATGTTAGCCAGCCAAATATAGCATAGGACTGGTACTGTGGATGAAATGGTCATAGCAAAACTTGCTGACTATGTTTTACAAATGTAACAAATGTTATACTAATAAAGACTCAAGCCTATGCAAGTTACAGATTGCTTTGAAATAAAGTTATCGTTTCCTCCAAAAGAATGTCTCCCCAGCATTTAAGAGGGTTTGAAAAACAAATAATATTTTAGCTAATGGGACTAATTTAATAGTTTTGACATATATGTAATATATAAATTGTTTTTTGTATTATGTGCTCGAGACTTGTTAACAAATGAAATTTGTAGACTTAATGTGAAACCTCCAATATGTTTCAAATGTCTGAAAGCCATGGTTTTGGTTTGTAAAACATTAAAAATGGTATTTTTATCTGTTCTCCTTCCTCAGCCCAGAAGAATGTGTGGTGAAGATGTCCAAGAAACGCCCACTGTGGATGGTATGGAACAACCCAGACCCTTTAGCAGACCTCCTACACAACTCATACGCTATCCTCTTTAAAAATGGAGATGGTAAGAGTACTGATTTAACCCATTACGAAAAAAATAACGACATTTGACCAGTTTGTTGCACATGACTCTAGAAAACATTGTGGGAAAAGGAGAAAATTGCTTTAAACAATTTCTCCTTTTCCCTCAATGTTTTCTGCCCTATCAGAAAATTATTTTTAAGTTTCATTTCATTTTGAAATGTCTTGCTTTTATTTAAAATTTGGCTTTTGGTAAAGGGTTAATCTAATTTTCGTTTCACTTTCTTCTTTAGCCTGTCATTAGTGCAATTTTCTTTTACTTATAACAAGATGCATTACAAGATTTGTGAATGAATTAATGATTGGTGTTTTAATGCTTGTTGACAGCTACGGTCATTTAGCAGGCATTGTGATAGTGTTCGTAAGCCTTGCCAGATACTATTTCAGATGCAAGACATTAACCAACCATTTTCATTCTCCTTATTCAGCTGTTAGAAATTATTTGTAATATGAATAGGTATAACCTTCACAAATCATTACTGGTTTCAGAAATTTGATTGCATATCTGCTATAGAAGATCTAAGAAAACTCCATGATGAAAGCATTAATTCTTCCTTTTGTGGCAATATTTTTCCCCAAACCAAATATTTTGTCGCAATGTTTTTCACCCAAACCAAATTCTTGTCGCAATGTTTTTCACCCAAACCAAATATTTTGTCGCAATGTTTTTCGCCCAAACCAAATATTTTGTCGCAAATTTTTTCACCATATCAAAGTTTTGTCACAATGATTTTCAACAAACCAAGTATTTATCGCAAGATTTTTCACCCAACCAAATTTTTGTTGCAATTTTTTTTACCCGACCGAATTCCTAAAGAAGAACTTTTTTTATTGACCACAATATTATGGCTGGTTAGTACAAGTCTAGTACTATGTTTCTTATTGTCAAATCAAGTTCTTGATTTCAAAATTAATTTTTATTTTTCAATCTTCATTGCTTGTCATATTTTTATGGCTTCATTTCATACAGAATACAGATACAAAAAAAAAGTAATTCAATTAAAAGAATATTTTGTTGAAAAAAATATATAAAAAAATATATAAAAAGGCAAAAAGTGCTAGGTTCAAATCTTAAACAAATTATTTATTAGCCATGCTTTTGAATTGGTTTATGAGGGTTTTTTATTGGGTTTTTTTGTTTGTTTTTTCCAGATTTACGTCAGGACATGCTAACCTTACAGATAATACGGGTAATGGACCATATATGGAAGGCGGAAGGACTAGATCTGAGGTAATATGTTTGTCTATGATTAGTTTTGCACTTCTAAGAAAACTCTAAGGGGCCTCCATGACCTAGTGGTTAGAGTACAGATCTTGAAATCACATGGCCCCTCTCCGCGTGGGTTCAAATCCTGAGAGGGATATGGATTTTCATGAGAGGCAGTTTCCCGACTGACTTACTGAATGCAGATGGTTCTACCCGCCTTGACCAGCCCTTATGGGTAGTTGAGTATGGGGTCTTCCTCCATCATTAAAAGTCGGGCATCGCTGCATAACTGAAATAATGTTGATGTGATGTAAAACCCATATAAAAAAAATTAAGAAAACTTTAGCAGATGATTTAGATTCTCTGTATATAGGATAAGTGACTGGTACAAATTGATAGCAAAAATAGACTACATCAAACTTGAAAAAATGCATTTTCTTTATGAAATCATTGTGAGAAGGGATTAATTGTTCATTAGGAGCAATTTGGTCCTATTGTTGCAGTGGCTGTGCTTCAAATTGAGATATATGGTGTAATTAGTTAAATCTGAGTTACCTTTGACAAATTAATTCAACATGATGACAGTATCCTGTTCAGGGGACTACGTCACAGTAGCCGCGAGTAGCAGTATATATGCAAATTTATAGTCTTATAAGTATACCCACAGGACTTGATAGTGATGTATAATAACTACAAAACAGGTTTATTTAACACTTTAATCAATATCAATCTAGCAAATAGAAAACTGTATAGGAGTTTTTTGTTTAAACCCTAATCCCACCAATTTGACCATTAGAAATAAGTATGCTGTATTAATGCGATTCTAGGATTGACTGAACAGAATTTGAAATCAAATGGGCCCTCTCTATGGGTTCAAATCCCTTGACTGTATTTGGTTTTTCATTTTAGGCAACTTTGAGAATGCCTGTGGTCATTGACTCAAGGAATGGGGTCTTCCTTCATGATGAGCAGGGCTTGTAATACCCATAAAAATGTACATATGAAAATAATGAACTTACCGAACATTGAAATATTCTTTTGTAACATTTCTCGATTGTTACAATATGCTGCCTTATGGATGCCTAGTCAAGCGCTGGGTCTTTCTTCATCATTATGAGCAGGGCTTGTAAAACCCATATAAAATAAAATGGATTACATGAAGAAACTTACCGAACATTGATTCATTCTGTTGAAACATTTTACCATTATTACAGAATGCTGCCCTATGGATGTCTAGCCACTGGACAGGATGTGGGTTTGATTGAGGCGGTGAGGAATTCCGAAACCATCATGAAGATCCAAGGTCGCAGTGGGGCCAAGGCAACACTTCAGATGGCATCTAGGGCATTACATAACTGGATCAAAATGAATAACCAGGATAGGTAAGATTTCTAGGGCACTACATAACTGGATCAAAACAAATAACCAGGATAGGTAAGATTTGTTTTTTGTGAAATTACAAGAGGATGCCATTGGTGGAGGAGTAGAGTGTTGGCCTCAAGATACCATAAAGGGTTCATGTCCTGTGTGAAAGAGGGTTCCACCTTTTAACCTTTCATTTATCTACGTTCAGCGCTAGTTCTTGTTATGCATCCAATGGATCGATTAATCAAAATTGTAAGAACTTGTTTAACAATTGATGTAAGATAAATAAGTTTAAACTATCAGACATAATCGTTTTCATGTATGTCACAAGAAAAATGACAAGTTGGGCTAATTATAACTCAAATAAATTGTGTAACCAACACAATGCGAGCTTAGGCGTTTTTTGATGAGTACCATCAGTATGGGGTTGAGATAAGCAATGAGCAAATGAACTTGAGCTTTGCTCCTATTTTCTTGGCTTCGGTGTAGCATTTTACCAAACAACTTGAGAAAAATATTAGCGCAAGTCAAAACCAAGATCAATGGATATACAGAGAACAAAATACTATTATTGTCATGTGACACGTCACTAGATGTGTCTCAGAGAGATTATTCCAATGACATATTATTTTACAATAATGCTTTTCTCAAGTTTGAAAGTAAGAGCAATTGTCATTTTGTACTGAAATATTAAGAATAAGATGCTAAGAAAAACTCTACCCTGTTGAACATGACAATTTGTATCTGTTGAATAGATATGAAGAAGCAATAGAGGGATTCACCAAGTCCTGTGCGGGTTACTGCGTGGCCACTTTTGTTCTGGGTATTGGTGACAGACATTCGGAAAACATCATGTGTTCAAATGATGGAAAGGTAATTCATATTTACTTGCACAACTCAAATTAACCCTTTAAGGTATAGAGATAAGGCTTATCAGTGACACTATAGGTATAAACCATCCGATTATCGAAGACCATTAACGCATACATAATTAGTCACCCTGGGTACCTATTTGCACAGGATTATCTCCGATAATTGTTATTGATTGGGGTACTGTTAATCAAACCCAAATTAATGCATTTTACATTCATCTAATAGATTTTCTCAAAGAATAAAAGACGACGAGAACAAAATTTCCATTAAGTTGATGTTTTTTTCTTTATTTAGTGATACATTCATATCAGGATTAAGTTGTAGAAAATTAAACAAACAATGAAAATGTATATTACGGTGTGAATTATACAAAATCAAAAGAAATAATATGACTTATGTGTTCTCCCTGAGAGATCCCTAATTTGTTTTTCTGTTTTGTCATCAATTGCAGGGAATTTTGTTGCCGAAAAATAACATTCATGACTCGATATACATACTTTGTCTTTGCATATTTCTCAACAAACCTGAATCGTTTTACTTCAATTCCCATTCAAACCGTTTCCAAAATGAAGAAAAGAATGTTTTTCAACACAATATTGCTTTGTAAAGAAGTTAAACCTGGTCTTTCTAATAAATGTAAAACAGTAAAAATCAACTCATTTTGGCAACGAAACATGCTAATATTTCCGTAAAATACGTGTCCATGGGTGATGAATTTACCAAAAGCTCGTAGTTGTAGTCAAAGTCGGAGGAATAATCTAATTTGCTTGTCCGTGAATTGGTAATATTTATCAACATTTCGTCATCTTCAGGCTTAAAAAACCCCGATCAAATTACTGCTCTGAATCTACATTGATGTCTGATTTGCGATCGGAAACACCAAATTGGCTAAATATTTTAAAAAGGCCGTCTTTATAACGTCAATTATTTGGCGGCTCGATTTTCAATCGCCTTTAAACTTCGAACAATAGCTCCGTGTTATAAACATCCTTTACAGGTCGCGTGCCGTATGCTCTCGTTTTAATTGGATAGTATTTTTAGAAATGTGTTAAGTTACTAAAGAATTGCATGAAATCCTTATCGAGTCTTTACAAATCGGCAGTGTTTTGATCTTTTATGACCGGAAGACTTCTCATTAATTGGATTGGTAATTTGGATTCCCTTCATCTCAATTTGATAGCGTTATTTCCATAAGCGTGTCGTGAGACCATTATCAAAAGATTCTCTCTAGAGCAAAAGTTTAAACTTTGACCCTATAATTTTATCATCGGAAATGAAAGAAGACATATTTATTTAAGAGGAAAATAAACTTTGGAGAAAATGACGTGTGTGCAAAGATGTGTTATTAAGAGCTAAAGTTGAATCAATTTTTCAGCTGTCAAAAAGCGTTATATGTGGTAATCGATAGAACGTCAAAATAGGTTTTATACGGTAATAGGTATAACGGCGAAAAGGGTTTTATACGGTAATCGATAAGGCGGCGAACGGCGCTATATACCGTAAAGGGTTAAGGGGAAGTAATTGTGATATTTTTTAAAAAGAATTTCTCTTGCTTCCAGTTAGATGTTCTATATGAAAGAATGGTCAGAGCTTTTGCCTTATTTTGGTTGAAATATCTCATTAGTCACAATTGACTTGATCTAAATGAGAAATGTATACTTTTGACAAAATTGTCTGTATTCACCATCAAGTTTGAATTTTAATCTTTCATAATCGTTTTCTGATTTTTTTTTAAATTCTACAGAAATAAAGTCAGAAGGGAATAGGTAAGTCAAGCAACCATGATGGCACATTTTTATAATGACTTTCAAAGTTTTCTCACTCTTCTTATGCAGGTATTCCACATTGATTTTGGACATTTTCTTAACCACAAAAAGAAGAAGTTTGGTATAAATCGAGAGCGAGTCCCCTTTGTGCTGACGGAAGATTTTATGATTGTGATAGCAAAGGGCAAGGACCAACCCCATAAATCCGATGAATTCAAAAGGTAAGATTTGATAAAATGTTCACTCCCATGTTTCACGTCATTACAAATTCTTGTATATTTTTCATAAACCAAATCCTTTTCAACCTGTAAATAATTCATTAGGCTGCTCTCTGGAGCACCTTTCTAACTCAACCCGATGAGAGTGTCGATTTACTTCATAGACAGAATGTAAATCAGTATTGTTTAACAAATTAATTGATTACAAGGTTTACTTTAGCTGCAAGACAAATGAACTGTGTTTTTACCAAATGGTTATGAAAGGGGATGAACTAAGTATCAATAATCTTGTTTCATGTAAGATCTGTGTTGTCTTTCTATTCTTAGAAGACATTCTATTTTTAAAAAGATAAAGATTCTCAATCTTTGTGATACTCCCTTTAAACAGTGTTTTTTACTTTATCTAACACATTTTAGCCAATGAAAATGTTTCAATATGCTTTTATCTACATCCTAATAATGCACGCTAAATGACCTTTGCTTTTGATACTCCTTAAAAACACATTCATTCAATTCTATAGCGTGTATACATGTACTTATTACAAACATCTTTAAAGGACGATACTAATTGGTACCGAAAATGTAGGATGTGTTAAGTATTTAATTAACTTCATATAAATACTGTGTGTTAAAGACTTTTGGCTAGCCTGATAGAGGTATGGACATGATGGGTTCTGCCTCCATCTATTTAACTCTTAACCACCTGCACCCAATTGTATAAACGTTGGTTAACTTAACCCACGGTTAACTGCTAACCATGGGTTAAATCTTAACCAATTTGGTTAGCTAACCAATCTGGTTAACCCGTTTGTATAACAGTATTTAACCTAGTGGTTAGCTAACCAAACTGGTTAGAGTTAACCACAAGTTATTTTAACCAATATATCCCATAATGCAACAAAATAACTCAAAAGTATTTCACAGCTTCAAGTAGTTTATTTCATTGAATAAGAGGTTGCCACCTAAAAAGAAAGCATAATTAGCTATGAAACAAAGATAAGTTGCACTATGAAAAAAATTTAGCTCGCGAGGAGCATATATTCCGAGTAAATTGAGATCGCGATTGTCGGCCTATGTTGACATGCAAGAATGGTGACGAAACTATCTGTGGACGCAATATGGGAACAAGAAGTCGGGGATCATGACATAAAGAGTTTTAGAATTAAATCATACATATCCATAATATATGTAAAAATGCATGGGAAAACTCTTGAATATCCTTTTCATTTAAAACCAAGACAGACAATTCGTCATCTTCTTTCGATTTTCTCGACTGAACTCTCCCCGAATCGCCGATCGTAATCTAGGCTTAAGGATTTCGCTATCTTGAGGACATGCTAACATTAAACTCTGCGCAAATCGTTGTACAATGTTAGACACAAAACAAAGCAACATTTATTTTAAGATATTAAAGGGAATAACTATTATGCAAAACAGATTAAAGGCGATCTATCACTTGTTCGTTGGAAGTTGGAACCATCGATAAAAAATACAATTGTTTACATCGTACCAAGGCAACGTCCAATCGCATCACACTTTAAATGTACATGTGTATTTGAGGTACCACACGGGGAATAATGATTTATTTGTAACGCTCTTTAAGGAATGCGATCTCTTTTCGTCTAGATATTGGAACAATGGTACAATGATTTTGTTGTTCACATCTATGTCTCTGTTCACAGACAAAAATATGCCGTGATTTTACTGGCCAACACATTTAAAAAGTGTGTTATCTTTTTCTTGATTGAACACACACGTCAACATGTAACTTTTCATTAGAGTGTTAGAATAATAGCATATTTTACTAGTATAGTACATCTTACTGTTTATCCCAAATCAAAAAAAGATATCATAAGCTAGATATTGTGTGTTAAGCCACACATGATTGCGTTAAGTTATGTTTTTGGAAAAAATGCATATTTGATATCTTTTCCGAAGTCAAACTAGATCTCAAATAACTTAAATAACTACAGCCTCTCATTTTTTTGTAAGTCCTGGCGTTAAACTTGTGTGTATCATTATAAGATTGGTTCAAGAAAAGCTATTACCTATGTGTTATATTAATTGGTTAAGTTAACCAAAAAGTTAACCAACCTCAGGACCAAGGTTAAATTTAACCAGAAATTCGACGTTGGTTAACTTTGACCAACGTTTATACAATAGCTATGCAAACACTAAACCAGAAATTCCCAGTTAACCGGGATTTAACCATGTGGTTAAGTTT